>UESW01004482.1:312459-798159 GCA_900491605.1 Calamus simplicifolius
ACAAGTTTGAGTTGTGAGCTTGGAAAACAACTCGGCTGTAATCTAGAGAGATTATAGTGTGGACCCAAATTAATATTGGGAGTGGACGTAGGTGCTAGTTGCGCCGAACCACTATAAAATTATCTTGTGTTTGCCGTGCATCAATTTCTCTATCTCTATCTCTCTTTATTAACTGCTTGTTCTTTGCTTATTAGTTAATCTCACTTGCACATCTTGCTAACTAATCAATTAAAGTTAAAAAGTCTTAAAATTTTTAAGAACCCAATTCACCCCCCCCCTCTTGGGTTGCCATCTGGGCCAACAACCATCTAGAGCTGTACATGGTGACAAATTTATTACATCAACTGCTATCTTCAATGCCTCATCCTAAAATCTTTTATGTAACTTGGACTGTGAAAGCATACATCTGATCTTTTCCATGATGGTGCAGTTCATCCTCTCTGCAATTGTATTATGCTGAGGAGTACCAGGAACTATCATCTCATGCTGAATGCCATATGACCTGTAATAATTATTAAATAACCCTGTGTAGTCACCACCATTATCTAACCTTATGCATTTCAATTTCTTTCATGTCTCTCTTTCAACTCTGGCATGAAATTCTTTGAAGACATTAATAACTTGATCTTTGGTCTTCAAACCATAGACCCAAACTTTTCTGAAAAAATCATCTATAAAAGTGATAAAATAAAGTGCACCACTGATACATGGAACATTAACATATCCACCAGGAGTTTTTGTCCTCAGAGGACCACAAACATCTGTATAGACATGATCCAAAACATGTATTTTTCTAGACAAAGCAGAACTAGCAAAAGAAACTCTATCTTGCTTGCCAACCAAACAATTAACACATGGGTTTAGATGTATACCTTTGAAGTCTGGTAGAACTTGTCCCTTGAAAAGAACTTGCAGCCCCTTCTCACTCATGTGTCGCAGTCGTTTATGCCACAACTCTATGTTGAAGTCTTTCTCTATAGCATTCAATTGTTCACCATAAACTTTAGCCTGTAACATGTACAAAGTGTGACATTTTTTTTCACTGGCTACAACAAGTGAACCTTTACTGAGCTTCCATTGCCCTTTATGAAATCTGCTATCATAGTCTTCATTATCAATTCTTCTAACTGAGATTAAATTTAGCCTCAAATCAGCCACATGCCTTACATCCTTGAACACAAACTTACAGCTAAGATTGGTCTTCATATGGATGTCACCTATGCCAATGATGTTTGTTGTGCTTTAATTTTTCATCTTGACAACACCAAAATTTTAGTCCTATAGGTAGAAAAAAAACTTCCTTCGTGGTATAGCATGATAAGAAGCACCCGTGTCAATCATCCACTCATGATTCTGACACTCACATGAGAAGATACCATCAGAAGTAGATAAAATTAAATAATCATCACTCTGCACTGTAGCTGGGATATTCTCCTTTAACTCTGTATCATTCACTTCTTTTTTCTTTATTTTGCTCTTCTTAGGTTTCTTACACTGATTCTTGTAGTGTCCTTTCTCACCACAGTTGTAGCAAGTAATATCTTTTCTTGACCTTGATTTGCTTCTATCCATCCTTGTATGAATTTTCTCTATTTTAGACTTTGATCGTCCTTTATTCTCTGAGACAAATTGATTCTAAGAAATTGCTGAATTCTTCATCCTTAACTCCTCATTCAACAAACTGCGTGTTACTTGACTCATGGTAACAACACCGTCTGGTGTAGAATTACTAAGAAAAACCACCAGTGTCTCCCAACTTTCTGGCAATGAACTGAGAAGTAACAATGCCTGCAACTCATCATCAAGAGACATTTTCATTGAGGATAACTGGTTATCAATACTCTACATTTCATTCACATGCTCAGCAATAGAAGCATCCTCTTATATTTCAGATTCACTAGTTTTCTGATCAAGAAAGCCTTGTTGCCAGCTATTTTTCTCTCATAGAGATTTTTTAACTTTTTTCAAAGAGAGTTTGCAGAAACCTCAATGAAACATGATGAAAGACACTATCATCCAACCACTGCCGAATAAAACCGACTACTTCGATCTAACATGATCCAAGCATCATCTATCATTGTAACGGGCTTTGCTTTGATCCCTTTTAAAGGTCCATATAGATCCTTGCAATACAAAAGGTCCTCCATCCTTGGTTTCTATATCATCCAATTATTTTTGTTCAGACTGATCATGTGGAAAACATTATCGGCCTCCATGCTCGCACACAAAAATTCACAGGCTCTGATACTAGTTGATGGAAAAGAATCTATAACGAGCAAATACTAGTAGACCATAATATGCAGCAAAATAATAAATAAAATACACAAACCATAAAATCATAGAAATACCAAAATTTACATGAAAAATCCCTCCAAGATAAAGGAAAAAAACCATGGGCAAGCCAAGAAAAAGATCCACTATAAAATAATAAATATCTAAGTCTCAAAGTCCCTTGTCTGGACTTGAGAAACAATCAAAAGAGAATAATAGGGATATAAGGATTACATCACCAAAATACAGTCTCCTGCATTACCTCCTTATGTCCTTCCCTTCTCTTCTTCTTCTTTTGGAATCCACCGCTCACCATGAAGAAGGATGATGCCTCATTGCGCTCCCAATGCTCCCATGGAAATGCACGTCTTATTCTATGAAAAAAATCGTTACGGACGTGATTGGGAGCGTGAGAAAATATTTCACAATTTCTAGCAAATTCTTCCAGAAATATTCTCCCATTCCTTCACGGTTTTTCAATCCTTTAGAAATTCTTCCACTCCTTCACGGTTTTCTATAGCATTGCTCTTTTTTTTTTTCACCTTACGGCTAAAAATCAAAAACTAAAAGAGGAGAAAAATAAATGGCTTATAAGAGAGAAAGAGTGGCGCTCCTTTTTAGCCCTAATGGGTTGAATAAATGGGCCTTGGGCCCAACAGTTGGGTCATTGTATCTTTCACAAGTGTTTAGAGGAACACGGGATGGTATTTTCCTAGAATGGGACACAACCATAATGATGGCTTGGATCAATGATAATATGAGAAGTTACATCCATATTTGAGGGATATTGATCCAAATCATCTCTTTCTTTAATTTTTATTGCAGGCATTGTTTCAAAAGGCAAATCAAGCAATTAATTTTCTTACAAATATGATTGCAAATAAGGCTACATATCACTTTATCTCATTACAATTTCTCATGCAGTCTTTCTTCTTTCTGAGTGCCGATGCCAAAGGCATTTCTTGGCAAGGATGGTATCGTAGAAGTTAATAATAATAATAATAATAATCGCTTATGTGTCGTCAAAGAATAGTTCTTGTGATACGGTGGAAGAGAATTTTTTTTGTTACAAAACGGGCGATCACACCACTCTGACGCAAGTCGAACTAGTAAGATTAGAGAACAAAATTTGCTGCAAAATAACAGGGCAAGGGATACCAAAGTGTCATTCCCACTGACTAGGATGGCGAGCAACGGTAAAAGCAGCCCAATCAGCCGCAGCATTGGCCTCCCGATAAACATGACAAATCACGGGGGCACATGTAGCCTGAAGAAAGACTCTAATATCTATGATAAGGAGATTAGAAGAGAATATGGATCCCCATCTCGACTAATCCACCTGATAATCGCGAGAGAGTCTCCCTCAATGATCAATCGGTGATAGCCCAAATGACGAACAGCATGAGTAATGCCGGCCCATGTAGCCTGGAGCTCTGCCAAAGGGACTAAAATATCAATAGAGCTATGACCGCCAACCGCAAGTAACTGACCGTCAGCCCCACGAATAACAAACTCAGAACCAGCAGAACGATAAGAGACAGAACCATCAAGTTCACTTTGACATAACCCGGGGGTGGGGGCTCCCAAGAGACGAAGATCGTAGATCGGTGCACTGCCGAAGCAGTAGGGAGTCCCAGTAGCCAGGCCCATCAATGTGAATGCCAAAATGACAGCGAGTGTACTCCTTAGCATGAAAGAGAGCACGGCGGAGAATTACCTGAGGTGAGGCCATCCTTCAGCAAAGATAATGTTGGCCCAGATGGCAACCCAAGAGGGGGGGGTGAATTGGGTTCTTTAAAAAATTAGCCCTTTTTCAAATAGTTTGCTTGAGATTAATGAAGGCAAATGCAAGGTAACTATAAAGTGCAGTGAATAAGATAGAGATAGAGAAAGAGACAATGAGACACTGCAAACACAAGAGATTTTATAGTGGTTCGGTGCAACCAGCACCTACGTCCACTCCCAAGATTCACTTGGGTCCACACTATAATCTCTCTAGATTACAACCGAGTTGTTTTCCAAGCTCACAACTCAAACTTGTTTTTCCCGGATGCACAACGAACCCAGCCAGTTTTACTCGGGCTTACCAGCACAAAACCCTACACGTTGTTTTTCACGGGCTCACAACTAACCCAAGCTTAAACAGCTTAAACCGAGGTAAAACTACCTCCTCTAGTTCAATCCCCCAGATTGAACTAGGCAAAAATAAGATAAGTTGTGTGTGAATACAAAGCTCCTCAATGAGCAAATATACAAATTAAGAATAACAAGGTTTAGAAAAGCCTGATTTGAAGATAGGTTGGCTTTTGATCTTTTCTTTTCTTTTTTCTTTTCTTCTTCTCCTTGCTGGATTGAATCAAGCCTCAGCTCCGATTCTTCGTAGTTGAAGCAGTTGAGAAGGTTGAAAAGCAAGAAATGAATCTCCTTTCTCCAAGTTGGGAAATCCGCCAAGACTTCGATTTGAACGCTTTGGATTCCTCTTGAGCCTTTTGGAGTGGAGTGGATTTGAGCTAGAAGGTTTTCCTCTCAAGATTCAAGCTCACGGATTTTTGAAATGGGATTTGTCTATCTCAGATTTTCTCTCTTTTTCTTTCTTTTTTCCCTTCCTTTTTTTTTGAACAATAGACTTCCCTTTTTATAGATTTCTTTTACACCATTTTGAAGAAAACTATCCGTTGGAGTGTACCTTGTATCAAAATATATCCGTTAGAAATGAGGTAAAATAGAAATATTACCGTTAGAGCTGATCTGGCAACTTTATTTTTCGTTCCAGGTGGGTTGGAGTCGACTCTAACTTTTCTGGAGTCGGCTCTAGCTCGAGGCGTTTTAAAATGATATTTCCGGAGTCGTCTCTGGCTTTTCTGGGGTCGACAAGAAACTTTTCCGGAGTCGACTCTAACTTACCCGGAGTCGACTCTAGGTCGGGGCCAGAAAAATCGACTTTCTGCTTCTTCTGTGAGAGTCGACTCTAACAGTCTCGGAGTCGACTCTAATGACCGTGCCAGTTCCGGAGTCGGCTCTGTGATTCTCGGAGTCGACTCTAATGTCTGCAATTCTTACCTAGACATTAGATTCGATCCAGAACCCTATGTAACTCCTGATTTTGATCTTTCAATAGTCTTATAGGCTGAAACACTAAATCAAAATCATCAGAGCCTTCAAAAATTATACTCAAATAGTTTTGTTAATCATCAAAATCATCAATTGGGTCAACAATCTCCCCCTTTTTGATGATAACAAAAACTTTGAGTATATGCATTCAAAAATTCAATCAAACTAAGGATTATAGTCATTTTAACTTTAAACCATTGAAATTAAGGTTTTGATGCCAATTTTCAATGTAAACTTTAAAATTGTACATGAGTTCAATATAATCCATCAATATTGAATTGTTAAACTTAATGTGCATAAAATTGAATGAGCTTTTTGTTAAGCTCCCCCTGCATTGAGTAGCTCCTCAAATTGTAACTGATAATCATTTCAATTCATTTTGCATAAACAATTAATTCTCCCCCTTTCTTTCTTTCTTTATGCATAAAATTGTTCAATATTCCTATTCAATCTTTCTTTCTTTGCATATACACAACTATCTCTCCCCCTTTTTTGTTATTAGCAATAAGGAGAGTAAAAAAAATTATAATCTCAATAAAGCATAGGAATCCAATCAATCAAAATTTGAAAATGTGAAATTGTATTTCATAAGCAAGAACCATTACATCAGTTGATTCATATACATTTCAAAATGAAATACATTGGATATTCAAAAACTTCCTAAGTACAAACTATCAAACTCAAAAAAAGGTCAGATGTGCTTGAATACAATTTTCTTTAGATGACCTATATTTCCATTACATCATCCTTTTGTGATTTCTTAAAATTTTCAAGGCAAGCTTCGATTTGAGAGACTGCAAGGTCAATATCCTTCTTCAATTGACCCGTTGCATGAACATAGATCCTGATCCATCGGCAATGCCTTCCATCCTTTCGAAGATCTTGTGAAGCTCAGCTCCAAAGGATTCTACAGAATTGCCTAAGGTAAAGGATAGCATGTCCAGTCTCGAATTTATTCATCCTTCAACTGATTAAAGTCTTCTTTCAATTGATTAATTTCATTTGACCTGTGACTGTCATACTCAGCAAGTAAGCTTCTTAACTGATCAAGTTGTTCATTAGAAAATCTTCCAGAATTTGTTATAGGCTGATGTGGAGGTGATGGAATAGAACTCGGTCCGGCCTCTGAAGGTCCAGCAGAAGAAGGTCCCGCAAAGATGAATCAGGGACTGATGGTCCCGCAGTAGATGGTCCCGGGATTTCTTCTACTCTGGTTTCCTCTGCTCCATCCCTATCTGTTCTTTCCTCTCTCCTCCCTTCATCCAAACACCATTTACCTTCTTGAATCCCATTCTATGAATAGTTGAATGCTGTAATAATCAGTGTGTCTCAGTTTTCTTAAAGGTTCATTTCCATTATGAGCACACCTTGGCTTCTAAAGATAAGTGTCAGAATCATACCGTATGGCAGTGTTGATCTTTTCTTTGTAGCTGCCTCTGCCATGTATCCAATCATCATGCCAGCTAAATTGACTGGCCTCCCAGTAATTATACAGTCCATCAACAAACGTCTCGCTCCGAGACATACTCGAATCTCCCTATTTTTGGAAATAAGATTCTACCACAGATATTATGAAGTAATCTGAGTTCTAGATTCAACTGATTTGCAAAGATTTCTTCGAACTCAGTCACATCTCTTCCTAGCATCCTTGATAGTGCACCACTTCTGTCATTAAGTTGACATTCCATTAAACCAACAGTGGGCATTTCTAATAGGGTTCCAAGAATCTCAGTTGTTACCGTAACCCTAGTTCCTCTTACTGTGCTTATCAATCCTCCTTCTCCTCTGCTTAATCCATTATAAAACTCCCTTACTAATGCTGGATATGTGGGTAAATCTAGTGAGCACACTTTCTCCCATCCCATATCCCTTAAATTTCTTCCAATAGAGAAACCTCCGATTCAAATAAATCAAATTAACTTTTCTCCCAGTGGTAATGGTCTTACCAGCTAAATGATCAACCTTAGGAGATGAGGGTGAGGTGGAGAATCCTCTTGAGTGGCCGAAGAGGAAGAAGGCGAGGGTTGCCTCCGAACGTGCGTCTCTTCGTTGGAACGGATGCTCCACCGACGAATCCGCGCCTCTTTGGTGCCATTGAGAAGATTGGAAGATAATCAAGATTTTGAGTGGATTTTGGAAGTTGGAAAGGCTTTGGAGTTCTTTGAAGGTTTAGGAGACGATTGGAATGATTGGGGTCGACTCCGCCTTTTTATTTTTGACCTAGCTCGACTTAGAGTCGACTCCCGAAAACTGGGTGTCGGCTCCGAACCAGAAAATCTGTCAGCGCTCGTATTAGAGTCGGCTCCACAAAAGCCAGAGTCGGCTCTAATCACTTAGACAGAACATCAAAAACTCAGGTGTCGACTCCACAAACTGTCAGAGTCGACTCTAACAGTTTCAGAGATAAAAAATTAAGTTTCAAGATTTGAAACTATTCAAATTAATCATCAAATTATAGATTAATGTTCCTTTAGCAATTGGGGAAACAATGAATCAAGATCTAGATAGATTTCCTTATTGAAATATCAAGATTTTCAAGAAAATGATGAAATCTAGATAGATGTCCTTAAGAGTTTCAGAAAACTATTCCAAAGGATCACAAACTCCTAATTCTCCTCTAAGATAACAAAATCTTTCTTCACTTAAGGGTTTTGTTAATATATCTGCAAGTTGTTCTTCAGTATTCACATAATCAAGACAAATTTCATTATTGGCTACATGTTCTCTTATAAAGTGATATCTTATTTCAATATGCTTTGTTCTTGAATGTTGAATTGGATTTTTAGTAGATTTATTGCACTTGTATTATCACATCTTATGGGTGTCTTATCAAGTGTGATACCATAGTCTTCAAGTTGTCTCTTAATCCATAGGATTTGAGCACAGCAACTTCCAGCTGCAACATATTCTGCTTCCGCAGTAGATAATGCAACCGAATTTTGCTTTTTGCTAAACCATGAGATTAAGTTACTTCCTAAAAATTGGCATGCACCACTTGTGCTTTTTCTATCTAATTTGCATCCGGCATAATCAGAATCAGAATATGCAATCAGATTTAATGTGAGTCTCTAGAATACCATAACCTACATTTTTTGTTCCACTTAAGTATCTTAGTATTCTTTTAACAGCTATTAAGTGTGATTCTTTAGGTTCTGATTGAAATCTAGCACATAAACATACAGAAAACATAATATCTGGTCTACTTGCAGTTAAATAAAGAAGGGATCCGATAATACCTCGATAATACTTTTGATCAACCTTCTTACCTTCTTCATCTTTGTCCAGCTTGCATGAAGGACTCATTGGTGTTCCGAGGGGTTTAATTGATTCCATACCAAATTCTTTAGAATTCTCTTGTGTACTTTGTTTGGTTGATAAAGATACCCTCTTTGCTTTGTTTGATTTGAAGTCCAAGGAAGAAGTTGAGTTCTCCCATCATGCTCATCTCGAATTCTCCCTGCATTAACTTAGCAAATTCTTGACAAGAGAATCGTTAGTAGCACCAAAAACAATGTCATCAACATAATTTGTACTACAAGTAAATCTTTACTTTTTCTTTTCAAAAATAATGTTTTATCAACATTTCCTCTTGTGAAATCATTTTCAATTAAAAATTTACTTAATCTATCATACCAAGCTCTAGGTGCTTGTTTCAAACCATATAAGCTTTGTGCAATTTAAAAACGTGATTTGAAAATTCATGATCTTCAAAACCAGGTGGTTGTTCTACATAAACTTCTTCATTTATAAAATCCATTTAAAAATGCACTTTTAACATCCATTTGAAATAAATTAATGTTCATGTGACATGCAAATGCAAGTAATAGCCTAATGGCTTCTAATCTAGCTACAGGTGCAAAAGTTTCATCAAAATCAATACCTTCTTCTTGATTATATCCTTTTGCAACTAATCTAGCTTTGTTTCTAATTACTATGCCATTTTCATCTAGTTTATTTCTAAAAACCCATTTTGATCCTATTACTGAATGATTTTTAGGTCTTTCAACTAAAGTCCATACATTATTTCTAGTGAATTGATTTAATTCTTCTTGCATTGCTAACATCCAATTATTATCTTTTTCAGCTTCTTCTATAGTTTTAGGTTCAATTTGAGATACAAATGCAAGATGATTACTAATATTTCTCATATATGATCTAGTTCTTATTCCTTGAGATGGATCACCTATAATCAATTCCTTGGGATGACTATAAGCATATCTCCATCTCTTGGAAGATCTATATCATTATGATCAATATTGACATCATCGTCCTTATGTGAATCATCATCTTTAGCTTCTTGCTCATGATCTGAAGATACATATTAAGTTTTTCAAGATCTTTTTCAATTATGTTTGTATCTTCCTCATCATCAATCTTTTCAGAACAGATGCTAAAGACTCATCAAAACTATATGAATGGATTCTTCAACAACTAAGGTTTTCTTGTTAAATACTCTATAAGCTTTACTAGATGTTGAATAACCTAGAAAAATTCCTTCATCAGATTTAGCATCAAATTTTCCTAAGTTGTTTTTACCATTATTATGAATGAAACATTTACATCCAAATGCATGAAATATTTTATATTTGGTTTTCTTTCATTCCATAATTCATAAGGTGTTTTCTTTAAATTGGTCTTATTAGCTCTGTTTAAGATGTAATGCTGTGTTAATAGCTTCCGCCCAAAAATACTTTGGTAAGTTGCTTTCACATAGCATGGTACGGGCCATGTCTTCTAAGGTCCTATTTTTTCTTTCAACTACACCGTTTTGTTGTGGAGTCCTAGGGGCTGAAAAGTTATGATTAATTCCATTTTCAACAAAAACTTTCAAATAAGTGATTTTCAAATTCAGTTCCATGATCACTTCTTAGAGACACTATGGTAGTGTTTTTCTCATTTGTGACTTTCTTGAAGAATTTCAGAATATCGAGAAAGTCTCATCTTTGTGAGCTAAAAACATTACCCAAGTGTATCTAGAGTAATCATCTACAATCACTAGACCATATTTCTTTCCTCCTAGACTTGTGGTTCTAGTAGGTCCAAAAGGTCCATGTGAAGTAGCTCTAAAGCCCTAGAAGTTGAAACAACATTTTTAGATTTGAAAGAACTTCTAGTTTGTTTTCCAAATTGACATGCATCACAGATTTTGTTATTTTCAAAATCTAACTTAGGTAAACCTTTAACTAAATCCATTTTAATTAATTTTGAAATAAGGTGTGTGCTTGCATGACCTAATCTACGATGCCATAACCATCCAATATCATTTATGTTAGCATTGTCAGCAATTAGGCAATGACTACTTTCAGATAATTTGTCTAAGTCAACTAAGTACACATTGCCATGTCTATAACCAGTAAAAACAATGCTATCATCAATGGAATCAGATACTATGCAAATAGAAGATTTAAATGAAACATTAAAGTTCTTATCACATAGTTGGCTTATACTAATTAAATTATGCTTTAAACCATCAACATAAAGTACATTATCAATAAATGTAGATGGAGTTATGCGAACTTTACCAAGGCCCATAATTTGACCTTTACCGTTATCGCCAAACGTCACAACTCCACCTTTCTTTTCTTCCAGGGTGATGAATTCATCTTTGTCACCCGTCATATGTCTTGAGCAGCCACTATCAAGGTACCACTTTTTTTGATCTTTTGGCTACAAGACATTCCTGCAATATAATTTAAACTTTATGTTTAGGTACCCAAGCTTTCTTGGGTCCTTCATGGTTAGTAGCAACAAAAATTGTTCCTTTCGGAACCCATATTTTCTTCGCTTTAACATTTAACTTATTGTTATTATTTAATGTTTTGCATTCAAATGATTTATGACCTTTTTCATTGCATTTAAAACAAGTAATATTACTTTGGTTGGCTTTTACAAAAATATTTTTCAATGATTTTTGTTTCTTGATGTGTTATACCCTAAACCTGCTTTGTCAAAAACTGCTTTTTGACTCTCTAAAATCATATTTAGTTTAGTTGAGCTTAGAGTAAATTTCTCAACAATATCTTTATACTTTTTAACATCTTTCTTAAGAATCATTTTCATTAGAGATGATTCTTTTTCTTTAATTAGATTTTCATTTTCAGACTTTACCAAATCAATCTTATGAACACAATCATTCTTTTCATTAAGAAGCGTTTCCATTTTATCTTTTACATCTTAACTACAAGATTTAATTCATTTTTCTCTTTAATTAAATTTAAGTTTTCAGTTTTCAAGGATTTGTGTTTCTTTTTCAAAGCTTTGAAATCAATCATCAATTCATTGAAAGCTTCAAACATTTCATCAAATGTAAATTCATCATCGAGGGTTTCGGTACTCACCTCTTCGTTGTCGTCTGCCATGAAGCAAACATTAGCAACTTCTTTTTGTTCTTCTTCTTCGGAAGAAGACTCTTCACTGTCAGTCCAAGTTGCCATGTAGGCTTTCTTCTTTTTCTTGTAGGCCTTTTTCAGCAAAGGACAATCATATCTAAAGTGCCCTGGCTTTTTACACTCATAACATACTAAGGGCTCTTTCTCTTTTTCTTTCTCCTTGTCCTTTTTCTTTTCTTTTTCTCCATCAATTCTTGCTCCAAAATTCTTTTTATGGAAGGGCCTTTTTCTCATAAACTTTCTGAATTTTTTGGCCAAGAGAGCAGTTTCATCATCATCTTCATCATTACTTTCACTGCTGCTCTCTTTCATTTCTGCAGTCTTGAGGGCAAGTATTTTCCTTCTTTTTGTTTCCTCCTCAACATGCTGCTTCATTGTTAGCTCGTGGGTCATTAGGATCCTAGAAGCTCCTCTAAAGGTAATGCATTGAGGTCCTTTGCTTCTTGGATTGCAGTGACTTTCGCTTCCCACGATCTTGGTAGTGACCTAAGAATTTTGCGCACTAGGTCAGCATTAGAATAAATTCTACCAAGACTCTTTAAACCATTCACAATATCAGTGAATCTAGTGAACATGCATGTGATGGTTTCAGTTTGTTCCATTGTAAACAATTCATATTTATGAACCAAAATGTTTATTTTTGATTCCTTAACTTGGTTTGTTCCTTCATGTGTTATTTCCAACCTATCCCAAATTTCTTTTGCGGAATTACATGTTGAGATTAGGTTGAATTCATTAGAGTCTAAGGAACAATATAAAATGTTAATGGCTTTAGCATTTAATTGTGCCATTCTCCTATCATTATCATTCCAATCCCTTTCGGGCTTAGGAACAATAGTGCCATCTATCAAGTGTGTGGGTGTACTAGGTCCATTGATTATTACTCCCCACAATTCATAGTCAGAAGCTTGAATGAATATTCTCATTCTAGCTTTCCAATATGAATAGTTGGTTCCATTAAATAAAGGAGGTCTATTCGTAGAATGACCTTCAGCAAAACATGAACCACTTTGTGTTGCCATAAGGATCTTTAGCCCTTGATCGTGAGATCAAATTCTAAATGAGCACTTGCTCTGATACCAATTGTTGGCCCAGATGGCAACCCAAGAGGGGGGGGGGGTGAATTGGGTTCTTTAAAAAATTAGCCCTTTTCAAATAGTTTGCTTGAGATTAATGAAGGCAAATGCAAGGTAACTATAAAGTGCAGTGAATAAGATAGAGATAGAGAAAGAGACAATGAGACACTGCAAACACAAGAGATTTTATAGTGGTTCGGTGCAACCAGCACCTACGTCCACTCCCAAGATTCACTTGGGTCCACACTATAATCTCTCTAGATTATAGCCGAGTTGTTTTTCAAGCTCACAACTCAAACTTGTTGTTTTCCCGGGTGCACAACGAACCCAGCCGGTTTTACTCGGGCTTACCAGCACAAAACCCTACACGTTGTTTTTCACGGGCTCACAACTAACCCAAGCTTAAACAAGCTTAAACCGAGGTAAAACTACCTCCTCTAGTTCAATCCCCCAGATTGAACTAGGCAAAAATAAGATAAGTATTGTGTGTGAATACAAAGCTCCTCAATGAGCAAATATACAAATTAAGAATAACAAGGTTTAGAAAAGCCTGATTTGAAGATAGGTTGGCTTTTGATCTTTTCTTCTTTTCTTCTTCTCCTTGCTGGATTGAATCAAGCCTCAGCTCCGATTCTTCGTAGTTGAAGCAGTTGAGAAGGGTTGAAAAGCAAGAAATGAATCTCCTTTCTCCAAGTTGGGAAATCCGCCAAGACTTCGATTTGAACGCTTTGGATTCCTCTTGAGCCTTTTGGAGTGGAGTGGATTTGAGCTAGAAGGTTTTCCTCTCAAGATTCAAGCTCACGGATTTTTGAAATGGGATTTGTCTATCTCAGATTTTCTCTCTTTTTCTTTCTATTTTTCCCTTCCTTGTTTTTTGAACAATAGACTTCCCTTTTTATAGATTTCTTTTACACCATTTTTAGAAGAAAACTATCCGTTGGAGTGTACCTTGTATCAAAATATATCCGTTAGAAATGAGGTAAAATAGAAATATTACCGTTAGAGCTGATCTGGCAACTTTATTTTTCGTTCCAGGTGGGTTGGAGTCGACTCTAACTTTTCTGGAGTCGGCTCTAGCTCGAGGCGTTTTAAAATGATATTTCCGGAGTCATCTCTGGCTTTTCTGGGGTCGACAAGAAACTTTTTCGGAGTCGACTCTAACTTACCCGGAGTCGACTCTAGGTCGGGGCCAGAAAAATTGACTTTCTGCTTCTTCTGTGAGAGTCGACTCTAACAGTCTCGGAGTCGACTCTAATGACCGTGCCAGTTCCGGAGTCGGCTCTGTGATTCTCGGAGTCGACTCTAATGTCTGCAATTCTTACCTAGACATTAGATTCGATCCAGAACCCTATGTAACTCCTGATTTTGATCTTTCAATAGTCTTATAGGCTGAAACACTAAATCAAAATCATCAGAGCCTTCAAAAATTATACTCAAATAGTTTTGTTAATCATCAAAATCATCAATTGGGTCAACAGATAATCTGGTTCCAAGATAGCCAAAATGATAAGCCAGATAGGCTGATAAAACACCCTAAGAGCGAGGACCACTCTGGGCAACCAAACGTACAACGTGCAGGAATGAAAGCCGGATGGGACCATCCTCCAAAAACCATGGGATGAAGTGGGTCAACTTTCATATCTGAGACGCTCGAGGACACATAAATATGACATGATCAACTGATTCATCCTGCGTTCCACATATTGGGCAGAGAGGCAATATAAAAAGACCGTGATCAGCCAATAGGGAGTATGTAGGTAGGTGATCCCACATGAGCTTCCATAAAAAGAGCTGAACCCTAGGGTGTACTGGCAACCGCCAAATCCAGGCAAGCCCAAAGACCAAGAGCGATAGCGAGCAACCAGGTCCCTAGAAGGGGCGCAAGGAAGACAGGATCGATGCCAAAGTCTGATGTCCAGGCCAGCAGAAAGAGGAAGAGGTATGGCGAGGATCCTTTGTGCAAGCTCAGTCCCAAACAGCCGAGAGACCATAGGGGCATTACAAACAACACTCTCTTGGCAAATCAAAAAGAAACAAGCTGAGAGGGTTCAACATTAGTGTTGATAAAGGTCGACCATTGAGATAGAGAAAGATCAGCTATCCATGTGTCCTGAGTAACATCAACAAAAGTCTCATCCCCAATCATACAATGGATATCAGTCATAATAGTAGGGGCAGCCCGGCAAATCGCACGCCATAAGAAGGAACATTCGTGGGAGAAACTGAAGGCCGAATCAGTAGTCCAGCCACCGTATCTACCCTGCATGATAGTACTTCAGAAACAACGAGGGTTCAGCAGGAATCTAGAAGCATGCCTCACCATAATAGCCTCTCGACGGAGCACCAAGGACTGGATCCCAAGATCGCTCTCTCGAGTAGGCAAACAAACAATGTCCCAAGCCAATAAATGAAGACCATGGCTCCCCTGCATAGATGCCCAGAGAAAGTCCCGAATGTGTCTCTCAATCCGGTGGAGACAGGTAGTCGGAATCAAGGTATTGGATAACAGATATATAGGAAGCGTTGTAAGAATAGAGCGGATCAAGGCGACATGCCCCATCATAGAAAGACCCGAAACCTGCCATCGATCCAAGCGAGCAGAAATTTGACGATCAAGGTCCCCAAAATCATGCTGTCGGGGCTGCCGCCCCGTAATAGGAATGCCAAGGTAAGTCAGGCAGTCAGAGGAGGTCAAGATAGAGAACAATTGGGAGATGGCAGCACGATAATTGGAAGAGGTCGAAGGGCTAAAACAAAAATAGATTTCTGTAAGTTGACCTGTTGCCCCGAGGCCAAGCAATAAGACTGAATAATAGCAGAACATGTGGCTGCATTCTGAACAGAAGCTGGACTAAGGAGAATACAATCATCAGCAAAGAGAAGATGAGTGAGAGGAGGTCCGTGAGGCCCAGGCATATAAGGCTGTAGATGAGACGCCCCGATCGCCTGATCAAGAGCACGAGACAGATCATTAGCACACAGTATAAACAGGAACGAAGAGAGAGGGCATCCCTGACGGAGACCAACAGCAGAAGAAAAAAACTCAGTCGGACTGCCATTAATAATAATAGAAAAAGAGGGCCCTTGGACACATGCCATGACCCATTCAATGAATATATCAGCAAATCTGAACACCCATAGCGTGTGTCAAAGAAAGGTCCAACTCATCCTATCATAAGCTCTCTCCATGTCTAACTGAACAGCCATGAGAGACTATCAACAAGTGGCTCGCTGGAGGTCATGCATAAACTCCTGGGCAATAAGAGCATTATCAGTGATACTGCACCCACGGATAAAAGCCCCCTGCTCCGGAGAGATCAGATGGGGAATCACCCCCTGCAACCGAGTAACCAGGATGCGAGCACAGACTTTATATAGGGTAGCTGATCGGCCTATAATGCTGGGGAAGCGAGCATTCCCTCTCTTAGGAACAAGGGCAAGAAAAGTCCTCTGCCAATCTGGAGGAATAGCTCTAGATGAGAAGACAAACTGAATAGCCAAGATAACCTCCTGCCCAACAATATCCTAGTAGTAGCGGAAGAATAACGACGGAAAGCCATTGGACCAGGAGCTTTTGTCAGGTCCCAGAGCCCTAACCGCAGAACGAATCTCCTCCGCCAGGACCTCCTGAATCAAAAGACCGTTATCATTCTCTGAAACCATGGCAGCTTGAGTAGCAGTGATAATGGGGGAGTCAGAGGCAGAGACCTCCAATCAGCGAGACTGAAAGAAATGAAGAATCTGCTCCTGAATGGCCCCTTCATCATCAGGGATATTGCCATCCGCATCTCTAATCTACCGTATCTGATTGGCAGCATGCCTAGCCACAATGGCCTGGTGGAAGAACCTGATGTTTCGGTCTCCTTTCTGGATCCACTGAACCCGGGACCGCTATCGCCAATAAGTCTCCTGTTGCCAGAGCAAGGAATGATGCAAGGCCAAACTACTCCTGAGAGACTAAAGATCAAGCTCAGATAGGTAACCCTCCACATCCTCCTTAGCCTGAAGAGTAGCAATATCAGCTTCCACAACCTGGACTTGCTGCATGAGATCCCCCACCTCTCTTCTATGCCACCTTAAGAATATGCGCTTGGTGAGTTCTAATCGGCGAGAGAGCCGACAAGTAGAATTCCCTCGAATAGGCATTCGCCACACCTAAATTATGAGGGACCGAGTCGAAGAATAATACGTCCAAAACTGCTCAAACTGAAAGGGCCCCTTCCTGTGAGATGACAACTTAGTAGAGATAAGGAGGGGACAGTGGTCCGACGCAATCCGAGGGAGATGAGTAGTGATTGCGCAGGAAAAGGACTGAAGCCAGGATGAGGAGGCCAAAGCCCGATCCAGCCGCTCCAAAACCTGAGAAGATCCACTTCGGTTAATGCACCAAGTAAACTGCAGCCCTAAAAGCCCAGATCAAAAAGACCAGCCGAGGAAATGAAGGAGCGGAATTCCATGGAGTTCAGAGAATCCACAAATCTATGCCCCCCACGTTTCTCAGAAGCATCCAAAATACAGTTAAAGTCACCCACAATGAGTGTGGGGAGGCCCTGGCCTAATAAAGTAAGAATCTCTGACCAGAGATCGCACCGCTGACGAAAGTCAGTGCTAGCGTAGACACCTAGGAGTAGCCAGGGTGGATTGTTCCCCTCTGATATAACCATGGCCACCTGCTGGTGACTGTGGTGAAAGGCATCAACACGAATAGAAGGGTTTCTCCATAGGGCCAAGATACCCCCAGAGAGACCATTAGCTTCCACTGCATAGGAAGACCAATTACGAGAGACCCACCACCAGAAATGCTGAAGACTAGGACCTGACAGATGAGTTTTCAACAAAACACATATATCAAAATGATGAACCTGCAGAAGCCTACCAAAGGAGGAGCGAAAAGATGGTTTCAACGCTCCTCGAACATTCCAAATAAGAATCTTCATAAGGAAAGAAGCAAGGTAGCCTTAGGTCCCACCCTGAGCCGCCATCATAACCCTGTCTGAATGGTCTCCTGAGTCAAGACACTGCACCAGGAGTCCCTGATCAGGCAACTGACACACTACCTGATCAAGGGGAACCAGCTACTGAACTGACTCCATTGGAACAACATCATTCAGGACCCTAGAGTGAGATCCTTTTTCCTGAGTAACAGAAGGGGAAGCAGCTAAGGTATCTTTATCTTGTGGAGGTCCAGATACCTGAAGAGGAACAACTTTCACTGTAGGGCCTTTGTCTAGAGTAGACACCTAGCCCTTACCTTTCAAAGCCCTAGATGACAACATGGGTCCACTAAGCTCACCGGCCCGGGCCCGTTTCAGGGAGGCTGGATTGGCATCCACCCGGACCTTAGAACATCCGGCCCAGCGATCCGACCCAATAAGGCTAAAAGGATTAGTGGCCACTTTCCCCTCCATAAGCAGCTGAGTTCCAGGATCATCACTAGAATCAATTTTCTGAGACCCAAAGGGAGTCTCTGCCTGAGCAAGGGCAGTCTGAGCCTTGAATTGGAAAACAGTATCAGAAGATAGCTGCTTGTCATTCAACATAATTGGGAGGTTGTTCTTCCTCCTGCCCTTAGAGGCCTTTTGAAATTTGGAGTGGGATGCAGATGACAAAGAGTCCCTAGAAGAGTCCACGGGAGCAGCATTGGGTAAAGTATCAGGATCTACAGTAACCGGCACGGAGGGAGTCACCCGGCATAGTCCCTTCTCCCGCTGATGATCTGAGTTGATGATAACAACGTTGGGAAGGGAGGGTGACGGCATAGCTCTCCTGCGTGAAACCTTACCCAGTTTCAACCATCCATCTAGCTCTTCTTGAGACGCATCTTTAGCCTTGCCAGAAGACTCCCTAGCTAAGGCCTTGCCCGTTAAGTCCCCAGCATCAACCCGAACATGGGGGGCTTCTGATGATGGAGAGCTGCCATCCAGGGCCCAAACAGAGGAGCTGCCGCAGAGGACTCCGGAGCCGTTGAAGACGAACACGATCCATTCAAATGAAGAGATCCACAGTGCAAGCAAATGCTGACTACATGCTCATACGCAAATTGCTGCCAAAAAGGGGATCCATGAGCTCTGAATCTTGCCCCCGGCCAGAGAGGCTTTCTCAAGTCCACCCTGACACTGGCACGAGCAAAGCTACCCCGCCGCTTCTCCTTCGTGAAAGCATCTGCCTCCACAAAGTGACCGGCCACCAAGAGAATACTTTGGAGAGTCTCGTCATTCCAATATTCAATCGAAAGGTTGGGAAGGCGAATCCATAACAGAGCATAGTACAATGCATCGTCCGCAGGGACAAAATCAGGACGCCATGCCTCCATTGCAAGCAGTTGACCATTCACAACCTAGGGTTGCATCAAAGCAGTGCTTCTGGCTGCCGGGTTCTCAAACTTCAGCATGATTGTTTGGTGAGCAAGAGAAATGGAATCAATCCGGCCAGCAAGACCTGCCCGACGAAATTCCCTGATCACTGCTTCTGGGAGAACCCATCTTGACAGAGACCTCACAATCAAACCAGAAGCAGTCCAATCCTCAGTCTCCCGATCAATCACCGCCGTGGAAAGCTGGATAATCTCCGGAAATTGAAGTTCCAACCCTGCAACTTCAACAGAGGATGGCGACAGAGCTGACCAAGTAAACAAGCTCCCTCTCTTTCGTCGCTGCGGCGCTTCGCACTCCGAACGACTATCAACACCAGGAGGTAGAGCAGAGCTGCCGTCAGCCATCAATAACAGAGCAGCGATCGCCTGCACCATCGGAATCACCAGAGATCGAAACGATGAAGTACCAAAGTACCAATCTTAAAGCAGTCTTCTTGCAGCGAAGCCTCGGTCCCTTGAAAAAAGCTCTTTTTCTTGCATGCCCCGCCATGCGATGAGGCTGTCTACAACTCGCAACACGTGCGAAGCGTGCGTCCACACATGCGATCGAGTACATATTAAGCATCGCATATTTTCTAAATCTAGCCAGCAATCCACACCTTTTCGTCACAAAACATTCTTCAAGAAATATTTTAGATTTAGTTATCATCATGCTTTCGTGTTTGAGGGCGATGTTTCGGATATTCGCTAATATGCTGGTCTAATCAACGACATGATTGGGTTTTCTTCCCTAAAGTTTTGCGAATAATCTGAAAGATGATTCGTTCACATGAAAAGGCACACGTGAACGCCAAAATGTGGCATTTAGTCAAGAATCCAGATACGTCGTATATTCTTTTCCGATGGAGATAAGTCAACAACCAGAAAAAGCCCTAATTAAAACAATGGGTTAGACTAATTCAGTGCTTGCATTTATTTGAAAAGTTAGACCACATGTTCACACTAAAAAAGGAAAAGAAATTTCGTTAACTACTTTTACGTACACTACATGTCACTTTGCTAGATATATAATGAGAAAGAGAGAGAGAGAGAGAGATACTTTTAATTATTTCTTAAACACTGGCTTGTATGAATGCTCAAGCATGCTTCATTTGTATTTCTACTGCATGTTGGATTTTGGTCAAATCTTCCTTCAAACCTACAACCAACCATCAATTGGTATTTACCCTAAAAACAAGTCTATGCTGTTGATAGACCAAGCCACTCATCCACTTAAATATCAGCAAGGCCATTATTATCACCCCTCAGCTATTCATTCCAAACATTGACTCCAAGATAGTGTTTGAAATAAAAAACAAGGGAAATATTTTTTGGATAGATTTTTTTATTCTCAAAAGCTATAATTATGAAGAATAAGTAAGAAAAAAAGTTAACCAGAGGGGATAACATATAAATTATCCCTTAAATTTATTCCTTAGAAAATAAAGAAATACCTGCAGCTATTCTTTGAGGGCTAAACTGTTATTAAAAAAAAAGCTGATTATTTCCTCAGCTATCTCTGAATAAACTCTATCATATACACTTATTCAGAAATAGCATTTTTTATATCAAACACTACCTAAAAGTCCTTCTATCTTCTTGATATCTCATTGATTAAGTGGACAAGTTAACTTGGCTAGCTAAACCAATTTTTCTTGCGTGACAAAGAGGGCCGCTCGCTTATAGAACAGTAGTTGCTCGAATCAATGTCAAGAATTTGCAGCAAGGAACGAGGAAAATTCTCTCTCAGGTGAAAGTTTGCTCCGTACGTTGAGGCTGCCCTATCATTGCCAAGCAATCCGCAGACTGATCCAAGAAGTCACAGTTGCTGAATCACCATCAAGGAGAATGCCCATTCTAAGAAAATTAGTGATTGCACTGTTTACACTCTTCCAGACGGCACTTGGCTCAGAATTAAATATTTGGCATTAAACAGGGAGCAATGCAAAAACCTGAAGCAATCAAAGGCTCATCCAGAACGATCCCTGATGACAAACCCGTTGCTAGCAAAATTTGGATGAAGTGGGATGGAGGAGAACGAGGGCTGTGATACGGTTAAGATAGATTTGATGCTGAACCATTCTTTCTACGTCCATTGTTTATTGACCACAGCTGCTTGCTTTCATGGGAGACCTGAGACCCACATCATCCACCAACATTCCTCCTCTAATCATCTACATTAACATCTTTCTTCCCTGCATGAAAGGTCACAACGATGCAATTGATCGCACTTTATCTTAATTTTATATATGCTAACCAAGTGAGGGTGCTACGTACTAGTTTAGTTGATAAAACCAATAAATGCCAGATCCTAATGATCTGAGTTTGAATTTATCCTTGCCTCCATTTTGACTTATAAATTAACCTTTCTTATCTTGATTCTAAAGTAAATAAATAAAGAAATACATATAATTAGAAGTATAAGACGCTTGAGGCGGTGAAGCAGAAGGCCATCTAAGTGTATTTTGTGAAAGATAGTGAAAAAAAGCTACCATCGCAGCCTAGACCTCTCCAAGAAGATAGGGATGCCAACTAGTTGAGGCTGGTTAGCTATCTATGTCATATACTTAATTTGTAAGCCAAACATATCCTTCAAATTATTGTGCTTTATATAACTAGCATGGCACTATTGAGATTGAATGTAGATCATGATGGGTTCTAAAGGAAGAGAGATGGTAATAAGGCGTAAATAATATATGGACGAGGATACGGAGTCAAGGATAAAGATAACAAATTGCAAGCTTTATTAGGTAATTATATAAGCCTTCAGGTTACATCCATAGATATATATAGGTACTAAGAAAGATTTTCGGGCTTAAAACTTCATAAAATATGAAGGACTCTCATCTAAGAGTTTAATCAATGATTGTTCTTTGAATTAATGCCCACTTCATAGCATCTCTTACATCTATTTTAATACTCTTAAACTCCTACTTACATTTATTTTAACATTTAGACTTCTTCTTATATTTATTTTAACTTTTGGAGTCCCCCCATGCGCTGAACATAAACACAAATGAAAATTATAATTAAGTTTATTTACTCAATAGATCACACAAATGTTAATATCTTTTGTAATGTCTAGCATGACCCGCCATTTAGGTTCTCTACGTTCTCACTTCTACTTCCATCATATAACCTCATTCTATCCATATGTTACTCGTTAGTTAATATTATCATGCAGGAGAAAAACCTTCTTTAATATATATACATGCATGCATGCATCTAAATCAATCATTTGACCAAACACTTATCGGAACCTAAATCAATCAAATGTAAACGTTAAAACTTCAATATGCTGATAATTAACTACGTTGTAAAGGCATATAATATTGGAGAGATTCCACATCTAAAGCTAATATATTCTCGTCAGATATAAAAGATTAACCAGTGAACGAAGCACATGCTAAATTAACCAAACACTGTTTGTTTTCTATTAATGGCGGCATCTCTGAGAAAGAATGGGCCATCGCATTCACTTAAAAGCAAGGAGGTTCAGTTATTCCCTTCACTTTGCGTTTCATTGAGAGAGAGAGAGAGAGAGAGAGAGAGAGAGAGAGAAACCAATATCCACGGCAAGATCACAATCTCTAATGGGGGCTGAAAGATATTAGCCCACTAATAATATAAGTTAAATAATCAAACATATCATAGTAGACTATTGATAAAATCCTCTGCTGACCTCCCCATTCGATCTCCGAAAAAGTTGCCAGCTGTCATATGAATAAATCCATCAAGACCGATCTTAACAGCCAGAGTGTCAAGGCAATTATAAAGAAAAGAAAGGATCAAAGAAGAAGAAGAAGCAGGAAAAGTGCTTCGCAAACTATAAGCTAAAGATTGTCACAAGATATCATTAGGATCGTCCCGTACCATACGCCAACCCAACCACAGTTCCTTTCCAGTCCGAACAAGTGCAGTCGAATAACCACACCATAGATTACTTAACACATCCCATTCGGGAAAACAGTGCAGAAGAGAAATTATGCCAAGAGCCCCCTAAAGGGACAGCAACCTCAAATACAAGACCTTTCTATATATACCTCCACATTAAACAGCACCATACTTAATGTAGCAGTTGGGAGGGAGGAGGAAAGGTGGAGGAAGAACCCATGCAGTGCATAGTTTTGTTCTAGGCAGCCATTATTCCTAGTCCTCTTACAGATCTGGTGACAATAACAGCTACTTTTGCACAGCTGCTCCTTCTTAAAATGAACTAGCTCAAAGCTGAGTTCAGCTTCCTCACAAGATCCCCCACTGCCATGGAGAACTCCTCCTCAACCTGCACCAACAAAAGAAGCACAGGTATGAGCTTGTTCCATAACACCAGCTCATGATCCTTCAAGAACTAGATTTCCAGACAAAGAAATATATATCTTTCGATTCCGATGGATTCCGGTTTTTCTATTGCATGGTCCTTGGCTATGTTTAGTGCCCATAACCATTTAAACGAGATATCAAGAGTAAAAACATCAAATGACTCAAATAACACCACATCCATATATAAATCCACTCGATCTATTCTTATACCTTTGCAGTCACTGTTATATTGATGGAGGAGCTGGGGAAGGGCATCACACTAGCATTAATGACCGTGAGGTGGACCTTCTCAATCTCGGACAACAGCCTCACCAAGACTCCTGTGTGGTTCTCGCAGTGGATCCTCATGAGGACTGTCTTCTCGGAAAGCATCGCTTCAATCTCAGGAAGGGGCTTCTCTGCCGGGCTCCCGTTAGAGATTTCACTGGAGGATGAAGCGTCAGAATCAACAGAGAGCTTAGACTTCTTGACGAGGACCACGGACTCGACTGTCCTCCTTGTATTCTTATCTTCGAGGGTCTTCACCCTCTCTTCGAGTTCTTTAACATACTTGACTGCATCTCCAAGAACCGAAGCCTTGTCCTTCTGTAATGTGGGCAAACAAGTCTTAACTGGAAAAATCCAATTTATTTTAAGCGAGAACATCAATCAATTTGTTGTATTTGATAGAATCCAATGTTATTGGCGTCATATTTCGATCCAAATAAACGGACATAGTCGAGGTAAATTCCTGCGTAATTTCTTATGAAGAGATTTCTAAGGATTGCCCTTTCCCCCAGCTAAAACTTTTTTAGATATAGACAAGTTGGAGTAGAGAGGGTATTGTGATCCAAAATTGACTTGACCAGAATATGGAAAAGTAATTAATCTTCAAACTTTTCTTCCGCCTATATATGTGTGTGATAGATTATTTTTTTGTGCCATAAAAGAAAGAGATGTTTGCTAAAAAAAATGGAGATAAATCCAAAGCCTCAATAGTGCTCAAACGTGGTATATATAAGGGCTTTCTATAGACAGCAATACATGTTTGAAAACCTATTATTTCATGCACATACTCCTCTACTTCTAAGAAACAATTCTTGGGAATTAACCTAGCTAGCTGCGTGCAACTTCTTGTTACTAGGTCTGAGGGATCACTAAAGGAATATTCAAAAGACTGTTGTAAGCCTTCAGAAATTTACCTTGTTCAAATATTACATGATCTTCTCTTAAGGGGAAGAGAGCAAGTTATGATTTTTTAAATTCTTATAGGTCTTTGAAAATGGTTAGAAGAAGAGGTGATCTAATTAAGAGGGATCAGGAGAGATCATGCCCCTCTACTTCATGGGACAATTAAATGCTTTTGTCCACTCTCCAATATAATCTTGAATGTTTCTCTCTTTTTTTTTTTTTTTTTTTTAGAGACATATCTCTAAATATTTTCTTATTCATGTTAATATTATTTACAAGACATATATTAACATAACAATTGAATGCATTCGCAATGGAAGTAGTTAAAGCAAAAGGATAGGTTGAGAGAAACTAATTTACTCCAACTACCTTCTTAAGTCCAGGGATTGATGCAGAAAGAGCTATAAATCTCTGGCTGAGCTTCTCCCTCCGCTTCCTTTCCGCCATGATGTGCTCTTGAGCTTGAGATGGCATTAATCCGGTCTTTGTCATGATCCTTGTTCCCTGATGAGCGAGTGTTTCATGTTTCTGTGCTGAACCATGAGAAACTATAGCCCTCATCTCTCCAGGTGATGCTACTGCTCTGCCGAGGACATCATTAGGTGAATTTGGATTGCAAAACAAAAGAGAATCCGGTGAGGAGGAATCGGGGGGCAAAGTTGAGTTCCGCTCGGCGGTACGAGAGTTCCAGCTATTTATCTTTTGCATCTTTCTTGGTCTTTGGGTGCAGCTTGTCTGAGGGGCAGTCACCACCGGTTGGAAGGAAGGGCAAGAAGTATAGCTATCTGGGGAGAAATTTTGCTGGAAGCCTCCCCCAGGTGCCGATGCTACTTGATGTGGAGTAAATTGATTGATGAAGCTCATGTCACATCCGTATATGAGACTAGATTCATCCACTCCCTATAGATTAATTACAGCCACAAGGCTTTCGAAGTCAGATTATGTTCTCAAAAAAAAAAAAAATCTTTGCATAAATATAAGACCATAAACCCTATGAAGTTTCAGTTTAATGGCCTCACAAGTTCTGAAAACCATCTATTTCCAGATATTTCCATTTTGTTTGTTCCTCACCTCCCTAGAAAGGCATGGAGATCCTGAAAGAAAAGTCAACTTAAACTTATAGAAGAAATGAGTACTTGATAATATTCCAAATACTGTTCCAAATCCAAATTCTTCAGGCAGGCAAATCAAATCTTGTGGACTGCGGTGGTCTCTATTTTAACAGATTAGTCAATAATATCTTGTCGAGAAGATGGTAGCAGGAGTAGTCTGCTGTGCACAAACCTTTTCTCAGAAGACAAAGAAAAAAAAATCAGGAGACATCGAACCAGTTTCGGATCTACAATACAAAAACATCAAGATCCAAGATTATGTAAAAAGAAGCAAGGCCTTGTTTTGAACAAGAATTCAACACTACTTTTATAGAAGACAAGGAAAAATATCAAACGCAAATAATCCACATCATATTAGAGCGCTCAAGAGGAAATTGATTGAGATCTGCTGATCTCAAATTACGAAAAACCAATAGCATTCAAAGACAAGGAGAAGTCAAAACCCGTTGTTTGAAGTCTTTAGCTTCTTTCAGGGGGAAACAAAACAGCTCTATGCTAACCAAAATCTCAAAGCCATTTGAAAGGCAGGGGCTAGACATAACCGGAATTCAGGAGGCGGCAGAACGAAGCCCACTTCGACGTAGGCTTCAGCTCCTCGAGATGAAGGGACAAACCAAGACTCAGTCGACTCTTATATCGCCCTAAAGCGCCGGAGAATGCTTTTCTTGTGTGAATGTTGCTTCTCTTTTCCTGTCCTTCCGGAATCTCTCTTTCTCTCTCTTTCTCTCTCTTCTCTCAATGGAATTTTTGTGGTTAAAACCCTTATTCGTGGACTAAATAACAAAACAGTCCTTTTCTCAAGGACATCCTGCTAGCTTTTGTTATTACTTATTTTTTTCAAAAGAAAAGTTGGATGGAATGCAGCCTGCCATCCACTAGGTCGTCACAATTGGCAGCAACCCTTCTTTCACCCAAATGATGAAATTCCCTGGGAAAGACACTTTTCCAACAGTCCTTCATACCCATTTGCCTTCGGTGCCCAATGATGAAAAGGCTCCAGTCCGCCGGCATAGGCCCTGGCTTAAAGCACGACGGCGCTCTCCATGGCTGGAAGCCCGAAAACGGTGGAGGGGGCAGTAGAGACTTCGTTCGTTTAACGCAGGGTGCCAGCCGAGCAAAAATAGAGGGAGAACGTACGTTTGTGCTATCCATCGATCGACTGGCAAGAAGTAATCTTCCATCGATATAATTTTATTCTATACTAATAAAATTTAATAATTTATATGTATATTATGTAAAAAAAAAAGCTGTTTTGAATTTTGAATGACATTAAATCCAAATAAGAGTATTCTATTTTATTTATAATTTTATTTAATTTTATATAGCATTTATGGGTTTTTAGGTGGAAAAAAATCATTATACTAATTAAATGATGTGTATGTTTAGGTGGTCATAAAGTGTAACCATTCGTGTGCGCAGGCGCGCGCATTTTTAACATTCAATTTATTAATATTTATTTAAAATAAATATTAATATAAATTTTTGTATCCTACTAATATACATATTCATAGCTTAATAATCTAAAAAATATAGTTATGAACATGAATACGCTATGAAATTCGATTTCAGCTCTGAATTTAAAAGAAGTAAAAATTTCTTCCTCTAATAATGGAATGCAATTCATACCACACCATACTTGTCACATCATACATACTCTATAAACCTAAAATTTGCTTAATGCCTCGCCTTCTCACCTTTTAGGTAAGTAATCTATCTTATGAAGCTGATTGATCTAAATGCTTCGCCACTATTAATGAGGTTTTCAACTCCTTCGCTACTAAAGATCAGGATATTGCAATGGGATTTACTATGAAAGTATTGTTCAATTTCGTTGATCAATCATTTGTTTGAATCACCCTATTACATATATATATATATATATATATATATATATATATATATATATATATATATATATATTGATAGTTTTTGTTTATCCAAAAAAATATATTTTTTTTATATTCAATTAATTTTTAAAAATTGCAATATGATAAAAGAAATGATTGTTTAAGTGAAATTTTATGTTCTGATAATATTCTATACCATAGCAAAAAGTTTTGGTGACATCATATAGTATTTAATTTTCTTTTGAACTTTCAAAAGACGCTTGCATTTCTTAACCACCACCACCACCACCACCGTTCTCTCTCTAAATGAAACGCTGACGTCGTCTAGATATTGCAAGCCAACGCAAAGGTCCCAACGTGGCTGGATATAGGCCATGAGGCAAGCCTTTATATTTTATTCATCATTTTTCCTGTCTATTTTCATGAAAAGAAGTTGATGACCGTAGCATCAATGACAATTTTTTTCCAAAACAGAAGGTTGGCAGTCGAGATCACAATTCACACCATCATTCAGCTGCTTTCCTTCCTAAAGTCAATCACGTTCATCACACAGCATGTGCTAATTGGCTTCTAAATCTAGTCACTCAAAAAATAATTTTAAAAAAAATGCTGAGAGAGGAACATAAATTCTACTTTGCGAAATTATAGTGGAAATTCTCGCTGGCCTCAAAATGACGACGTACGAGTGCTAAATTATTAGCTGGAGGCTTGGTAAGTCTTCCTTACTGTGACTAGAGGAAGACAGGGATGTGATGTTTTAGTAGTGGCAGGTTACATATGCTTCATTAATGTCATCAATGTCATCCATGATGCACATATAATGCAAACAAAAATGTCAGCAATATAATTGGCCTACCATGGTGACCATTCCAAGATGTCTTTTATTCTACTCAATTATGATAACGATAGATGGTTTCTTGGAACTACAGCCTAGCTCCCAATCTTAATTCTTCCCCTACCACCACATCTCCTACCCATTTGTTTATGTATTTCTGAGAGCATGCTGGCACATGTCTAAGTTGTAAACAAGTGATCTCAACGGTTGTAATGTGGTGGAATGGAATGGTTACAGTACATGGACTAGGCCCTACCCTGCTAAATTTCTCTGCAATTGATCTATATATATATATATATATATATATATATATATATATATATATATGACAACAATGTATTTAAACTTCTCAGAAAATTGGTTCATTGAATCGAATCCAAGATTTCTAAATGCTAAAAATGTTGGTCATGTCAGTTTGTATGATCGAGATGAATCAAAAAATCAATTATCTTGGTCAAGAAAAAAGGTGATAAAAAATGAAAAAAATAAAGAACTTACAGTACTTTAGGGCATAATTTCAATATTTATTTATTAGAAAATTTAGATGAAAAACTTTTGAGTGATAATTTCATATCATGCAGCTCATTGTCAGACTCAAGCTCAGAATCTTTCTCGCGCACGCGACACGGAAACCTTGACTGATTTTTACGGCTAAAACCGATGCTATTCGCTACTTGACCTCGTGAAAAACTATTGACAAAACGTGAACCACGATGGAACTAGCATTGACCGCTGGTGAAGAAGAGGTTACGTGAGAGTCTTTACGTGAGATATGACGGCAGAGGCATGCTGTCAAATTTCTTTGCCAACTTTTTTTTTGTTTTTTGTTGACTGTGTTCCCCTGGTGCTTGCTTAATGGGCGACATGTACAGAAGGTGCGGTATTGATGTAATCTAGATTTAACCCCCGAGAAGGGTAACCAACCACCAGAAGATTTTTGTTTACAGGTTTGCTAAGTAATGCTGTTTATTATTTAGCACGTTGATAACCAAAATTTCCCTCCCACGGTTTTGCTAATTCTACCTTTTTGACGCTAGATTTTCATCATAGCTTCCAAGAAACAATGGGATTGATAAATGGGAACGCTGAGAAAGGCGTACGAAAAAAAAAAAGACTGAATGTGATGCTATTATGTCATTTCAAACAATCCATTCACCATAATGTGGCATAGAATGGATACAAATTAATATTGAAGTCGGCTAATCTCCACGTCATTTATCTTTCAACTTTTGACTCAAAAAGTGAAGAAGGACTAATCATGGAGGGAGAAGGGTGCTTACTTTCACACTGCTGGTCAATTGATCAGACAAATCTTTTCTCTACAGTGGTGAAGATGGATGACTACAGCCAGACCATGGTCTACAAGTCACTATTAGTATCCAAATTTTTCTAGGAACATCCTACCAGCTCCTAACCCCTCTGCAAACATTCATCTTAGCAAACAATACAGGCAATCTCCATGTAACGAACTTCATCAGCAAAATTTAAAATTGAAACCTCGCACTAGTTCAAGAAGAGCATCCTCAGGCCAGGTGGTTGCTAAGATTCTAAACAGAAAAAACTGGGCTGATCAGGACATATCACGGTGCAACCTAACATATCCCATATTTAATTATCACATGAAGATTGAGCTGATGATGATCAAAGCCAATTATAATATAGCATTAGTCCAAATTGAACTCTTCATCTAATAAGCTGCAGTCACACACACTTAAACATGGGAATCAATCTATTATTAGATTTGATTCCAAGTTTATTTATAGTATCATGAAAGATTATCTACAGCTTGTGATCCCATAAGAAGGGGGATACGTGCATTATTTAATTGAAAGCAGCTATAGTGGAGAAGTTGTGCAACCATAAGATACACGTTGAGATTATTGCATGGTGATAAACAAACGGAGAAGACAGCTAATATGCTTGACCCATAGGAAACCAAAGGAGGCACTATGTTTAATAATGGACATTTCAGTAGCTTTGGGGTGTAGAACCTACCTGTACTGGATGGGGGTCCATCATATATTGCAAGGCGATTCTCAAATTGTTTAATTGAAAAAAAAAATGAAGGCCTATGAAATTGGACCCAGAGCACGTGATCAAATCCAGATTGGTGTTATGGTTATCGAATGGAAACCATGAGGAAAATTATTAAGGTCCAGAGCCTGAACTTTCATTATATTAACATATTTTATTAGATGACAGAAAGCATGGGTCAAGCAAATATCAGGAAAAAAAAACTCCTATTTTATCTTGGCGTTGTGGCTTACAGTTTCCCCACCAATAATGTAATACAAATGAACAAAGAACGAAGGGATATATCAGCGCTAGCACCGGTGAAGAGGAGTCAATCAGCCATTTTGCTGCTATAATAGCTTTAAAAAAAGAACATTACTTGAATGTTACAAAAACGAGGACAGGACAATATCAATCAAATAAGATAACTTTGATTACAGAAAGCTCTTGATTGATACAGACCAAGCTACCACATTAAGAAAAAAGTTCCCAATGAGTGCAGTCAGACTTCCATTTGAGCTTCATCCTTCTGAACCCATATCTTTACAGTCTTATCCTTTTCAAGCGCACCTGATGCAATCATGCTCTCTGAGGGGTGACAAGAAACAGCAATAACAGTATCTGTATGACCTTCCAGTTTCTGAACAACCTTTCTGGTTTGAAGCTCCCACAAGTATACACAATTATCCTCTGAACCACTAACAATGTATTTCCCATTTGCTATGGAAAATGTGGCTGGAATGCAATACCTCAGATTGACATGCCCAGTATATGTCTTCAAAAACATACCACTGGAGAAGTTCCATAGCCTCTGCACAGCAGGTGCCATGATTTATGGATTATTAGCAAGACAGGATATGTTAGTCAGAATATCATAAGAATAAGAGTCGTAAATTCTACTTCATTTTCCATTGCATTCAACCAAAACTAAATAAATGCAACAACAGCTATAGCTGGGTGTGTTTTTAGATGAACAATATTGTTCAACAAGAAAGCAAATGAGTTTAGCATTCAGAGCATAAGAAAAATTCCATAAACATACGAAAATATTTTTCAGTAGAGAAGATATTGTAGAATCAGGGAGATGGAAGTGATTGTGTTCGGATATAGGGACAGATGGTGAAAAATGTTCACTAGAAATTGTGTCCATATCTTGCTCCAACTTTATGGATTTTGACATAAACTTCAGTTTATGTAAATAACTGGACAAATGGGGTTTTTCATGTTTCCATGGAGCAGTGTGCTCACTAGGAAAAAGATATAATAAAATCTAGGAACACAACTCAAAAGCCAGCTTCAAAGTGCCAAAAAAAAAAAAAAAACATTAAATGCATTTGACAAGTATCAATATTTTTCACTTCAATGTAGAGAGCACTCTTCTTTGACAATAATTCCATGAGTCATTATTATGATATTTAACCTAAAAGGTACTTTTCTAAAATGACAAATTAAACAACAATATAAACACAGCAAGCACTTCCTCTATATCAAAAAAAATAAACAATGATAGCTTCAGTTAGCAATTAAAAAGTTAGAATAAAAAATCATTTTGCATGAGATACATCCAGGGTGCCCCATAAATATGATGATATACAATGACCTTACCAACAACAAAAACATTATTAGGGGAAGAGTCATGCCCACAAGATTTAAAAATAAAAATAAAAAATAAAAAATCATTTTGCATGAGATACATCCAAGGTACCCCATCAATACAATGATATCCAATGACCTTACCAACAACAAAAACATTACTAAGAGAAGAGTCATGCCCCAAAAAAATTAAAAAATATCCAATTGAAATAGTCCAGATCACTGGAAGGTACAAAGAAAACTATTAAATTGGTTAACAAAGGCTGGAATTGCTACATCAACAAATACCAAAATATAGTAGCAAAAAATGAACATTAAATATGCAAAATTCATTAATAGCATAAACTGAGGCCAGAATTACCACATCAAGTGATGGTAAAAGATAATGGAGTTGCAACATTAACATATATCAAAGATCTCATATCAGTAGATTTAATGTCTTCTAGTGTGTTCATGTGCTTGTGTTGTCTATGCCTCCCAAGGGAAACGACTCCTAGTGATCATGTAAAAAAGAATGATAAATGCACATTGAAACGTAGAAGTGGTGAGGCAGTCTCTTCAGTTTGTATAGTCGATTACATAAACAATAATACTAGCTTCTACATCGAGTACTTAAGCATAATATGGCCATTTTAAGGCACAAGCAGTCACTTAAGCATATAAAGTACTTAAGCCTTCAAGCGACAGCTAAAATTCATTTTGGCAGTTCTTAGATAAATTTGTAAATTAAACCAAGTGGCAGGAAAGCCATATTTTGAGAACATAACATAGACAATTGACCAGTTATAATTAATAAGCGATAAGGGGTCCAAATGAATAGAATAAGAAAAAGGCTATTAATATTAGCATGTGAAGCAATTATTATGATCTAGAATCAAGCCGAAAAACTATGCGAAGGGCTAGGACGTCCCCGTTAAGAGACACATTGCATCTGCTCCAGATGTTTCGAAAAATAGGCAAGGGCACCGCACTGCGGACTAGTGCAAGTAAAGACGTTAGTCCATGATAGTCAGCTTACAGTACAATATGAAATATAGGAACACTAACAGGTAAAACTATGGAGATAGTGGATACTATGATTAGGAGAAAAATAAATATAATATGCTTACAAGAGACTAAATGGGTAGGTGAAAGATCTAGAGAAATAAAGAATACAAGATAAATTATATTATACTAAAAAATATAAAAATAATGGAGTAGGAATAATTGTAGACAAGAATTTTAAGGAATATGTTGTTAAGGTAACTATGAAAGAAAACCAGATTATATCACTAAAACTTATACTTGAGAATAATCTAATTAACATAATTAGTGCATATGCACCACAAGCAGGATTAGACCAACAAACTAAGACACAATTTTGGAAAGATATAGATGAAGTAATACAAAAAATATCATAAAAAGAAAAGATATATTTGGAATAAGATTTTAATGGACATATAGGTAAACAAAGGGATGGATATGAAATGGTACATGGAGGATATGGATTTGGAGATAGAAATGAAGCCGCGTGAGCTTATTAGATTTTGCAGTGGCGTATGATCTAACAATAGCAAACACTTGTTTCAAAAAGAGACATGAACATTTAATAACATTTAAAAATGGATTTAATAAAAGTCAAATAGATTTTTTCTTAACTAGAAATATATAAAATAACATGCAAAAATCATAAAGTTATTCCAGGAGAAAGTTTAACTTCACAAAATAGGATAATGGTAGCAAACATATGGATAAATATGAAATCTAGAGTAAAATATAAAACTATTAATTCAAAAATTAAATGGTAAAATTTGAAAGAAAAAAATCAGAATTATTTAAAGAAAAGTTAGTAAGAGTAATAACTATGAATATGATAGTGATCCCAACTTAATATGAAAAAAAGCAATTAAATGCATAAAAAATATAACAAAAGAAGTTTTAGGAGAATCAAAAGGAGTAGGACTAGTAGAAAGAAAACTTGGTGGTAGAACGAGGAAGTTCAAGCTGCCATCAAGCTTAAAGGACAAACTATAAAATTTGGCAAAGGCTAAGGATGAAGAAAGTCTTAAAAAGTATAGGGATACAAAGAAAGAAGCTAAAAAAGCGGTAAGTAATGCCAAACTTAAAACTTATGATGATTTATATAATAGACTAGATACGAAAGAAAGTGAAAAGACTATATATAAATTAGTAAAACTAAGATAAAATAAAACAAAAGATCTTGATTATATTAAATGTATTAAGAATCAAAATGAAAGAGTCTTAGTAAAAGAAGAAGAGATAAAAAAATGATGAAAAAGTTATTTTAAAAAATTATTAAATAAAAATAATTTGATAAATTTAAGGGTAGAAGGATGTGATAACCTAGGAGTAACAAATAAGCATAAATTTTTTCGTAGATTTAGCATGCTTGAGATTAAAAAGAATTTAAGTAAAATAAAAAATGCAAAGGCATTAGGATCAGATGTGATCCCTATTGAGGTTTGGAAAGACTTAGGAGAAATTGGAGTCATGTGGTTAACCAATTTATTTAACAGGATTGTAGCAACTAAAAGAATATCGGATGATTGGAGGAAAAGCATATTAATACATGTATACAAAAATAAAGAAGATATTCAAAACTGTACAAATTATAGAGGGATTAAGCTAATGAGTCATACAATGAAATTATGGGAGAGAGTAATAGAAAATCGATTAAGAGCTGAAACTTTGGTGTCAAATAATCAATTCGGATTTATGTCTAGAAGATCGACCATGGAAGCTATTTATTTATTAAGAAGATTGATGAAGAGATATAGAGAAAGAAAAAAAGACCTTCATATGGTCTTTATTGAATTAAAGAAAGCATATGATAGAGTACATAGAGAAATAATATGATGGGTTTTAGAGAAAAAAGAAGTTACCAAAAGGTACATAGAATTGATAAAAGATATGTATGATAGAGCAATAACTATTGCTAAAACAACAATAGAAGAAACTAGTGAGTTTCTAAGTAGATTTACAACAAGGATTTGCCTTAAGTTCATATCATTTTGTATTAGTTATGGATGGATTAATCAAATATATTCAAAATGATATCCCATGGTATATGTTATTTGCAGATGATATAGTGTTAATTGATGAAACTAAATCTAAAGTAAATGCTAAGCTAGAGATTTGGAGAGAGGCTTTAGAATCTAAAGGTTTTAAGATTAGTAGAACTAAAACTGAATACATAAAATGTAATTTTAGTGGGAGTAAAAATACAAATAAAAAAACAGTGAAGATTGCAAGCCAAGAGATATCAAGGAGTGAAAAATTTAAGTATTTGAGATCAATTATCCAGCAAAAAGGTGTAATAGGTGAAGATGTAAATCATAAAGTCAAAGTAAGATAGATTAAGTGGAGGAGTGCTTCGAGAATATTGTATGATGGCGCATCCCATTAAAATTGAAAGAAAAATTCTATAAAACTGCTATTAGGCCAACTATGCTATATGGAACAGAGTATTGAGCAATATTGAAACAACATGTGAATAAATTAAGTGTAACAGAAATGCGTATATTAAGATGAATATATGGTAAAACTTTAAAAGATAGAATTAGAAATAAACATATAAGAGAAATGATAGGAATAGCCCCAATTGAAGATAAAATGAGAGAAAATCGATTACGGTGGTTTGAACATATACAACGTAGACCTTTAGATGCTCCAATTAGAAAGAATGATCTTTTAACAATTCATGGTAAGGATAGAGATAGAGATGGACCTAAACTAACATGGGCAGAAATAATTAAAAAAGATATAACTATTTATAATTTAAATGTCGACTTGGTCCTGAATAGAGCAAAGTGGAGGAAGAAGATTCATATAGCCGAGCCCATATAGTTAGGAAAAGGCTTAGATGAGTTGAGTTGAGAATCATGCCGAACAAGCACTCCAGCATGAAAACACAGAAAATGAAGTATGAATTTACGACTCTGTGGTCGAGCCTACAAAGTCCTCTTATCCATTCATTTCAAGAGTTATATTTGTAGTCATTGGCAACTTTTTCAGATCTTTTCCCAGTACTTGTATTCTTCTTATATGTTCATTTCAATAAGAATCCCATTAGCTGTCACAGCAACATCTTGAAATCATTTATGTGACTAGGCCCCTCTCATATTCTAATTCTCATATTCATATAACGCAGTTAATCTTAATACAATTCAACTCAACTCATCTAAGCCTTTTCCCAACTACATGGGGTCCGCACGGTCAATCTTAATATTGTACTAAAAAAAATGCACATTGAACCTTAACAATGCCAGATGAGCACAGAATAACCTGCAACATATTTCTACTTCATAAACTTTGCTTCTTTTTCTTCTTCTAGTTAAATGCCTTTGCCTACTTTCACATGTTTGGTTACTTAAAAACATGCAATCCTTGAGTATATTATTACATTTAGCCATTTAAAACATATGCACCCATTCTTAAGGAATAACTGATCTGCAATTCGTAAGATCATTTATTACTTCAACATCTAAGCCAACTATAATGTTATTTCTTGTGGCATGCAAACATTGTGACCTTGTCCAGTAGTAGGTTCTTGTACTTAAAAGATGTAACTGGTCGCTTGAACAAAATCCACAAAAAGTTGTGATCCAATCAAAGAGATAAGGAATTCCTTTCTTCAATCTGATTAACTTGAATCTCTAACTAAAAAACATGAAAGGAAAAAGGAATCTCCAAGGAAAATTTGGAAGTACCTAGTAAGGTTCATCTGTTTTCAATCTTATAAACCATCATGGCCTTCTTATATTGTCAGGGTTTCTTGACATTTTGTCACAGAATTTCAGCTTTATAGTTAGTTTTTAGGGTTTTTATTTGCAGTTTTGGTGTTTGTTTTGTTTACATGGCTGATTAGATTACCTAATCTTAGTTTGGAGGGTTTAAGTCATTGCATGACATGGTGAAGTATGAGATTAGTGATTTTCAGTAATGTTGGGTTTTACTTTGTCTGTTGATCAAAAGCGAAAGAGGAAGAGGAAAGGGATTGAATGAAGCAAGTGATAATTCTATTTTGGACATTATTAAGAGATTATTCAAACATGTCCAAATATGGAATTGAATGAAGCATGTGATAATTCTATTTAATGGCCATGTCGTAAGGGGCTGCATCACCTTCATTTAAGCTAAGAAGATTCATCTCTCCTAACTGGAATTCGATTCCACTACTGATCAGAAGAGAAAGAAATTCCTATAACAGTAACTTCAATTCGCTATAAATTACAAAAATTCCAGCCAAAACTGGCCAGAACACCGCATCATGCTTGCATATTAACTATGTCTTATACACCATACTACAAGTTCTTTTCAATTGAATGATAAGCTTCACTCAAAATTTACTAAATATAGTAAACCAAGTTTGACCAAAATGTTCTGCAGCAGAAAATGAGCCTAAATTCATGACAAATCAGTTACTAAAGAGATTTTGCCCAGTCAACATATAGCAGTGCTCACAGACCAAATCATTTCGTCACATAACAAGTTGAAAATCAAATTTGAGGAAGTTATGGCCTCTGTGAATCAAATTTCACATGCAATGGCTGGTTGTGGCTTATTATGGACCCAAACCCTATCCAAACAATAATGAAATGGCCTACATGGTCCCCTACAGCTAAGGCTAATTCATGAGGAGTATAGATGTTTTTCTAGTTAAAAATTAAATAATTACAAGTTAGTTTAGCTTGGTATGACTAATTAATTGATAGGGCTGAAAACAGCAAGGCATGGGTTGAATATTTTTCAAGTCCATATCCAATCCTCCTTCAGTTAGTGGATTGGAATATGGATATTGATACAAATTGGACCATTAAAACATGTATCGCCATATTTGCTTTTAATTCACGCAGATTAGATTGTGGATCTTGTTCCTCAAGCAAAATGAAAGCCATTTAGGCATCAAATGGCAAAATTTCTAGCCTTGATAAAATCTGAGTTTCTTTGACGGGTCAAAGGAGCCTTTACTAAATAAGGTACATGTTCAATAGATTAGTTGCAAGTTTAAGAGTCCTTTCTTCGAACTATCACAATTAAAAGATTGCCATTGACTCATTTCATAGTAATCATCCAATTTTAAGAGATGTGGAGACCCCACCACATAAAAAAGGAACAGAAGCTATAATAATAGTAATGCATATTCAAATTTCATAAGCATGGATAATCATATTTTTGGTTAAATCCCAAAACAGACCACTATACTGTTTGCCCCCAATCAGTATGGCAATAAGACACTAATAACACTCCAAGGATAGGCTCTCCTCTCCTCCGCTGTCTCTCTTTCTGGGCTAAGCCTTTCACCTTCCCTACCTTTATTTCTCCTCTCCCTTTCACTTTCTTTCTCTTTGTCTAAGCCTCAGGTTGTCTTGAGAATGATGATGATAAAAATGGAAAGCAGCTCAATATTATCCATATTTTAATCCTTGATCCACATTATAGAGAGGGAAGGAAGCTGTCTAGCCCCTCTAATTTCTGAGTTAACTGCATGCCTAGCAAAGCAAGGATCTAAATAACCTCAGGGTTTGTTTGGTTGTAAAGAAATTTTGGAAAAGGTAAAAAAACAACTAGACTTCTTCATAAGAATCAATTGCTAATTTTGTTAATTTTTGTTAGAATAAACAAATTGAAACTAGATTTTTCTTAGGGCATGTTTGGTATTTCTTAGAAAAAGTGCTTTCATGACATTTAAATTATTAAAAAAAAACACTATCTTGAAAAATAAGTACTTGGTAACATTGTTAGAATGGTACCTTCTACATGAGAAGGTCAAAAAGCATTTTTAGGAGAAGCTAAGAAACCTAGAACTAGTTTAGTTGTAGAAATATTTTTTTCATTTTCCATCTCCAGTTTTCATCTCTATTTCCAATTTTCTTTTTCCATAAGAAAATTAGAAAACATATTCATGAGTTAGAAAAAGAAAACCATATTACAATTTAGAAATTGGAAAACATGCTCATATCATATTTGTTTTCTATATGCATAAAATTTCAAAATTGGGATGACAGCCATAATAATAATAATAATAAATTGTCATCATTGTTGTTGTGATGATGATGATGATCATCATCATTGTTGTCATAGAGAGAAGAGGAGAAGGGGATGGGATGAGAGCAGTCCCTTGGGAAAGCATGCAATATGTTAGAATTCGCGTGTTTTCTACTTGAAGAATATGAGAAAATGAACCTCACCTTTATATGGAAAACACCTCTGAGATGTTTTCCAAGACCCAGTACAACTATGGAAAATTGGAAACAAGTTTTCTAATTTCCTATTTAGAAAAATAATATATTTGAATGTGAAACTCTATTTTCTGATTTCTACGGAAAATTTTTCTAGAAAATAGGTCCAATTTTCCAGTAACGAAATAGAGACTTTGCTTCTAGCTTCTTCTTCTCTAATAATAAAGTAGAAGCAACACCAAACATGCCTTAGAAAAAGTAAGCTTTCCAAGCAGATTCTTGCAACCAAGCAAACACATAGGTGCCAAAACGGAAAACAGGAAAAGGAAAAGGAAAGAAGATAAGGACATTTGCACCCATCCACCAGCCCCTCCTCTCTGACCCATCCAAATCCTTATCTTTTATAATTACTAGTTATATTTTCAGCTTTTAGATTGACAAAGGTATGCGATGTCAAAAAAACTATATGGAAATCTTTCAGGGCTTTAAAGGAAATAAATAAGGGTATACAAAGTTCAGTTTTGTGGCTACATTGTTCTTCTCTCCTATCCCTCTTTGTTCTTAAGTTTCAGTTGACTTAACCTGAGGCTTATTATTTAATCACTAAAGTACAAGAAGCACTATAACCTGCTAATTTTTGCACTTGATCAAAACTTCTCAATTAGCAACATAAAACTTGATTGTGAAATATCAAGAACTTTTGGCAAGACCAATAAAGGATGATATAGGATCTGTTTGGATTAGCTACTGACTCTAGCTGTTGGCCAACAGCTATCTCACATAGCTGTTGGTCAACAGCTACTTAAAGGTACATTAACAGTTAATCCAAACAGGGCCATAGTATCATAAATGAATATGAGTACAAAACAGGCATTACTTTTATTCACTTAAAATGTATAAGGTTAAAAATCAATCAGCAGTATAGATATGTTCTTTAAAAACTTCTGGGCATAAATCAGATATTCAAAATACCTAAGTTTGTCTCAGGTAGATTCATAAATGAGTTGGATACAACTGACATGATGGGATAAATCAAATAAAATATATTAAAAGTTCGTGTAAGAACTAATCACATAATCTTTATTGTTAAATCAAAAAAAAAACTTAAACATGTCATTAAGATAGAAAGAAACCATATTTATGCTGCATTTATACCCTTACATCTGGAGGAGGATCAAGATAATATATTGATATCCATATTTGTCTCAGGAAAGTATCCAAATTTTAGACACAGAATACGACACCATTAGGTTATGTCTGGTCAAAGTTCAGCAGTTTTTATTAATCAACTCAACCCTCATGAAAGCAAAACCACTCCAAGTAAATAAAAGTGTTAGCTACATCTATCTCCAACAAGATGCCTAAAGTCCTCAAAGAGAACCTCATCAAATTGGGCACCAAAATCACACAATCTCTAAACGATACGTAAGCATACATTATTAAGAAATAGTGAATGGCATAATTCTTCACCTCTTGGCTCTTGACATCTTACTCTTAATGCCCAACAAGCTAAAGGTCCTTAAGGCACGCACACAAACACAAAACTTTAGTCCCTTAGGATTTAGAATGACCATGAAATCATACCCTTAAATGGATATTTTCTGGCCATTACAGAAGCTTCTCTATGGATGAAATGTAAAATATCTCAAGGTATGCTCCCATACTGTCCACTGGTTTGGTACAAGATGCATTGTGCCCCACATATCAATATTGATATGGCAAGCCATAAGGAGTTGATACGAAACGGTCGTGATTTGGAACCCTAGTTTTGATTCATCAAGATACCCAATCTCATCCTAATTATACATTTTATGATGAACATTGGTAAAAATAACATGCCATCTCTAATCAACTTGCAGCTCCAATCTCAAGAAGATAATGGCAGAATAAACATTGTTTAAGGAACATTTTTTTCTTAAAAATGCTCATGCCATTACGAAAATAAGAAAGATACACAACTTTATATCACATTTCTCATCGTGATTTTGCTTCAGCTAGTCAGTATTAAATCCTCAATGGAAAGCCCCACATTCTTCACCATGTTGTTAGGGTAGATATAATTCCTTTGATTTCTATTCTCTTTCAGAAAAGAAGCATCTTTCACGCACTAGAACTCATCATAAAAAAGGGGAAAAAATTTCATAAAAAGCAGAAGCAAATCAGTGATCATACCAAGGTGTTGTCAAGGGTAGCAGCAAGCACGAACTTCCCATTGGGGGAGAACTTCACGAACGATACCGGCGGGTTCTCGTCATCGATCAAAGTCTTCATACAATGTCCCGTCGACGCATCCCAAATCCGGCAAAGTCCATCGTAGCTGCTCGAAACGATCAACGAGCCGTCGCGATTAAAGTCGACGGCGGTGACGGGTTCGGAGTGGGCGGGAAGGACGCGGAGGCATTTGCCGGACTTGACGTCCCAGAGGCGGACGGTCTCATCGAAGGCGCCGGAGGCGATAAGGTTGGACTGGGGGTTGAAGGTGCAACAGACAACGTAGTTGGTGTGGCCGGTGAGGGTCTTCACGGGGCAGCGCAACCACCGCCAGCGAGGTCCCAGAGGCGGAGAGTACGGTCATCAGAGGCGGAGCAGAGGAAGCGGCCGTCGGCGGAGAAGGAAAGGTCGGAGACGCCCTCGGCGTGGCCGGAGAGCTCGGCGAGGAGGGAGAAGTTGGCGGCGGACCAGACACGGATGGTCTTGTCGGCGGAGGCGGAGGCGAGAAGGCCACCATCCGGGGAGAACTTGACGGCGGAGACGGCACGCTTGTGACCTGTTAGGGTTTCGCGGAGGACGTACGGCGGGGAGATGCTAGGACCGCCGCCGCAGAGGGATTCAATGTGTGGGTCGGTGGAGGCCATAGCCAGCGGTGGGTGGTGTAAGGGATTTCAGACGAATGAGACTACGGAGATGCTCGCCAGTGACGAGGTGGTGGCTAGGGGAGCTTCTAAATACACGGCTAAAACTACTCTCACCCACACGGGAAAATCTATTTGGCCCGATCTTTTTTTTTTTTTTTTTTTGCCCCAATTTATTTTTTTTATTTTTTTTTTATTTTTTACTCAGTAGCCCCAAAATTACTAAGTAGCTCTTTTAAATTTAAAAAATATCTAAACTACCGCTTCTTCCTTCACCCTCCCTCACAAAGTTTCTTAGTGTCCCCCCCTTCCCCCCTCTTGCTCACGGTCTCCCTCTCTCGCTCACGGTCCCCTCCTTCTTTGGCCTTCCCCAACAGCTGTCTTCCCGGTAGCGGCTCTTCTTTCCTGACAGCTTCACGGTAAGCTTTTCCTCCCTCCCTCCCTCCCTTCTTTCCTTTCTCACTCGATCCGCCTCCCATAACCATCCTCTACCTTTTTTAGCCAAGCTCCGCCTCCCTCCTTCGTCCCCTCTCCACTTCCTCTTTGCCTCCCTCCCTCGCTTCACAGTCGACCGAGTCTCTGTTCGGCCCTGGTTGGCCAAACAGAGACTCTCTGTTTAGATTAAGGGTCGAACAGAATTCAAATCTGTTCGGCCTGTGGGCTGAACAAAGAGTCTCTATTCGGTCAAACAGGCCGAACAGAGATAAAAATTTAATAGTATTATAAATAATTATAATTATAATTATAATTATAAAAAGTATATTATAAAGTATAATATAGACTTTAAAATAAATATATAATTAAAAAGATATTAAAAAATCTAATAATATATATCTTTTAAAATTTTTATTTTAAATGAGTTTATATTATTAATATATTATTAATAAATATATTATTATATATTTTAAAAATAGAAATTAAATTAAAGAGAGTTATGTTATTAATAAAGAGTTATTAAAATTTTTTAAATATATTATTCTGTTTATCTTTTAAAATTTTTTTATCAAATGAGTTTATGTTATTAATATATTCTAAAATATATGTTACTAATATAAATTATTAATATATTATTAAATAGTTTAGATTATCGATGAATATTTTGACATAATTTTATCTTGCATTTTAATGATGAATAATGCAATGTTCCAGATATGGATGCTGGTCCCTCACGAGTTAGACCCACAGCGTATGCCAAGATACATTGTAGAACCCATGCTGAGCCTGAGGTTCTTGTTGCACCATTGCCCCCAGATAAGACAGCAGACGAGGACATCCAGCTATGGATGTTGATGATGATGGAGCGAATGGGCCTTGTCCAGGCGGTCCTGAGGATGAGTCTGTCCTTAGGAGTTTCAGGACACATTGCAGCCTCCATCTGGAGGCAACAGGTATTTATTCGTTATTTTACTGTATTTTATTTAATGTATTATTTCGATGTGTTATATGTGTTATTCATGTCATCCATTTATATTTCACAGGAATGGACACCACTAAAGTGCATGAACCATGCTGCAAAAGTAGGTGAGTGGCAGTGGTGGGCATCAGGGCAATCGAATAAGAAATTTAGGGATATAGTTCACAGTCGGGTCTTCTTGAGCTAGTGCATTGCTTTTATCGGTTCGCCGATAAGATTCTTTTCTCGGGCTTTGTAGAGAGATGGCAGCTCGAGACGAACACCTTCCATCTTTGTTGGCCCAGATGGCAACCCAAGAGGGGGGGTGAATTGGGTTCTAAAAAAATTTTTAATCTTTTCAAAACTATTGAGATTAAGTGCATAATAGATTTAAATCACAAATGAAGAGATAAAGAGAGAGACAATTAAGGCACGGCAAACACAATGATTTTATAGTGGTTCGGTGTATCCAACACCTACGTCCACTCCCAAGTTCCACTTGGGTCCACACTATAATCAACTAGATTACAGCCGAGTTGTTTTACAAGATCACAACTCAAAACTTGTTGTTTTCCGGGTGCACAACGAACCCAGCTGGTTTTTCTCGGGCTCAACAACACAAAACCCAAACTCAAGCTAATCTAGCTTGCCCCGAGGTATACTACCTCCACTAATTCAATCCCCCTGATTGAACTAGTAAAAACAAGAAAGAATAATGTTTATATTGATAAACAGCTCCTCAAATGAGCAATATTCAAAGTAAATAAACAAGTTTAGAAAAGCCTGTTTGAAGTAGGTTGGATTTGAGCTTTTCTTCTTTTTCTTCTTTTTGGAAATGTTAAACAGGCCTCAGCTTTCACAGATGTTGCAAATGAGAAGTTGAAAATCACACCAAAACAGAGCTTTTCTTCTTTTGGGAAATCCTCCAATTTTTTAAGTTGAACGCCTTGGATTTCTCTTTGAGCTTTTTGGAGTGGAAGGATTTGAACTTGGATACTTTTCTCTTTGATTTCAGGCTCAAGACTTCTCGGAATTTTGATTTGTATTAGCTCGATTTTTTCATTTTTTTTTTCAAACGAGCTTTCTCCCCTTTTTATAGATTTCCTTTAATCCATTTTTGGTGAGAAAACTAGCCGTTGGAATGTACCTGGAAAGTTTTTCCAAACAAAATATATCCGTTAGAAGTTAGGTGAAAAGGAAATATTACCGTTTGAGCTGATCTGGCATTTTAAAAATCTGTTTCTGACAGGTTGGAGTCGGCTCCAACTTTTCAGGTGTCGGCTCCAAGTCGTGTATCCAAAAATAGAAAGTTCTGAGTTCGTCGAGGAGTCGGCTCCGAAAAAGTTAAGTGTCGGCTCGCCATGGTCAGGTGTCGGCTCCAAAAGACTGTAAGTGTCGGCTCCAAGGTAGTAAAAAATCACACGTTCTGTCCCCGTGTTAGAGTCGGCTCCAGACACTGTAAGTGTCGACTCCGAAACTCTGGGTGTCGGCTCCGGACCGTATCAAAAAATCAGAAAGATATTTGATTGGCCATGGGGTCGGCTCCAGGCTTTCTAGGTGTCGACTCCAGGTTCTGAATTTTGAAACTTACCTTTGGCACTTGATTCAAAATACGTTTCTAAATGCCTTTTGATTAAACAAATATTTTTAAGCCCTGAAACACTTGTTAAATTCATCAGTAACTCAATAAATATACTCAATTCCTTTATTAATCATCAAAATCAATAAATGGGTCAACAATCTCCCCCTTTTTGATGATTATAAAAACATTGAGTATATGCATAGAATTCTTAAATCAAAATTTTCAAATAAGTGATCCTCACAGGTAAGCTCCCCCTGAATAAGTAGCTCCCCCTATGAAGTTCAATTTAACAATTATTCTTCCTTTTGTTTGATACTTGGGATTTAGTTATATCATTTTCACTTAAGCTTATTTAAATTAGTGCATATCCAAAATAGCTTGATATCAATCAAATACCAATCAATGCTTAACTAATAATCATGCATATACGACATAACTTTCTCCCCTTTTTTGTAATCAACAAAAAGACTAAGAGAAGTTAAGTAAAGTGTTAAAATTGATAGCTCAAAAGATAATTTCATTGCATTAAGAAGTCAAGAGTTACAAAATGAAACTGAACTTTGTCAATTATCAAACTATACATCAAACAACACTTTTACATTAAGATTTCAAAATGAAACAACAAACAACAACCTTTACATCATTACATAAAATCATAGATTGGATCTAATAATTCTTTGCAAATGATCTAAAATCTTTCCCATTCCATCACTTTGAGTTGCTACAAATTCTTTCAATCTTCTATCAACAAAAGAGCAAGCAGTCATGATTTTATCTTGAAGCTCGGCATTGCATCTTGAGTAAGTTTCAGAATCTCCACAGATATCCTTAAGTTCTTCAAATATGTTCTTTAGATCAGTTGTTAAGGATTCCGCAGATGAACCAAGAGTGGACTCGATTTTACTGATGCGATCATCCAATGAGTAGAGAGTCTCTCTTAAGTTCATAAAATGATTATCAAACTCAGTCTTCAATTCATCTTTCTGAGCAGCAAGTAAACCTTTAAGTTGCTCCAATTGAAAGTCTGAAAATCCGACTGATGAAGTAGAAGGCTGATCAGAAACATGAGCAGAGGCAGGAGCAGGGACAGGAATAGGAACCGGACTCCTAGGCTGTGGAGAGGGAACCCTCACAGACGGTCCAGCCACAAAAGGTGCAGAAGGTCTAGGCTCAGGGGCTCTCTCATCCAAATTGCCTTTCCTTTCCCAATGCCCATTGACCTTAACAAATCCCATCCGATGCAAGGTGGCCAAACTGTAGTAATCGGTATGCCTGAGGTTCTTGGAAGGTTCATTATCCAAAATTACAACTCCTTGGCTCCTGAAAACCATAGTTAGGACCATGCCATAGGGTAGGGACGATCTCCTTTTCCTCCAGCTTCGGCCATATAAAAATCATCATTGCAGCTAAGTTTATAGGTTGACCAGTCAATACACTATCCATCACAACTATGTCTCGCTCGAGACATACTCAAATCGACCGGTTTTAGGAAATAAATTCTACTGCAAATATTGTGAAGCAATCTCAATTCCAAGGGCAATTGGTTAGCCCTAACCTCTTCAAATTCGGTAACCTCTCTCCCTAACATCCTTGACAAGGCGTCTGACCTCTCACTGTGTACGTCGGCTGCCAATCCAGTGATGGGAATGCTCAAAAGGTTTCCTAATTTTTGAAATGTGAGATGGACTCTTTTGCCTCTGACAGAACTCACGATTCCACCATCACCTCTCGATAGATTGAAGTAGAACTCTTTGACAAGGGCAGGATAGGTGGGAACATCTAAGTGAGCACAATTTATCCCAGCCTAATTCTTTAATTTGTTTCCCAATAGAAAAGCCCTCGGATTCAAAAAATTCAAAATCGACTTTCCTACCCATTGTTATCACTCTCCCAGCTAATGTGTCTACCTGAGGGAAGAAGGATTAGGATTGTCCGATTGGGTTGAAGATTCCTCGCTCGGAGACGGCTCGTGGATGGGTCGTCTCGCCGATCATTTTCCAGTCATCACGGCGCTCCAATCACTGATCCTCTCCTCTTAGGTGCCATTAAGATTCTTGGGAAGGTTCGAAATGAGTGGAATTTGAGTTGGGGAGGTTTTGAGAGAGTTTGGGAAGAGTTTGGCAGTGGATTGAAAAAGAACGGAATGACGAAGTGTCGACTCTGCCCTAATAAAATCAATTTGGGACCCCCAGGTGTCGACTCCCGCAAAGTCGGGTGTCGACTCCACATCGCTAACACAGTCAGCGCTCGAACTGGAGTCGGCTCCACTTATACGGGTGTCGGCTCCAAGGTCAGGGACCGAGAGCGACACAGACAAGGTGTCGACTCCTCAAACTGAGGTGTCGACTCCACTGACAGTTTCAGAGAAAAATAACTGAGATTCAAACATCTGAAACTTGTCAAAATAGGTTCAATAAAATTTTGAAAAAATCTTTGGAGTATGAGGAACAAATTGCTCAGATGACTAGATAATTTGTCCTTAAAATTATGAAAGGAATATTAAGAAATTAATAGAAATCTAGATAGTCATTCCTTAGAGTTTCAAAATCATTCCAAAGGGTCACAAATCCCTAATTCACCTCTAAGATAGCAAAACCTCTCTTCACTCAAGGGTTTTGTAAATATATCAGCTAATTGTTCTTCAGTATTAACATAATCAAGACAAATTTCATTATTAGCTACATGTTCTCTTATAAAGTGATATCTAATTTCAATGTGTTTTGTTCTTGAATGTTGAATTGGATTTTTAGTTAAATTAATTGCACTTGTGTTATCACATCTAATAGGAGTTTTATCAAGTGCTATGCCATAATCTTCAAGTTGTCTCTTAATCCAAAGGATTTGAGCACAGCAACTTCCAGCTGCAACATATTCTGCTTCAGCAGTAGATAATGCAACCGAATTTTGCTTTTTGCTAAACCAAGAGATTAAGTTACATCCTAAAAATTGACATGCACCACTTGTACTTTTTCTATCTAGTTTACATCCAGCATAGTCAGAATCAGAATATGCAACTCAAGTTTAGTGTTGAGTCTCTAGAATACCATAAACCTACATTTTTAGTTCCACTTAAATATCTTAAGATTCTCTTACAGCAATTAAGTGAGATTCTTTAGGTTCTGATTGAAATCTAGCACATAGACAAACAACAAACATGATATCTGGTCTACTAGCTGTTAAGTAAAGAAGAGATCCGATCATACCTCTATAATATTTTTGATCTACTTTCTTACCATCTTCATCTTTGTCCAATTTGCATGAAGGACTCATAGGTGTTCCAAGGGGTTTAATTGACTCCATTCCAAACTTCTTGAGAAGTTCTTTTGTGTATTTTGCTTGATTGATGAAAATCCCTCTTTGCTTTGCTTGATTTGAAGTCCTAGGAAGAAATTGAGTTCTCCCATCATGCTCATTTCGAATTCACCCTGCATTAACTTAGCAAATTCTTGACACAAAAGATTGTTAGTAGCACCGAATACAATATCATCAACATATTTGTACTACTAATAAATCCATGTCTTTTCTTTTCAAAAATAGAGTTTTATCAACATTTCCTCTTGTAAAATCATTTTCAATTAGAAATTTACTTAATCTTTCATACCAAGCTCTAGGTACTTGTTTTAAACCATATAGTGCTTTGTGCAATTTAAAACATGATTTGGAAATTCATGATCTTCAAAACCAGGTGGTTGTTCAACAAAAACTTCCTCATTTATAAATCCATTTAAAAATGCACTTTTAACATCCATTTGAAATAAATTGATATGCATATGACATGCAAATGCGAGTAATCTAATTGCTTCTAATCTAGCTACAGGTGCAAAAGTTTCATCAAAATCAATTCCTTCTTCTTGATTATATCCTTTTGCGACTAATCTAGCTTTGTTTCTAATTACTATGCCATTTTCATCTAATTTATTTCTAAATACCCATTTTGATCCTATAACAGAATGATCTTTAGGTCTATCTACTAGTGTCCAGACATTATTTCTAGTAAATTGATTTAATTTCTCTTGCATAGCTAACATCCAATAATTATCTTTTTCAGCCTCTTCAATAGTTTTAGGTTCAATTTGAGATACAAATGCAAGATGATTATTGATGTTTTTCGTTGATGATCTAGTTCTTACTCCTTGAGATGGATCACCTATAATTAATTCTTTTGGATGACCATAGGCATATCTCCAATCTCTAGGAAGATCTACATCATTATGATTTGCATCAACAACATCAACACTAGGAGAATCATCATCTTTAGCTTCTTGTTCATGATTTGAAGATATATCTATATTCAATTTTTCAATGTCTCTTTCTAATATGTTTGTATCTTCCTCATCATCAATTTTTCCTGAACTTGATGCTAAAGATTCATCAAAAATTACATGAATAGATTCTTCTACAATTAAGTTTTTCTTGTTAAACACTCTATAGGCTTTACTAGATGTTGAATATCCTAAGAAAATGCCTTCATCAGATTTTGCATCAAATTTTCCTAGATTATCTTTACCATTATTATGAATGAAACATTTGCAACCAAATGCATGAAAGTAACTTATGTTTGGTTTTCTATTTTTCCATAGTTCATAAAGAGTTTTCTTAATGATTGGCCTAATTAAAGCTCTATTAAGAATGTAACATGCCGTGTTTATAGCTTCCGCCAAAAGTATTTTGGTAGGTTGCTTTCGCATAGCATGGTACGGGCCATGTCTTCTAAAGTTCTATTTTTTCTTTCTACAACTCCATTTTGTTGTGGTGTTATAGGTGCTGAAAAATTATGATGAATGTCATTTTGAATGCAAAAGTTTTTAAATAAATGATTTTTAAATTCAGTGCCATGATCACTTCTAAGAGACACTATAGTGTTGTTTTTCTCATTTGTGACCTTCTTAAAGAATTTCAAAAATAATGGAAATGTCTCATCTTTATGAGCTAAAACAATACCCAAGTTTATCTAGAATAATCATCTACAATCACAAGACCATATTTCTTTCCTCCTAGACTAGTGGTTCTAGTAGGTCTAAAAAGATCCATGTGAAGTAGTTCAAGTGGCCTAGAAGTGGAAACAATATTTTTAGTTTTGAAAGAGTTTCTAGTTTGTTTTCCAAATTGACACGCATCACAAATTTGTTATTTTAAAAATCTAACTTTGGAAGACCTTTACTAAGTCCATTCTAATTAATTTTGAAATTAAGTGTGTGCTTGCATGACCTAATCTACGATGTCATAGCCATCCAATCTCATTAATATTAGCATTATCAGCTACTAAGCAATGATTACTAGTAGATAAATTGTCTAAATCAATCAAGTATACATTGTCATTTCTATTTCCAGTAAAAACAATGCTATCATCAATGGGATTAGAAACAGTGCAGACAGATGCTTCAAATGATACTTTAAAACCTTTATCACATAATTGACTAATACTAATTAAATTATGTTTTAAACCATTGACATATAAGACATTTTCAATATATGTGGAGGGAGTTATTTGAATATTACCAAACCCCATGATTTGGCCTTTGCCATTGTCACCAAACATAACAACTCCTCCTCTTTTGCTTTCAAGGGTGATGAATTGATCCTTGTCACCCGTCATGTGTCTTGAGCAGCCACTATCGAGATACCACTTTTACTTTGAATTTTTGCCGCAAGACACTCCTGCAAAAATGATCAAGTCTTATATTTAGGTACCCAAGCCTTCTTGGGTCCTTCATGGTTAATAGCATAAAAGATTGTTCCTTTGGGAACCCATATTTTCTTTCCTTTACTATTTAAATTTTTGTTACTATTTCTTGCATTACATTCATAGGATTTGTGGCCTTTCTTGTTACAGTAATGACATGTAACATCATCTTTATTTTGTTCTCTTCTAAAAAAGTTTTTGACAAACTTTTGTTTTATGTTAGGCCTATATCCTAATCCAGCCTTATCAAATATAGCTCTTTGATTGCTCAATAATAAGTTAAGTTTTTTAGAACTATATGTGAATTTATCAACAATATTCTTAGACTTATCAACTTCCTTCTTTAATCTATCATTTTCATTGGAAATTGATTCTCTCTCTTTGTTAAATTATTATTTTCAGATTTCAGCATCTCAATCTCATGAGTAAGATTATCCTTTTCTTTGATGAGAATTGAGTTATCGTTTTTCAAAAACTTGTATTTCTTTTTCAAAGCTTTAAAATCATCAACTAGTTCATTAAAAGCTTCAAACAATTCATCAAATGCAAAATCATCACAAGGGTTTTCAGAACTTACCTCGTTGTCGTCGTTCGCCATAAAGCAAATATTTGTAATTTCTTTTTGATCTTCCTCTGAAGAGGATTCATCGCTGTCACTCCAGGTTGCAACATAGGCTTTCTTCTTCTTCTTGTAGGCTTTCTTTAGTTGAGGACAATCATATCTAAAGTGCCCCGGTTTCTTACACTCATAGCAAATTAGGGGGTCTTTCTCTTTGTCTTTGTCCTTCTCCTTTTCTTTTTCTTTTTCTCCTTCCATCTTAATTCCAGATTTTCTTTTATGAAAGGGTTTCCTTCTTCTCATGAATTTTTTGAACTTTCTAGCAAGAAGAGCTGTCTCATCATCATCTTCATCATTATCACTGCAGCTCTCCTCACTTTCTGTAGCCTTAAGAGCTATAGTCTTCTTCTTTTCAACTTCTTCCTCTATGTGCTGCTTCATGGTTAACTCATGAGTCATTAGAGATCCAAGTAGCTCCTCCAAAGGTAAGGAGTTGAGGTCCTTGGCTTCTTGGATGGCAGTCACCTTCGCTTCCCACGATCTTGGAAGTGACCTAAGAATTTTGCGAACAAGTTTAGAATTAGTATAAGTCTTACCAAGACTTTTTAGACCATTTACAATATCATTGAATCTAGTATACATGCATGCTATACTTTCAGTTTGTTCCATGCTAAATAATTCATACTTATGAACAAGAATATTTATCTTAGACTCTTTAACTTGATTTGTACCCTCATGGGTAACCTCTAATCTATCCCATATCTCTTTTGCGGAATTACATGTAGAGATACGATTAAATTCGTTAGCATCTAATGAACAATATAAAACATTCATGGCTTTAGCATTGAGCTGCGCCATTTTCCTATCATTCTCATTCCAATCCATTTCGGGCTTAGGAACAATAGAACCATCAATTATGTGTGTGGGTGTGCTAGGTCCATTAATTATGACACTCCACAATTCATAATCTAAAGCTTGAATGAATATTCATTCTTGCTTTCCAATATGAATAGTTGGAACCATTAAATAAAGGAGGTCTATTTATAGAATGACCTTCAGCAAATGAAGATCCAGCTTGAGCTGCCATTTGGATCTTTAGCTCTTGATCATTGGATCAAATTTAAATGAGCACTTGCTCTGATACCAATTGTTGGCCCAGATGGCAACCCAAGAGGGGGGTGTGAATTAGGTTTTAACAAAAATTTTAATCTTTTCAAAACTATTGAGATTAAGTGCAGAATAGATTTAAATCACAAATGAAGAGATAAAGAGAGAGACAATTAAGGCACGACAAACATAATGATTTTATAGTGGTTCGGTGTATCCAACACCTACGTCCACTCCTAAGTTCCACTTGGGTCCACACTATAATCAACTAGATTACAGCCGAGTTGTTTTACAAGATCACAACTCAAAACTTGTTGTTTTCCGGGTGCACAACGAACCCAGCTGGTTTTTCTCGGGCTCACCAACACAAAACCCAAACTCAAGCTAATCTAGCTTGCCCCGAGGTATACTACCTCCATTAATTCAATCCCCCTGATTGAACTAGTAAAAACAAGAAAGAATAATGTTTATATTGACAAACAGCTCCTCAAATGAGCAGATATTCAAAGTAAATAAACAAGTTTAGAAAAGCCTGTTTGAAGTAGGTTGGATTTGAGCTTTTCTTCTTTTTTTCCTCTTCTCTTTGGAGATGTTGAACGAGGCCTCAGCTTTGATTCTTTACAGATGTTGCAAATGAGAAGTTGGAAAATCACACCAAAACAGAGCTTTTTCTTCTTTTTGGAAATCCTCCGATTTTTTAAGTTGAACGCCTTGGATTTCTCTTTGAGCTTTTTGGAGTGGAAGGATTTGAACTTGGATACTTTTCTCTTTGATTTCAGGCTCAAGACTTCTCGGATTTTTGATTTGTATTAGCTCCGATTTTTCCTTTTTTTTTTCAAACGAGCTTTCTCCCCCTTTTTATAGATTTCCTTTAATCCGTTTTTGGTGAGAAAACTAGCCGTTGGAATGTACCTGGAAAGTTTTTCCAAACAAAATATATCCGTTAGAAGTTAGGTGAAAAGGAAATATTACCGTTTGAGCTGATCTAGCATTTTAAAAATCTGTTTCTGACAGGTTGGAGTCGGCTCCAACTTTTTAGGTGTCGGCTCCAAGTCGTGTATCCAAAAATAGAAAGTTCTGAGTTCATCGAGGAGTCGGCTCCGAAAAAGTTAAGTGTCGGCTCACCATGGTCAGGTGTCGGCTCCAAAAGACTGTAAGTGTCGGCTCCAAGGTAGTCAAAAATCACACGTTCTATCCCCGTGTCGGAGTCGGCTCCAGACACTGTAAGTGTCGACTCCGAAACTCTGGGTGTCGGCTCCGAAACTCTGGGTGTCGGCTCCGGACCGTATCAAAAAATCAGAAAGATATTTGATTGGCCATGGGGTCGGCTCCAGGCTTTCTAGGTGTCGACTCCAGGTTCTGAATTTTGAAACTTACCTTTGGCACTTGATTCAAAATACGTTTCTAAATGCCTTTTGATTAGACAAATATTTTTAAGCCCTGAAACATAAATAACTCAATAAATATACTCAATTACTTTATTAATCATCAAAATCAATAAATGGGTCAACAATCTTCCCTTTGGTAAGATGACGATCACGTTGGATGATGTTGTCGCCATATTAGGGATTAGATTCATGGGTGCCTCAGTGTCCTTATCTTGTGATAGGATGAGTGATCAGGATGATGAGGACCTACTAGTGCAGCTATTGGATGTATCACATGATGACACACGTCAGAAGGTTCTATCTATCCACAGTCAGTCTGTGAGGTTAGAGTGGCTGAAGAGTTATTTCCATGATGTATCAGATAGAGATAGCCGCCGTAGGATAGAGTGTGCAGCGCGAGCGTATTTGCTTTTTTTGTTAGGGTGTACACTTTTGTTGATAAGAGCGGGACGAGGGTGCCTATAGCTTATCTTGCTCTGCTTCGGCATTTGGATAGAGTGAGCACATATGCCTGGGGTGCGGGTGCCTTGGCTCATTTATATCAGCAGTTGGGGATTGCGTCTAGGGCATCCGTTAGACAGATCAGTGGATATATGATACTTCTCCAGGCATGAATTTATGAGCATTTTCCCTTTCTCACTCCTCACCTAGCCCTGGACTATACTGATGCTAGGCCCCGCATACACCGATGGACTCCCGGCAGTCCACCCCGTACTACGATGGATCATTTGGTGATTTACGTGATCATTGGACGTTTTGAGGGCAGATGACGTGTGTACCATAGGACCATGCACTTGTATATTTCTATAATTTGCCATACATTATCAAACTGATTACGATTTATCTGTTGCAGGTAGTTTGGGATCCCCATCGTCTTATCCGGAATGATCATCCATTCCTTGATATTGCATTCTTTAGTGGATGCCTGAAGTGCATGGATGTCATAGAACCCTATCATCCTAAAAGGGTTTTACGACAGTTTGGTAGGATACAGACGATCCCCCGTGCGCCACTAGCCCCTGAGCGAGCCAGCAGAGGATCGATAGCAGCATCGTACCGCATCCAGTACGTCTTCTATTAGCAGTTATGGGAGAGGCGGGAGGATCACCTGCTGAGCCGAGCGAGCAGGAGCCATCCGGTGACCCGACCCTCAGATTGCGTACCGGGATATTTGGAGTGGTATTCTCGGATCATGCATCTGGCTGTTCACCCTCCAGAGAGCCGATCCAGTATCTACTCCTGATCACGTCCCGATGATGCTGATGCTGACGTGCAAGGCCGGCGTATTGCAGATGCGATTGGCCTTTGCACCAGCATTCTTGATATGGATCGGGAGAAGGTTGAGTCACAGGGGACCTACATGTATGATGTCATATTGCAGATTGCACATGTGTTGCAGGGTCAGCATATCTCTACGATTGAGCCTGTTGAGCCTGATGTCTCTGGCCCTAGTCATGCATCGCCACAGCAGTACAGGCATCAACGATGGCGTGGTGGGGATCCCTGATGTACCTCATGTATTTTATATTTTTAGCACATATTGCATCTTTTTGTAAAAGACATTGAAATTTGAATGAAATTTTACTTCCTTTTGGCTCAATTGGAATGAATTTTTTTGGAATTAATATAAATATGTTAAACATTATACAAATTTGATTGTTGCTAACAAAATCAACTCTACAACTCAATAGTCTCACTAATAATAACATCCGACGAGATCGTTTGTCTGAACTGGTGAATCCTAGATTCATATAAAGTAGCCCATTCGGAAGCACAGGGTAAATGATGTTTTTGCCAATTGCTTGCTATTGGGGGAACGGGATGAACCGGTAACAGAAACACCTGCAAAATATATAGATTAGTAAACAGAATGAATTATTAGTCATTTAAGGATGATTAAGAGCCGTTTAATTAATACCTCCACAAAATGATTGCTATTTACGAACGCCACTGCAATATCTTTGCGAGATAAAGGAGAAAGAGGCACCGATCGTAGAGGTAGGAATGTAAGACATTGTTGCAAGGAGAGGTGGTATAGGACAACGTTATAGCGGGACGCTATAACGTGCCCCATATCCGGCATAGTCATCCACCAGTCATAAGGTGGACAATTATCAAAATATGATAATGCATGTTCAATCTCCTCAAACCTCCCTTTGACAACAAATAAAGCGCGATAGTGCTCTGAATGACATTGCAACTCATGTAATAAATCCTTCCTAATATGGAGTCAATCCTCCTCTCCAAATCCCAGCAAGTCAACTATTGCTCTAAATCCGCAGTTGCCATCAGCTTTAACATCCTTGATATGTTGGATGAATGGCCTCAACCTATCTGGAATTTGATCAATATAGATTGTTGGCTTATATGACCGGGTTCGATGATGAGAAACCTGCAAACCATTTACAAATGAATCCTATTAGATAGCAAACAATCGCTTTGTAATAACAAACGGCACGTGTCTGGCCCTTAGCCAGCATGGTCCCGGCATGGGTCTGGAAGTTTCCGGCACGGGTCTGGCACGTCCTGGCAAGGGTCCGGCACGTCCTAGCAAGGGTCCGGCACGGGGCCCGAAAGTTGCTGGCATGTGCCGGCACATACCGGCATGGGTTTGGCACATACCAGCATGGGCTTGAAAGTTGCTGGCACGGTCCCACGGGTGAAAGAAATGCTTCTTACCTTCTTCCTTGGCTGCTTCTTTGGCACTTGCGTCATTGGTGGAGTGCCCGTACCAGGTGAATAACTATCTTGTCATGAAAGAAGCAACCCAAAGGCAGAAGGATCACGGCGGGTAGATGTATCAACCTTCAATGAGTGCGGCCGCGGCCAAGTGAACCAGTCATCCTTTTGGCAGGTTCTTCAAGAGAAGTACTATCTGGACTAGCAATCTCTCTCAATTTTCTTAACATCTGCAATTGCGAAGACCCATCAAACTGTTTGAATTTCCAAGCAATTATATCCAACTCTGGTTCACAGCTCAGCTGAATACTTTGCACTTTTGAAGCAGGCACCATATTAAGTTTTCTCCAATGAGGATCTATGCAATCGAAGGGAATTGGCCGACCTTCCATCTTGAACCACACAATCTTATGGGCGCATGGTAAACCATGTGTGCGCCAAATAGCACACCCATAAACTAAATCATCAATCCCAACTGAATTGGCTCGGTTCGCTTGGGCGAGGATCTGATTTAATGCACTTATAGAAATGAAACCTCGTAGTTCTTTGAATTCAACATGCTTGAAGTCATGTTGCATGATTGTCAAACTCTTCTCAAATGAGGCTTTAATGTCATTATGCTGCAACTCAATCAAACTGTGTATTTTTGTCCAAGATGACTCAAAATTCCCTTGGCTTGATCCAAGATGTCTTTTCAGCCTTGCATGTGCACTTTCAGCCCTAGAAAAGTAAATAAAATTAAATAAAAGTGAGATAACAATTGCGTAATTAAATTATAAAGTTCTTAAATTTATAAATTCCTTGTGATACCTATTAGTTGTCACATTCTCGTAGTGCCTATATGTGTCCGTCCATGCTGCGATAAATCTTTCCTTGTACTTGCTCAGCCAAGTATCTGACACTTACCATAAAGCATCTGGGTAGGCACTAAACTCTCTCTGGAGTGCACTCCAGTGATCATTAAACTCATCTTCTGTGGTGGACAACACAAGTATATTCCAACTCATTATAAACTTATCACATTTCTCCTTTGTTTCAAATAACCTTTTGCACTGGGCCAAAACATTCCTACTAATATGCCATCTACATAACAAATGTGTTACCATAGGAAATACCCTCTGAATTGCATTCAATAGAGCCAAGTCTCTATCTGTGACTATCACCTCAGGCAGAGCATCAGCATCCATGACACTGCGCAATCTCTCGAATGCCCATGTATAGTTATCTTCTTGCTTAGAGTCCATGTATACAAAAGCAATAGAAAATGTCAGGTCAGTTGATATCACCCCCACAATCTCTAAGAGAGGAAGACGATATCTTTTCATCTTGTAAGTGCAATCCATTATCAACACACGAGGAAATGCATGTAACAATTCTATACTGCCAGGGTGTGCCCAAAACAAGTCATGCACAGCATCGACTTAATACAATTCCTATGCCACTCAATATATTTACACTCAGATAATTTACCAAGAAGATGTTGCATCTAAGATCTCCTAGCTATCTTTAGAGCCTTGCACCTCTGCCGTACATTGTAGATTGTCTTCATTGTCGTAACATTGAGGGCATCCCTTTGCTTCAAAGTAGATAATATGTCATTAGGCCGAACCAAACTCTTCGACATCTCCACTAACATTGTAGTCTCCTGCTTAGATAATCATCCTGCATATGAGTGCCCCTCGAGATGCTTTGCAGCTGGATGATTGTGCACACCGCACATGACTGTTAACATCCAATCATCTGCATTGTCCAATTTCTTCCCTCTTAAGGTAAAAGGACATCTACACTTCTTAGTGCCACTGGCCCTGGTCTTTGATCCCTTTTCCTTTGTGTGTTTACTTTTGCAAGTACCACTCCTCTCGCAAGAAAAAACAATTATTGGTTTCTTAACATTGCTATCCGTATCGGATTTTTTAATAATAACGATAAATCCATTCCTCTTTCCGACTTCCTGACACCAATTACACATTTCTTCTCTACTTTTGAATATCTATAAAATAAATACTTTTATGTTAGTAGACAATTTTAAACATTGCTCAGTCAAATGATACTAGAATAATTGCAATCAAATTTTCTTACTTCGTAAGTTGTAAATTCATGTGTGTAATCCATCACACAATCAGAGTCAATCATGCTGCATTCGGTCGAAGCATCGCCCTACATGATCAAATAATAATTTTAAACCATAATCATAATTAATCCAAAAAAACAGAGATGTTCAGCCTTGTGTGGCCAAAAATAAACTTTCTGTTCGACCACACGGGGCCAAATTATTGGCATATGTTCGGCCCTGTGTGGCTGAACAGAAATCTTCTGTTCGGCCCTGTGTGGCTGAAGAGAAGAATCTGTTCGGCCCACCAGGGCCGAACATGTTGACTCGGTTTGGCCCTATGTGGCCGAACAGATTTGACTTGTTTGGCCACACAGGGCCGAACAACTCATGAATCGGGAAAAAAAATTTCGAAGACGGGGATATAAACCAATCTTTACGATTGTAGAACCTTCCAAAATTGCTAGTTTCTTGTCTATTGCTCGATTATAGGTTGAAATCTCTTCAATCAAGCTTCAAATGGTTGGATCCAAGGGTGTTTTGATCCAGAGTGAGGGAGGAAGGGGGAGGGGCAGGGGAGGGGGGTTGTTTTGACCTTGGGAGGGCTACTGAGCAAGCAGGGATATTTTGATCCAAATTTTTTAGGGGCAAATATATCATTTTTTTAAGTGGAGGGGGGCTACAGAGGAAAAATTGCGGGCCAAATAGAATTTCCCCATCTACACTTAGAAAAAAAGCAAATACCCAATTTACCCCAATATACAATAACCTTTATACCCCAAACAATGAGGCTCTCTTTGGTTGAACAGAGTTTTTCTTCCTTTTTTTCATCGTGCCATCTCTTCTCCCAATCTCTCACCACTTCTCCCTAGAACAGTAAGCTCTCCCTCATCCCTTTTCTTATATTTTATCATCTCGATTAGTAGATTAATGTTCTTTTCTTTCTTTTTTTTAATAAATTTAAAAAAATGATTCTTTCTTATATTATATTTTTTTATCCTAAATTCTGTCGTTTGTCACCGCACACCGCCGCTGCCGCCACTATCACCAATGCTGCATTGCTGCCACTCACCATTGCCGATCGAAGAAGGAGAAGGAAAGATAGGAGTGACTGGGTGGGGTAAGGATGAGGGATAGTTTAGGATTTTTTTTGGATGCGGAGAGAAAATTGCTCTCTACACCCCTGAATTTGAATTTTTTTAAAATTTGAGGTTGTAGATAACAATTTTTGTGGTGTATTAGAAGCTCCCGTGGCTTAGAGAGACGAGCGGTGCAAGGCGACTGCTTTACACTGGGCTTTACAATAATGACAGGTTTGTCTTCTAGAATTCTAGTTGTTATGATTAAGATATATTTGAATACTTACGTTTGGCATTAACTAATGTGTCTCTTCTCAATATTATGGTATAATTAATTATCAAATATATTAGATATTCGATGATAAATATTTTAATAGACAAACTATTTAACTTGAATGAATTAATTAAATATATTCAAAATAATATCCCATGGTATATATTATTTGTAGATGATATAGTGTTGATTGATGAAACTAAATCTGGAGTAAATACTAAGCTAGAGATTTAGAGAGATATTTTAGAATCTAAAAGTTTTAAAATTAGTAAAACTAAAACTGAATACATGAAACATAATTTTAGTGGGAGTATAAATACAAATGAAGAAATAGTGAAGATTGCAAGCCAGGAGATATGAAGGAGTAAAAAATTAGGTATTTGGGATCAATTATCCAGCAAGAAGGTAAAATAAGTGAAGATGTAAATCATAGAATTAAAGTAGGATGGATTAAGTGGTGGAATGATTCGGGAGTATTGTATGATCAGCGCATCTCATTAAAATTAAAAAAAAATTATAAAACTGCTATTAAGCTAGTTATGCTATTGGAATAGAGTGTTGGGCAATATTGAAACAACATGTGAATAAATTAAGTCTAATAGAAATGCGTATGTTAAGATGGATATGTATTAAACTTTAAAAGATAGAATTAAAATAAACATATCAGTGAAATAATAAGAGTAGCCCCAATTGAAGATAAAATGAAAGAAAATTGATTGCGATGGTTTGGACATATACAACGTAAACCTTTAGATGCTTCAGTTAAAAGAGTAATCTTTTAATAATTCATGATAAGGATAGAGATAGAGGTAGGCCTAAACTAATATGGACAAAAAAATTAAAAAAGATATAACTATTTATAATTTGAATATCGACTTTATTCAAAATAGAGTAGAGTGGAGGAAGCAAATTCATGTTGCCGACCCCATCTATTTGGAAAAAGGCGTAGATGAGTTGAGTTGAGTATAAACTATTTAACTTGATTAACTTTTTAAGATGTAATATTTGTTGCTTGATAAGTAAACTACAATTAAGGTAATCCTTTTTTCTCTCTCTCTCAATTAAGAAAAAAAATTAATTGTAAAAGAAAGGGCAAAAAGGATTTACTAGTAATTCATTTATATGCTTTCCTTAATAAAATTCTTGTGTAAAGAAACAATGCATCGTTTGAAAATAGCAACGTTTTGTTTTCTCTTACTAATTATATCGAAATTATGATCTTTTTCAAGTAGAAAAGTCTAATTATATATAAAGAATCTAACTATAATAATAATAATAATAATAATAATAATAATAATAATAATAATAATAATCTAATTGCAAAATTGCTTGAACCATGAATTTCATATTGGCTTTTTTTTTTAGTAGATAAAATTTTGAAGCAATATATCCTTCTCTTTAGTTGGTCACATGTCATGCATCGTGAGTGATAAATAATATATGAATGATTTCATTAGATTATCAATTTATCTAGCTCTTCTAATTAATGTATTGTTCATGCAAACCGTAAATGATATGAATGAGTTCAAACTTCTCTTTGATGTTAGCCCTGTGCAGTCATTGGTCTATGTTGCAGTAGTTTTGATCCAAATCAGTCGGCTTGACAAGGTTGGATTGATCAGTTGGAGTATGTTCTTTTCTGAAATAAGAGTTAGGCCTTTATTTGTTAATATTACTTGTTTTAAAGGGCCAGTTATTTAGGAAACTAAATTCATATAATCAACTATTGTAAGAGTTCATATAGAATCAAAGAATCTAATTAATAACCATTCGATAAATCTTTTCGGCATAAGATCTTAGATTATGACAAATAGTATTAGAGTAAATCCAATTCATAAACCCATATGAATTAAGGGTATTGACTTTTATATTTATGATTAGATTTGATTAAATTTAAATATGAATTTGAATACGGATATTTAGTTTAGTAAGAATGCCAAAAAGTTTAATGAAGGAAGCTATATATAAACAGAACCAACGAGTTCAAACAAATAACTTTTTGATTTTTTTTTTTTTTTGATAAAATCCTGAACTGTGGCAATCATATTCTAAAGAATATAGGGATCTTAGAGATTAAAAGAGACCATTCTTTGAAAGTGGAAGTGAGCAGCAAGCAGCAGTCTCAGCCTAGCAAAGCATGAAACCCCCTATCCAGAAGGTTTTCCTTCATTGTTTATCAACACTTTTGGGAATACATTAGATTGTACGTCATCAAACTGTTTGAAGGATTTCAGTCTACTGACACCTTTAGATTGAACAACTCTTTGACAACTCTCGTACCCAAAAGGAATGATTTCTCTGCACTGAAGGATCTTAGACCTATCAGTCTAGAGCACAGAGTCATCAAAACAATCACACTGTAAAATAGACCTCGAAAAGGATTTCAATAAGGTTAGCTGAAATTTTCTACTCACATTACTAGAAAAGATGGGGTTTAGTTCATAATGGTGTTCTTGGATTGCAAGGTGACTTCAGAATGCTAAGTCATCCACCTTGGTTAACGTTGAACCAGGGAAATGGTTTGTTAGCGAAGGGGGATTGAAGCAAGGAGGTCCTCCCTCCCACACCTGCTCCCTTCCTATTGGTTGCAGATAATTTAGAATTCTGAGCCATGCAACAAGGGAGAACATTATAAATATCAAACCCATCTGTTACCTAATTAATCTGTTATGAGATCAAGTGAATATGATCAAGTGAATATGAGATCAAGTGCTTATCTGCAGCGCATTCATTTGTTTTTGCTTAGACGATTGGTTGCAGGGTATCTGAAGTTTAGAACCTAACCTTTCGATTCCCTTCATTATGCTAGGCTTAGCAAGTGGAAGAGTAAGATATTAACTCTTGGGACATGGTTAACAGTGCTGAGTTTCATGCAACTATTGGGTGCCTCTCTTTGGCTCTACCCACTGGAGTTACCAAGAGGAGTGAAAAAGCTCTAAGAGGTATGGTAGTAGGAACAGAGAAGTCCGTTTTAGCAAAGAACCACTCCAATGGAGATAAATTTAAAAGGATTAAATGATTAGAGCCTTAGAACCGGCTCTAAGGCAGCCCCAGCTCCTAGACGGCCCCGATTCTTAGGCGGCCCTAGTTCTAAGACGGCCTCAGCTCCTAGACGGCCCCGGCTCCTAGACGGCTTCAGCTCTGTTTCTCACTTCAACTTCCCATGCAAGCCTTCGCTTCTGACCAAAGTCGAGCCCACCAGCTGACTTTGGCCCATATATGTCTAATAAAATAAGCTCCATTAGTTCTAACACAGGCCTAAAAAGTCATAATCCATTATGAAGTTTTAATGACCCTGATCAAGATGAGCCCAAAAAGTCGTTATCTGCCATAAAGTACCAATCACCCAGTTCAAATAGGATAAATCCCACTAATTCTGACATTCCATTCACAAAGTCATGGCTCATCATGATATTCCAAGCTTCCCAGACAAGTCTCTCAAACTTTGAGCATTAATAAAATGGGTAAGAGGGACCCCTAGCTAAGGTATGAACACTCCAACACTTAGAGAATTTTTTCATCTTTCCAACTCTTTCTTTCGAGCTTTCTCAAGTTCACGGTTGTGATTCTGATCACTAATTTGAGCATCGGAGGATTCCCGCCAGAATCTTCGGCCTCTGAGACTTCTTGCAGATCTTGGTGCGGAGGCGAAGCTTTCTTGACGAACTCACGACACATTCACTGACGCTCAAGGACGTCAGTTCAAGGTGATTAGACATCATCAAATTGGCGTGCCAGGAAGGAGGACGAGAAGGATAGCTCTGTAACTTTGAGCTACAAGCTCGTCCTTTCTTGAACAACAATGATGGTGACATATACTCAGGAGGCTTCTACCAGTTATACTAGGGGGCATCCCCATCATGCTAAGCACTCGGAGACCAATCTTCCTGCTCTTTCTACACCACCGATCTTAGCCACTCCTTAAGAATAACTGGCCACCCTTACTCAGCAAGTCCAAGCTCTTGTTGAGGTAATTCATAAATTGCAAGAGCAACGACTAGTGGTTGATCAATGGCAACCTGGGCTTCCCACACTGCCTGCAATAGTCGCCCCAGCTAGTCAACAATCTACATACAGAAGACCCCCTCCGAAAGAGCATCACCACCATCATGCTCCGTCCAAGCACCACCACCATAAAGCCTCCAAAAGGTCATGGTCTTTTGCCCACCGTTTGAGCAGCCCCTCCTTCAGACGGTGACGGGGGAAGGAGCCCAGGTGGATACGCCACTATCAGTGCCATCACTCTCCCTACTCGTCTTCTGAATCGACGAGTGAGGACATTAACTGCCAAGTGGAGAGGTGCTTGGAGGAGCAATAACAACGATTGGAAAAGCTCAGTCAGAAGCTCAACAACCAACTAGTGGTGAACTATGACACTCGTCCACCCCTTACTTGCCGCATTATGGAGGAGCCAGTCTCTTTTAGGTTTTATCTTCCCTAGCTAGATCCCTAAGATGGCACCACGGATCCCCTTGACCACCTGGAGAGTTACAAGGCCCTCATGCAAGTTCAAGGGGCAACTGACGTCCTCCTATGTATTGCTTTCCCCGCTACCCTCTGGAAGGCTATGCATACCTAGTACTCTCGTCTACTCCCATGCAACATTGACTCCTTTCAACAGTTGAAGAAAACCTTCTTATCATGTTTTGATGCCTGTCGAAAGATTCCTCGGGTGACAGACAACCTATTCTTCGTTCAACAGAAGAAAGGAGAACTTTTGAAGAATTTTGTGGCCCGGTTTAAGATGGTGGCCCTCAAGGTTTATCACCTCGACGATGCTGTGGCCACTTTGGCCCTAAAGCGGGGACTTTGTCCCTCCCGTTTCACCTATTCATTAGACAAAAGGCCTCCCAGTTCCTATGCTGAGATTCTAAGTCATATGCAGAAATACATTCGTACCGACGAAGCTAATTTCACTCGGAGTGACACTAAAGGGAGGTCTAGTAAGAGGCCAATCCGCATGGAGCCAAGCGGACCTCCCCCTAAAAAGCCTAAGCCCTTGCGCCAACCAAATAATTGATGCCGAACTTTGCCCCTAGAGAAGACAACTTCACACCTCTCCTCACCTCCAGGTCTCATATCCTAATATAAATTAAAATCGAGCCTTATTTCTGGCGCTCTCCCCCACTAAGGATGGATGCCACTCGTAACTGGAGTCATTATTACCGCTTTCATAGAGACTACGACCATGATACTGAAGACTACCATAACCTAAAGCATGCCATCAAGGAGCTCATCCATAGGGCTATCTCAAAAAAAATTTCTAGAAGGAAGGGCCTCCAGCCGTCCCAACTCTAAAGGGGCCTCCACCTATTCAAGCCAACATCGATACTTCGACGAAAAGAATGATAGCATTGCTTTCCTAAGGGGCAGCTATGCCCTCTAAAAGATTAAGGGGTGAGAAGGGAATAGAAAATGCAATCCCTTTTTCTGAAGGAGAATTAGCGACGGGAGGCAATCTGAAGGATGATATCATTGTCATCTTTATGACAATCGCTAAACATCCTATAAAAAAAAATTTGGTGGATAGTGAAAGCTCTACTGACATCCTTACTTATGATGCCTTTCTTCGGATGAATTTATCTCCCAGCTCTCTCCAATCGGTGACAATGCCTCTGGTCGATTTTACAGGGGATTCGATGAGGGTTGAAGGTGAAATCACCCTACCGGTCACTATGGGATCGCCGTCGTGTCAAAGCACCATTCTAATGAGGTTTTTAGTGGCCTGAGTGCCTCTGGCTTACAATGCTATACTCGGTCGGCCTGGCCTAAATCTCTTGGATGCAATGATATCCATCAAACGCTTGCTCATACGTGAGATTCCTTACCAGTGGAGAAATTGGTGAGATGCATGGCGTGGGGAGCCAAATCCCATGCAATTATACTATCATACGGCTCTCAGCCCGTAGGAGATGGTGATTCCATCGGCCTTAGTGTTGCTCAATCCCAGAGAATCTGAAAGAAGGGGAGAGCCAGCCGAGCACTTGCTAACCTATCCGTTGGGAAATGATCCTGTAAAGACTGTATAGATTTGTGAGTTTCTTTCCTTGGAAATAAAGAATCAACCCTCACCATCTTGTGGGCGAACTCATATGTCTTCATCTAGTTAGCATCAAACATGCCCAGCATTCCTTCGGAGGTAATCACTCACAAACTTAATATGGACCCGAAGTACCGGTCTGTTCACCAAAAGAAGAGAAGTTTTGCCCCCAAGCGATAGAGGGCCATTGATAAGTCTATTTATTATCCCAATTTAACCATTAAAATAAATATTAATTACTTTGAATTTAATAAGAATTGATACTTTTTATGGATGTTTGCAGAAAAGGAGCCTATAGATGGAAAGAGCTCGATTTTTGGAGTTCAACGATGCAGATGGCACTCAAATCAGGACTCGGTTTGCCCAAAAAGGAAGAAAGAGATGATTTAGCATGATTCCTAGTGCAAACTAAGGTAGGTGATGTTGAACGAATGGTTAAGAAATTTTTTCACGATATCTGAACGAACTTGAGCGCCTGATTGACTCCAACTTTGACTAGGAGGAAGCTCTAGACAAGCTCTATAAAAGGAAGACCTCAAGCAGTAGTTGGAGAGGAGGAGTTTCTAGAAAGCTCTTTTTATTCTTCTTTTATTTAGATTATTGTACTTAGGCTTGGGAGAGGGAAATTATAGAGGGAATGCTGGTGGCAGCAATACGTGATTAGATTCCTTCAACTTGGGATGATGATGAAGCCTGTAATCAGGTTTTATCTTTTTTTTTGTTCTTAATTTCTATGCAATAAAAATTATGCTCTTCTTTATTATATCTTTTGAGTTATTTTTTTGATCAAGGTTTTTATTACATGGCCCTACCCTCTATCGATGTACCATGATCTTAGGATATGGTACGTGCCTAAGAGAGACAGATTATAGTATGATAGATTAGACCCTTAATATTACAATTATTACATAGTTTATACTCTAAGCAGACATGCTGTAATCTCTTGATACAGTTCGTTCTTAAGAGATAAATTATTCTAATTTTAAATTTACAAAAAGTATTACTATTGCAACATTAAAAAAAGAAGATAAAACCTACTTGCATGATGAATTCGGATTCCTGGGTTGCTGCTATTTTAATTTTGTCAATTAATTAGTTATTATCTTTTAATGACCACTTTTCTTAATATAATCTTCTACAAATAATTTTTCTTTTCCTTTTTCATGAAATAATTACCCTTAATCCCCGAGGATACGATCTCGATTCACCACTAGCTATAGTAGTGAGTAGGTTTTATTTTTAACCATCAACAACAGTGATCAAATTTTGGCGCCATTGCTAGGGATCCAGGCACGATTAGTTTTAAAAAAAATTAATTACCATGATTTTTTAAAATTTTATTCTTATTTTATTTTTTTTATTCTCTCTTATTGTTTCATTATTATCATGCTTCTATAAAAAAAGGAATAAAAAAATTTCTTTTATTGGACAGTTATTGCTCTTTTTAGCTCATTGCCTTTTTTTTGAGTTACCTTAATTATTAGATTTTTATTTTCTTTTTAACATTAAAAAAATACTTTCCTTCTTGTCATAAATCCACTCTTAACCTAATTAACCTTTTCTTTTAATTAACTTACCTTAAAGAACCTAAAAGAAAGCCCTAAGACACTTTCCATAAAATATAATTAATTTAAGGAAACAAATAATAAACTTTAAAAACTTTCTAACTTATTTAGACACCTTGTTTGAATTGCATTGCATTTCCATAAAATACTTTAAGGGCGCAACCCCTAATAACATAAGGTGGGAATTTCATTACTCTTTCTTAGCGCAAAAACCATCACCCTATACTGCATAAACCCAAGGCTTTAACTCTAAAATTAACTAGACGTCAGCCCTTAAGGAACTCGAGCTCAATAGGACAAGGCATCCGAAAGAGTTGGATCGGATTGGGATTGACTGATTAACTAATGTCTAGAAAAGAAAGAAAAGTGAATATTTAATTGGTTTTGTTCGCTTACCTAGTAAGCAACTGGGGACCCCACTGGCCTTACCCTTAACTGACTAGTTGATAAGCTAATTTTTGACTTGAAGGGCTCCAAGGCGGTCTTGAAAGTTATGAGCTATCTAGATCTAGGTTAAACGGAGAGTAGAGAGTTTAATCTTTGTTAATTTGATTGATAATAATTATTAAACCCTGATTAAATTATTCTTCATTACTCTTAGTTCTAGGAATCTCTTAGATACCTCTTTTAGAATCTTCTTCTTTTCTCTCTCTACATGTCATAAATTTTTTTTAAAAAATTACAATTTGGAAAAGGGAGTCCGATCGAGTAAGGATAGATCTAGACCATACTCTTGATGAAGAAAAAGTAACTATAGAGGAATTAGGACATCCCCTTAGCTTAAGAGAATACTGCTACCCAATTGGATATGCCCAACCATCATGCATTCAACTACCCCAATTTTAAGATTAAGCCTCAGATTATCAACATGCTCCCTAAATTCATAGGAATTGAGGATGCTTATATGTTTATTAAAGAATTTGGGAAATATGTGATACTATGAGAATGCATGAACTTTCAGAAGATGCTATAAAAGTTAGGCTAATTAACTTTGCTCTTAAGAAAAATGCCAAAAAAGTGGTTGTATAGTTTACCTACTCAGTCAATCTTGACCTGGGAAGGTTTTGTTAAAGCAATCTTGAGAAAATTCTTTCTACATCATAAAATAGCCAAGTTGAGAAATGAAATTGCCTGATTTCATCAATTAGGGGAAGAGCCTTTCTAAAAGTGTCTAGACTGATTTAAGAATCTGTTAAGCCAATATCCATACCATGGGATAGAGACTTGGAGGTTATGTCAAACCTTCTATGAAGGTCTAAACCTAAACTTCATAACTATGCTCGAGTCAATGTGTCAGGGCAACTTTATGCAAAAACCACCCAATGAGCCTAGCAGTTTTTAGAAGATTTAGCAAAAAGAGCTTACAATGGAAGGAAACTAAGGAATCTGAACCCACACTATCAAGAGATGGTATGCACCAATGCCTCCATCTATAGCTGAAGAAGCTAAGATGGCATCTCTGATTCGTAGGATAGAAGCCTTGGAACTTAAGGGATATGCCCCGATAAATCATGTAAACCAAGTGGCTGCACCTATCTGCACTGGATGTAATGAGCCAGAACATATAGTAGAAGAGTGCCCCCACTTCATGACCCAAACTGAAAATAGTTGTGCATAGGTGAATGCAACCTATCAAAGAACAAGCAACAATCCTTATGCACCAACCTACAACCCAGGGTGGAGGAACCATCCAAATTTTGCCTGGTCATAAGGTCCTAGTGCAGGTGGTCCCAACTTCAACTAACCTAACCCAAGGCACAATTTTAGAAAATAACCCACCAGTCAATGAGAATGAAAAGAGGTATAGTTCCCTAGACAAGCCCTAAAACCCTAGTTAAATCCTAAGCTGACACTTATGCCATGATAAATAGCACTAACACCACCCTGAATAACTTTATGCAAAACACAGGGCAATAGCTATCCACTAATACTCAAGCCATAACTCGTTTGGAGATGCAGGTAGGTCAGTTAGCCACAACCATAAGTGAAAGATAACGGGATAAGCTACCGAGTCTACCCGAAGCTAACCCTAGGAACCTAAACATCCAAGGATCAAATCAAGGAGCCTAGATTAACCAACTAAGTATTATTCATACATTAAGATCTGAAAACAAATAGATAACTAGGAGGGTACATATGAAGAAGAAGAATTAGAAGTCCCGCTACTTGAACAACTTATTGAGCAAGGTCAACCAGAAACACTTGAGGCATCAGAGTCTAATGTAATGCCCAACCCACCAACTGACCCCATGATAGAAGGAGATGAACCAAAAATCAAGATTGTAGCACCATTCCCAAATAGATTTAAGCCTAATCGAAATTCAATCCAATTAGATAAAATTTTGGAGGTCTTTAAGCGAGTTAAAGTGAACATTCCTCTACTGGACATGATCCAATAGGTCCTAACCTATGCCAAATTCCTTAAAGATCTATGTACCAAAAAGAAGACTACAAATGCACCCAAGAGAGCCTTTATGGTAGCCAGTGTGAGCTCTTATCTATCAAACAACAAGCCAGTAAAATACAAAGATCTAGGATCACCTACTATTTTATGCATTATGGGGAATACCCTCATAAATAGGGCTATTAAACTTAGGGACGAGTGTTAATATATTATCATTCTCTGTAATGAGCAACTAGGGTTAGGAGAAGTAAATCCTACGAAAATAACCCTACAACTAGTAGATAACTCTTTGAAAGTACCCAAGGGAATAGTAAATGATGTGTTGATCAAAGTTGGTGACTTTATCTATCCGGTGGACTTTGTGATTTTAGAAACTAAGTCGGTGACAAACCCAAAGAGACACATCCCAATGATTTTAGGTAGACCATTTTTAGCTACAGCTAATGCCCTAATTAATTTTTGAAATGGATTAATGAAACTTTCCTTTCAAAATATGTCAATTGATCTTAATATTTTAATCTTACTATTACACATCAAACGAGTGACTCAAATTATGTTCAAGATACTGTTTATGATCCAATTGACCTTAGTGACGAAGAGCTTGACCTAGAAATCTGCATGAATCAAGATGGGAAGCAAATTAATGAGGTTGCTATAATTGATGAAAAATTAAGATGGGAACCTCCAATTGAACCATTGAGAAAGTACCTTAACCATTACCCAAACCATCAATAGAGGAAGCACCCAAATTAGAACTGAAACCACTTCCCAAGTACCTCAAATATGCATACCTAGGTCCATCAAAAACCCTACCTATAATTATTTCAGCCGACCTAGAGTCATCACAAGAAGGGGAACTACTGAATATCCTAAAAGAAAATAAAGAAACATTAGGATGGACCACGGCTGACATAAAAGGGATTAGCCTCTCGATCGTTCAACATAGGATTACTTAGAGAAAAAAGCCAAGCCTATAAGAGAATCCCAAAGGAGACTTAACCCAGCCATGAAGAAAGTAGTAAAGAAAGAGATCACCAAACTCCTTGACAATGGTATAATTTACCCTATTTCAGATAGTTCTTGGGTAAGTCCTGTGCAAGTTGCCCAAGAAGTCAGGAGTCACTATGATATAAAATGACAATAATGAGCTGGTCTCTACAAGAATTCAAACAGGATGGAGGGTGTGCATTGATTATAGAAAATTAAATACTGCCATTAAGAAGGACCACTTTCCTTTGCCCTTTATAGACCAAATGTTAGAATAATTAGCAGGGCATGACTTTTACTATTTTCTGGATGGATACTCTGGTTACAATCAAATTGTAATAGCCCTAGAGGATTAAGAGAAGACAACATTTACTTCTCCATATGGAACCTTTGCGTATAGACGTATGCCCTTTGGCTTGTATAATGCACCATCTACCTTTCAAAGGTGCATGATTAGTATTTTCTCTGATATGGTAGAATGGTTCCTTGAGATTTTCATGGATGACTTTTCAATTTTTGGTTCTACTTTTCTGAATGCCTATATCACCTTAGACTGGTCTTAGAAAGATGCAAGGAAAAGCATCTAGTACTAAATTAGGAGAAGTGCCAATTTATGGTGAAGGAAGGTATTGTTCTTGGCCATGTAATTTCAAATAGAGGTATAGAAGTAGACAAGGCCAAAGTAGGTTTGATTATAAATCTTCCTCCACCTAAATCAGTTAAAGAAATAAGATCATTCCTTGGACATGTGGATTTTATAAAAGATTTATCAAGAATTTTAGCAAAGTGGCTCGACCATTGACTAACATATTAGCCAAAGAAGTCAAATTTGACTTCACATCTAAATGTCTTGAGTCCTTTGAATATTTAAAGAGAGAATTAACCTTAGCACCAATCGTTCACCCGCCTATATAGACTCAACCTTTTGAGCTGATGTGTAATGCATTCGATCATGCCATAGGAGTGGTCCTAGGGCAAAGAATTGATAAGCTACCTTGAGTGATCTACGTGCTAGTAAGACCTTAAATGATGCATAGCTCAACTATTCTACTACTAAAAAAGACTTTTTAGCTATGATATTTGCCCTAGAAAAATTTAGGTCTTACTTAGTGGGGTCTCATGTAATCATCTATACTGATCACTCTACCATTAGGCATCTTCTTTCAAAGAAGGATGCCAAGGCATGCTTAATTAGATGGATCTTGCTCTTACAAGAATTTGACCTAGAGATCAAAGATAAAAAGGGTACTGAAAACATAGTAGCTGATCATTTATCTAGGTTAGCGATCACACCTACTGAAGAACTACCTGTCAACAAGTCCTTTCCTGATGAACAACTTATGTCTGCCACCATGGAACCATGGTACGCCGACATAGTCAACTACTTAGCCACTGGTCAATTCCGATGCACTGGAATGCTCAGGACAGAAACCGATTTCTCTCTTAAGTAAAATACTTTATTTGGGATGACCCATATTTATTTAAATAATGTCCTGACTTAATTATTAGGAGATGCTTCTCAAATCAAGAAGTTAGGAGCATTTTGTCCTTTTGCCATGACCAAGCTTGTGGTCGTCATTTTGGAGCTAAAAAGACAGTGGCAAAGGTGCTCCAATGTGGATTCTATTGGCCTAACCTATTCAAAGATGCTTATGAATATTGTAAAAGTTGTGTTAGGTGCCAAGAATCAGATCACAAAAAGAGATATGATGCCTATGAATCCAATATTGATTGTAGAAATTTTTGATGTATGGGGAATTAACTTTATGGGACTGTTTTCAAAATCTTTTGGAAACGAATATATTTTGATAGTTGTAGATTGCGTATCCGAGTGGATAGAGGCAATACCTTGCAGAACTAATGATAGCAAAATTATTGTAAAATTTTTCAAAGAGCATATCCTCTCCCACTTTGGTATTCCAAGGGCTATCATCAGTGACCGTGGAACACACTTCTGCAACAAATCATTTGCATCACTAATGAGAAAGTATAACATCATCCATAAGATGGCCACACCTTATCACCCACAAACGAGTGGGCAAGTAGAAGTTTCTAATCGACAAATCAAACAAATCCTAGAGAAGACCGTGAGCTCTAATAAAAAAGATTGGTCAGTAAAGCTAGTGGATGCACTTTGGGCGTATCGCACTGCCTTCAAGACAAATTTAGGAATGTCTCCTTATAGGCTTGTATTTGGCAAAGCGTGTCACATGCCAGTAGAATTAGAACATATGGCAATGTGGGCCATAAAACAATTAAATATGAATTTGGATGCAGTCGGAGACTAGAGGAAATTACAGGTGGATAAACTTGAGGAAATTAGAAACGAAGCATATGAGAATGCAAAAATTTATAAGGAGAGAACTAAAACCTTTCATGACGGAGCTATCTTTAGAAATATTTTACTCATGGGCAAAAAGTTCTCTTATACAATTCAAGGCTTCACCTATTTCTAGAAAAATTAAGATCTAGATGGATTGGCCCATACATAGTAAAAGAAGTCTTCCCACATAGAGTGATAGAAATTGAAAATCCAAGTAATGGTGCTATATTCAAAGTTAATGGACAACGCTTGAAACCATTCTTAGAATTATCCATTGAAGAAGCTGGAAAGTTATGATCCTATATAAACCAGAGTAAGCCATAACGTCTGGCTGAAGATGTTAAACTTAGCGCTTTTTAGAAGGCAACTCAAAATTTTATTTTCTAACCTTTATTTTAGTGATTCTTATTTTTAGGAATAAGTGACTACACCGCATGGTCACTCCTAACATTACACGAGGCATATCTCATTTGATGGTGTTTCTCCTATTTTTATTCTTCCTTACTTTATTGAGGACAATAGGAATTAAGTTGGAGGGTAAGAGAAACCTTTTTGAAAATATTTGAAAACACCTTGGTATATTTTAAAAAATTTTAAAATTTTTATAAATCATGTGCTATGAAAGAAATTCTTGAAAAAAATTGATTAGAAAAAGGTAATAGAGTTAGAAAGTATTGGCTAATTATTGTAGAGAGCCAAGGAGTAGACTAGATGGTCAGACTTTTAGTAACCTACTTAGGCCATCTAAAGGCTATTAGCACTTCCATTGCACATGCACACTGACGAGGTAAATTAGGTATTAGTTGTAAGGTCAATTGAAGATTCAATTATTACTAAAAATTGGTAATTGATATACACTCTAATGAGAGAAACTTGAATTTAGAAAAGAGCTACATGTCTAATAAAAAATAAAAAATAAAAAAGGCACAAGTCTAAACATTGGTTTCCTATCGAGTAACTGGGCACCTTCGCCTAAGTAAGCGTTGTTGTTCGCATCAAAAAGTGGATAATGTGAAGATATTGCTAAAATAAATAACTAAAAAATAAATAAATAATATATCAGGCAATGTGAAAGCTATCTCAGGTCATGTGCTTAATTTAAGGGTGTATAGAAAATTGATCAAATTAAGTGATAAGCGAAGATACCATTTTCTTACAAGCTAGTACCGAAATGCTAATTAGCCATCACAAACATAAGTGCTATAGATCTATAGATGAACTTTAAGAAAGTTTTTGATAGTTCTGACTGTAAAATTTACTTCAAAAACTCAATACTTAGTTAGTGATACTGGCTAGCTTCTTTCAACCTTAAGCCTAGATTTAATTTTGCTAAAGAGAATTATAGTGTTGCATGGTTTTATTTTAATTACATTGCTAAGGGACTAGTAATGATTAAGTTGGAGGGTGTGATAAGTCTAATTATTATCCCAATTTAACCATTAAAATAAATATTAATTACTTTAAATTTATTAAGAATTGATACTTTTTATGAATGTTTGTAAAAAAGGAGCCTATATATGGAAAGAGCTCGATTTTTGAAGTCTAACGATGCATATGGCACTCAAATCATGACTCAGTTTGCCCAAAAAGGAAGAAAGAGATGATTTCGTAAGATTTTGGTGCAAACTAAGCAGATGATGTTGAACGAATGGCTAAAAAATTTTCTCACGATATCTGAACAATCTTGAGCGCCCAATTGATTCCAACTTTGACTAGGAGAAAGGCCTAGACAAGGGGAAAGAGTTTCTACAAGCTCTTTTTATTCTTCTTTTATTTAGATTATTGTATTTAGGCCTGGGAGAGGAAAATTATGGAGGGAATGCTGATGGCAGTAATGCGTGGCTAGATTCCTTCAACTTGGGATGATGATGAAGCATGTAATCAGATTTTATCTTTTTTTTGTTCTTAATTTCTATGCAATAAAAATTATGCTCTTCTTTATTATATCTTTTGAGTTATTTTTCTGATCGAGGTTTTGATCTAGCATACAAGGCCTGTACCCTCTATCGATGTATCGTGATCTTAGGATACGGTACATGCCTAAGAAAGACATATCATAGTATGATAGATTAGACCTTAACCTTGCAATTATTAGATAGTTTATACTCTAAGCGGACGTACCGTGATCTCTTGATACGGTCCATGTTTGATAAGAGATAAATTATTCTAATTTTAAATTTATAAAAATTATTACTATTTCAACATTAAAAAAAGAAGATAAAACCTATTTGCATGGTGGATTTGGATTCCTGAGTTGCTTCTTTTGTTGTTTTAATTTCGTTAATTAATTAGTTGTTATCTTTTAATAATCGCTATTCTTAATATAATCCTCTATAGATAAATTTTTTTTCTTTTTCTTGAAATAATTGCCCTTGATCCCGAGGATATGATCCCGATTCACCACTAGCTATAATAGTAATAAGTTTTATTTTTGACTGCCAACGATAGCGATCAAATTTTATTGCCGTTGCCAGGGATCCAGGCATGACTAGTTCAAAAAAATTTTAAAAAAAATAATTACCATAAATTTTATTTTAATTTTATTCTTATTTTTATTTTTTTATTCTCTCTTATTGTTTCATTATTATTCATGATTCTATATTAAAAAAAGGAATAAAAAATTTCTTTTATTGGATAGTTATTGCTCTCTTTAGCTTATTGCCTTTTTTTGAGTTACCTTAATTATTAAATTTTCTTATTTTTTAACATTAAAAAAATACTTTTCTTTTTTCACAAATTTACTTTTAACCTAATTAACCTTTTCTTTTAATTAACTTACCTTAAAGAACCTAAAAGAAAACCCTAAGATAGTTTTCATAAAATATAATTAATTTAAAGAAATAAATAAAAAAATTTAAAACTTTCTAACTTGTTTAGACACTTGTTTGAATTGCATTGCATTTTCATAAAATACTTTAAGGGCACAACCCCTAATAACATAAGGCGAGAATTTCATTGCCCTTCCTTAGCCCATAAACCACCACGTTGCATACTGCATAAATCCAAGCCTTTAACTCTAAAATTAACTAGACATCAGTCCCTAAGGAACTCGAGCTTAATAGGATAAAGTATCTGAAAGAGATGAACCGGGTCAAGATTGACTGATTAATTGGTGTCTAAAAAAAGGAAAGAAAAGTGGTTATTTAATTGGTTCCATTCCTTACCTTGTAAGCAACGGGGACCCCTACTGGCCTTACTCTTAACTGGCTAGTCGATCAGCTAATTTTTGACTTGGAGGGCTCCAAGGCGGTCTTGAAATTTAAGAGCTATCTAGATCTAGGTTAAATCTAGAGTAGAGAGTTTAATCTTTATTAACTTGATTGCTAATAATTATTAAACCCTAATTAAATTATTCTTCATTGCTCTTAGTTTTAGGAATCTCTTAGGATACCTCTTTTTGGATCTTCTTTTCTCTCTTTACATGACATAAAAAAAATTTTAAAATTGTAATTTGGAAAAGGAAGTCGGTCGATTAGTAAGGATAGATCTAGACCCTACCCTTGACGAAGAAAAAGTAACTATAGAGGAATTAGGACACCCCTTAGGCTAAGAGAATACTGCTACCCAATTGAATCTACCCAATCATCATGCATTCAACTATCCCAAACAAATGCGTCAGTTTTGAGATTAAGCCTTAGATTATCAACATGCTCCCTAAATTCACACGAATTGAGGATACTTACATTTTTATTAAAGAATTTGAGGAAGTATGTGATGCTATGAAATGCATGAACTTTCAGAAGATGCTATAAAACTTAAGCTAATTAACTTTGCTCTTAAGGAAAATACCAAAAGTGGCTGTATAGTTTACTTACTCAATCAATCTTGATCTGGGAAGATTTTGTTAAAGCATTCTTGAGAAAATTCTTTCACATCATAAAATAGCCAAGTTGAGAAATGAAATTGCCCAATTTCATCAATTAGGGGGAGAGCCTTTCTGAAAGTGTCTAGACCAATTTAAGAATATGTTAAGTTAATGTCCATACCATGGGATAGAGACTTGGGGTTATGTCAAACCTTCTGTGAAGGTCTAAACCTAAACTTATAACTATGCTCGAGTCAATGAGTCAAGGCGACTTTATGCAAAATCCATCCAATGAGCTGGGCATTTCTAAAAGATTTAGCAAAAAGAGCTTAAAATGAGAGAAAACTAAGGACTCTGAACCCACACCATCAAGAAATGGTATACACCAATGCTCTCCATCTATAGCTGAAGAAGCTAAGATGGCATCTCTGATTCGTAGGATAGAAGCCTTGGAACTTAAGGGACAGGCCCCGATAAATCATGTAAACCAAGTGGCTACACCTATCTGCACTGGATGTAATGAGCCAGGACATATAGTAAAAGAGTGCCCACACTTCATGACTATTGACCCATTTATTATTTTGATGAATAACAAAAGCCATATGAGTATATTTCTTATGTTACTAATAATTTTGATTAAGTGTTTCAGGTATTCAAATTTAATTAATTAAAATCTAAAGGAAAATTAAGTTTGATCTGATTTAATGTCATGTATCAAAAGTTCAGACAATAGAGTTGACTCTAGAAAAATTAGAGTCTCGAGAACAGTTTGCACTTTCGGCATGGTTTAGAGCCGACTCCAAAAAAATTAGAGCTAACTCTAACCTGAGAACAGAGAACCTCTTTTCGAAGTCAAATTAGAGCTGACTCCTACAAGAAATTAGAGCCAACTCTAATTGACAAACAAGACTATATTTTTTGAGAAAAATAGAGCCGACTCCCGCTTCAGTTAGAGCCAACTTCAGCACACTATGTGTCGACCCCAAGAAAAGTTAGAGCCAACTCCGCGATGGACAGACTTTACTATTTTAAGCATCCCACTTAGAGACGACCGCAGACCAGATTAGAGCCAACTCTAATTTGTCAGAGGTGAGTTTTAGAAGTGTTAGAAATGACTCCAACAGTTATCTTTTTCCAAATAAATCCCAATGGCTCTTTCCTTTTTCATGATAAACTCATCCATAAGCACTTTTAATGGTTATTTTGCATCAAAATATGGATTAAGGAAAGATTATAAAAGGAAGGTTCTGACCGTTTGAAATAAAAAGGGGGAAGAAATCAAGAAAAGAATAGAGAAATATCAAGAGAGAGAGCTCAGATTTGAAATCCCAAGTGTTCAAAAAAGAGTTTAGAGAAATCCAAAGCATTCAAAAGCCAACTCTAAAGGATTTTTATCAAATAGAAAAAAAGCAAGAGCCATAGTTCTTTAACGTCCTCTACATCAACAGTTCTTCCAAAACTTCATTCTTATCTTTAAGGAAGATCATCGAGAGCAAAAAAGAAAAGAAAAAAAGAAGAAAAACCCAACTTTAAAGATCTTCTAATCATGTTTTTCTATCTCCATCTTACTTATATTATTTATCTGCTCATTTGAGGAGCTTTTATTCTAGTGTAACTATTTCTTTGATACATTTAGTTTCTGATTCAATCAGGTGATTGATTTAGGTAAGGCAGTTGGCCTTGTGCAAGCTAAGGTTAGCTTGTGATATGTTGTGTGCTAGTGAGACTGTAAAAACCGGCTGGGTTCGTTATGATTATATTATAAAACAACAAGTTTGGGTTGTGAGCTTGTAAAACAACTCGGCTATAATCAGGTGATTATAGTGTGGACCCAAGAGTTGCTTGAGAGTGGATGTAGGTGTAGCTAATACCGAACCACTATAAATCTCTGTGTTTGTCATGCTTGTTTCTTCTTCTCTCTACTCTATCTTTATACTTAGCATTGCATTCTTAATACCACACTCACTACACTCTTCTTGTACACTTTCACTTTGTGAAATTATTTTTAAGTGTCAATTTTATAAGAACCCAATTCTTCTCCCCCTCTTGGGTTGCCATCTGTGTCAACAATTGGTATCAGAGCTTGTACTCATCCTTCCTTGATCTAACAATTAAGAGCTAAAGATTCAAATGGCAGCTCAAGCTGGTTCTTCTTTTTCTGAGGGACAATCAACAAACCGTCCACCCTTGTTTAATGCCACAAACTATCCATATTGGAAAGCTAGGATGAGAATTTTCATTCAAGCTTTAGATTATGATTTATGGAGTATCATTATCAATGGACCTACCACTCCCACATACTTAGTTGATGGATCCATTGTTCCTAAGCCTGAAAGGGATTGGAATGAAAATGATTGAAAAATGGCTCAGCTCAATACCAAGGCTATGAATGTTCTATACTGCTCTTGAATGTAAATAAATTTAATAAAATATCCACTTGCATCTCAGCCAAGAGATATGGGATCGGTTGAAAGTTACTATGAGGGTACTAGCCAAGTTAAAGAGTCCAAGATTAATATTCTTGTGCACAATATGAACTCTTTAACATGGATCAGAATGAATTCATCACTTACACTAGATTCACCGACATAGTAAATGGATTGAAAAATCTTGGAAAGACATATACTAATTCTGAATTGGTTCAAAAAATTCTTAGGTCTCTTCCAAGAGAATGGGAAGTCAAAGTAATAGCAATCCAAGAAGCCAAAGATCTCAACACCTTAACTTTCGAGGAGCTTCTTGGATCACTCATGACCCATGAACTCTCAATTAAGCAACATCAAGAAGAAGATGTAAAAAAAAAAGAGGATAATTGCACTCAAGGCTGTAGAAAAGGAATCAAGCAGCAGTGAAGAAGATGAAGACGATGACACCGTTCTTCTTGCAAGAAAATTTAAGAAATTCATACAAAAAATAAGGTTGTTTCATAAAGAAAGATTGGTGTTAAGTCGGAAGGAGATTAAAAAAAAAGATAAGGGAAAAGAGAAAGATCCATTGATCTGTTATGAATGTAAAAAGCCTGGACATTTCAAATTCGAATGTCCTCAACTCAAGAAGGGATTTAGAAAGAAAAAAAAAGCATACGTTGCAACTTGGAGCGATAGTGATGAATCTTCATCCAAAGATGAACAAAAAGAAGTTGCCAATATATGTCTTATAGCAAATGAAGAAGTAAGTCGTGAAACCCCTATATATGATTTCACATTTGATGAACTCTATGATACCTTTAATGAACTGATGAATGATTTTAAATTTTTGAGAGCAAGGAATAAAGTTTTAAAAATAGAAAATCTGAATCTTCTCAAAAAGAAAAATAAAATTATCATTGAATTTGAAAAGCAAAATTCTGAAAAGCAAGATATGCGAAAGGAAAAAGAATTGATCTCTGCTGAAAATCTAAACTTGAAAAATAAACTTAAAAAATATAAGGGCAATGTTGACAAATTTACTTATAGCTCAAAAGACTTAATTTGATTTTAAACAATCAAAGAGTTATTTTTGATAAGGCTGGTTTAGGTTATAGACCACACAAGAAGCAAAAATTTATTAACAATTTCTTTGTAAAGGAATCAATTGAAAAAGATATTTTTATTTTCATTATAGTATGAAACGATATAAATCTTATGTTTGCAATCATAAAATACCTCATGTGAATGTTAGTCATACAAAATTAAATGATTTGGGTTCCAAAAGGAACTATATTTGCTGCTACTAACCATGAAGGATCCAAAAAGAATTGGGTACCTAAACATAAGATATGATTTCTTTGCAGGAGTATCATGCAGCCAAAGGATCAAAAAGAAAATAGTATCTTAATAGCGGCTGCTCAAGATACATGACGGATGATAAAGATCAATTCATCACCCTTGAAGCTAAAAGAGGTGGAGTGGTGACTTTTGAAGATAATGGTAAAGGTCACATCATGGGCATTGGTAAAATTCAGTTTACTCCATCCACTTTTATTAAAAATATTTTATATGTAGATGGATTAAAGCATAATTTGATTAGCATTAGCCAACTATATGATAAAGGTTTCAAAGTTTTCTTTGAAGCATCTATTTGCACTGTATTGAATCTCATTAATAATAGCATTATCTTTGTTGAAAATAGAAATGGCAATGTATACTTAATTAACTTGGATAATTTATCTATGAGTAACCATTATCTAATTGCTGATAATGCTAAGGTAAATGAGATTGGATGGCTATGGCACCGCAGATTAGGTCATGCAAGCATACACTTGATTTTAAAATTGCTTAGAATGGATCTGGTTAAAGGTCTTCCAAAATTAAATTTTAAAAATAATAGAGTTTGTGATGCATGTCAATTTGGAAAGCAAACTAGAAATTCTTTCAAATCTAAAAATTATTTTTACTTCTAGACACCTTTTTGGACCTACTAAAACCACTAGTTTAGGAGGAAAAAAATATGATCTTATAATAGTAGATGATTACTTTAGATTCACTTGGGTATTATTTTTAGCTCATAAAGATGAGACTTTCTCGATATTTCTAAAATTCTTTAAAAAGTTACAAATGAGAAAATACCACCATAGTATCTCTTAGAAGTGATCATGAGACTGAATTTAAAAATTACTTGTTTGAAGATTTTTGCATTGAAAATGATATCCATCATAATTTTTTAGCATCTAGGATACCTCAAAAGAATGGAATTAGAGAAAGAAAAAATAAAACTCTAGAAGACATGGCCCATACCATGCTATGTGAAAGCCAACTCCCAAAATATTTCTGGGTAGAAGCTATAAACACAACATGTTACATCCTAAATAGAGCCTTGATTAGACCAATCCTTAAGAAAACTCCCTATGAGCTATAACATGATAGGAAACCCAACATTAGTTATTTTCATACATTTGGTTGTAGATGTTTCATTCATAATAATGAAAAGAACAATCTAGCAAAGTTTAATGCTAAGTCAGATGAAGGTATATTCTTAGGTTATTCTACATCTAGCAAGGCATATAGAGTATTCAATAAGAAGTATTTGATTGTAGAAGAGTCAATTCATGTAGTGTTTGATGAGTTTTTAGCATCAAGTTCTGAAAAGAAAGATGATGAGAAAGATACAAATATCCTTGAAAGAGATTTTGAAAAATTGAATATCGATGCATCTTCAAATCATCAACCTGAAGGTAAGGATGATGACTCACCTAAGGATGATGGTATTGATACTACTCGTGATGATACAGATCTACCTAAAGATTGGAGATATACTTATGGTCATCCAAAGGACCTAATCATAGGTGATCCATCTCAAGGTGTAAGAACTAGATCATCCATAAGAAACATCAATAATCATCTTGCATTTGTCTCTCATATAGAGCCCAAGACAATTGAGAAAGCTGAAAAGGATAGTACTTGGATGTTAGCCATGCAAGAAGAATTGAATCAATTCACTAGAAATAAGGTATGGACCCTAGTTGATAGACCCAAAGATTATCCAGTTATATGATCCAAATGGGTGTTTAGAAATAAGTTAGATGAAGATGGCATTGTTATTAAAAATAAAGCTAGATTAGTTGCAAAGGGATATAATCAGGAATAAGGTATTGATTTTGATGAAACCTTTGCACCTATTGTTAGATAAGAAGCCATTAAGTTGTTACTTGCATTTGCATGTTGCATGAACATTAATTTATTTTAGATGGATGTAAAAAGTGCATTCTTAAATGGTTTTATAAATAAGAAAGTTTATGTTGAACAATCACCTAGTTTTGAAGATCTTGAATTTTCAAATCATATTTTTAAACTACACAAAGCACTTTATGGTTTAAAGCAAGCACCTAGAACTTAGTATGATAGGCTGAGTAAATTTTTGATTGAAAATAATTTTTCTAGAAGAAATATTGAAAAAACCCTATTTTTGAAAAGAAAGAAAAAGATTTATTAGTAGTGCAAATTTATGTTGATGATATAGTATTTGGTGCTACTAACAATCTTCTTTGTCAAGATTTTGCAAAGCTAATGTAGGGAGAATTTGAAATGAGCATGATGAAAGAACTGAATTTCTTCCTTGGACTTCAAATCAAGCAAGAGAAAGAGGAAATTTTCATTAACCAAATAAAATATATGAAGGAAATGCTTAAGAAATTTGGTATGAAAATTGTCAAACCTCTTGACACACCAATGAGTCCTTCATGCAAACTCGATAAAGATGAGAATGGTAAGAAAGTCAATCAAAAGCTTTATAGAGGTATGATTGATTCTTTACTTTATTTAACAGCTAGTAGCCTGATATTATGTTTGCTGTATGTTTATGTGCTAGATATCAATCTGATCATAGAGAATCTCACTTAATTACTGTAAAAAGAATTTTTAGATACTTAAGTGGAACTAAAAATTTAGGATTATGGTACTCTAGTGACTCAATATTTAATCTAATTGCATATTCTGATTTTGATTTTGCTGGTTGTAAACTAGATAGAAAAAGTACAAGTGGTGCATGCCAGTTCTTAGGCAGTAACTTAATCTTTTGATTTAGCAAAAAGCAAAATTCAGTTGCATTATCAACTGCTGAAGCTGACTATGTTGTAGCTGAAAGTTGCTGTGCTCAAATTCGTTGGATTAAGAGACAACTTGAGGATTATGGTATCACACTTGATAAGATTCCAATTAGGTGTGACAACACTAGTGCAATAAATTTGACCAGAAACCCTATTCAACATTCAAGAACCAAACACATAGAGATAAAATGCCATTTCATTAGAGAACATGTTGCTAACAATAATGTTTGTCTTAATTATGTGTGTACTGATGAACAATTAGCTGATATATTTACAAAACCCTTAAGTGAAGAGAGATTTTGCTATCTTAGAAGAGAATTAGGAGTTTGTGATCCATTATAGTAGTTTTGAAACTCTTAAGAATGATTATCTAGAGTTCAATCATTTTCCTAAAAATCTTCTTATGATTCTAAGAAAAAATCATCTAGACATTTGAATTTTTTGACCCTCCACACTTTAAGAAAAAATTATCTAGAGTTTGATGCCTAATTTGATAAGTTTCAGACTCTTTGAAACTCTTATCTTTCACTGAAACTAACTTGGAGCCAACTTTATTGAAGTTGGAGTCAACTTTAATTATCCTGAGTCTCTGTCTACTCATTAGAGCCAACTCTAGCTACTGTCGGAGCCGACTCTATTTTGGACGCTGACTGTATTAGCGACTTAGAGCCGACACCTCACTTTTCGGAGCCGACTCTAAGTGGTCCTCTTTCATTATAACTAGGACAGAGCCGACTCGTTTCCTAACCAAACCGACTCTAATTTATTCTAAACTCTTCTCCACCTCTCTCAATCCTCCAAACACCTTTGATTCTCATCATCCCTAACCTCAATGGCTCTCAAATGCTGTGCATCCACCATTGGAGTCTCCGTCATGACCGGGAGGCGCTTCGTGTGACGTTCGGCGAGGCTACCTTCTCCAAGCACTCCTTCAACCTCTTCCTCCTCAACTCCAAGTGCTTTCCTGCTCCTCCTTTACCACTAGTTGACTTTGTAGCTAGAAAAGCAATTACCATGGGAAGAAAGGTAAACTTTAATTTTCTTGACTTAGAAGGCTTTTCAATTGGTAGACAGTTAAAAGAAATGGGCTAGGAGAGAGTATGTTCTATTGATGTCCCCACTTATCCTACTTTAGTTAGAGAATTCTACAACAATGTAAGCAGAGGGGATGATGGATTAGTTAAATATGTGAGAGGAACCCGAGTCCATCTCACTTCTAAAATTCTAAAAAATATTTTGAAGATTCCTATTATTGGAATGGCTGCAACTCATCACAGTGATAGAGGTAAGGCCTTGACAAAAATGTTAGGAAGAGAAGTTTATAATTTTGAAGAAGTAAAGGCAAATCAGTTAAATTTGGAATTAAGACTACTTCATAACATTTGCAGTAGAATTATGTTTCCCAAGACTGGGTGTTTAAGTATGTATTTGAAAGATATGTTCTTCTGATGAAATGTGTGATGAATGGGTATCCAATTAACTTGGCTAAAATGATGATTGGATACATGGTTGAGGCTGAGACTAAGAAGATGTCCACTTTACCATATGGCATGTTTCTGACTTTGATATTTTGAAGCCAAGGGATGAATATTCTGGACAATGAGCCACAAAAGAAGCTGGGGCACACGAACTACTACAATATCTCCACTCTTCACCGCATGGGCTTTAGGAAAGTTGAGGGCCAATGGCAAAGAAAAAGACAATCTGATGGAGCCAAGCAAGTTTGAGCAGAGGCTGATATTGAATTCGATGATGAGGTCCCTGGACCCTTTGAAGCTGGACCATCTACTCCCAGATATTCTTCACCTAGATCGAGCACTTCAGCACCTCCATCGGCACCAGCAGCGACCATCACTTTTGTTCCTAGTTCTTTTGATTTTTCTGATAGATACATTAAGCAGCTCAAAGCCTTATTGGTTGAGCATGAGGCTAAAATTAAAGATGATGTCAGAGATCAGTTGTTTGGATTTAGGCAACTTGTATACACTTTGGAAGAGAAGATCGAGAAGATTGACTCTGTTGGGAATTATGTCCTAAAGCCAATCAACTAACATGTAGATGATTGTGCAAATTATAAATATATATGAATTATTAATTAATAAAATATTTATTTGGTAGTTCATCACATCGCATCTTTTTGAAATAAATTCTTTTGTGATGGAGTCCTTGGAACCATAATCTATTCAATAAAGAGAGGGTTTATTGAGTGGTTCTTAAAATAGTCGCGACCAAATGATATATAGTTATAGGACAACTATGTATCAAGTAAAGGTCATTGTATGTCATATGGGTTGATTGTCCTCTTTACCAAGGAGTGTGGTGACAGTGGTATGACATGCAGATAATGTGTATGATATTTCACTGAACATGATCAATCTGCAGAAGACTCTTCTGCCAAGAAGTGTTCGTGAAGGGATATGGATATAAGTGTCCCTCTGACCTGAGATCATCATGGTAGCTTGCAAGCAACCTACTATACTTTGGTACCAGATTACCTGGATTTTTAATCCAGTGACAGAAGGTTTCTAGGTGTAGTAAAGTACTTGTGAAGTAGTGAGTGGATCAAGATGGGATTGATCCCACCAAATAGTTTGGAATAAATATCTTACTGTGTTTTAATTTAGCAAAACCTTGGCCAGGGTAGTCCTTGTGAGGAGTCACAGAACTTGTGAAAATTGAGACACTTTATGGATGTGCTGATTAAGGGTTGGCAGTTAAAACCTAAGTCATCTTAAGCATTGAGGGTCAAAGGGATGAATTATATGGAAACCATATGCTAGAGGTTCTTGATTGTTGCTCTGCAACCTTCGGCCTATCAGACGTTGAGTGTCATTGCTAAATGGCAACTTCGATTAGTATTGAAAGTGTTTCAGTGCTACCGGCTTAGTGTTCGAACCTATGGGGTCATACACCATAGAGAATTCAACCTGACTGGATGATTGAGAAACTAAATGTTAGTAAATTAATTAAAAGATTAAATTGGCAATATGATTGCTAGCTAGCTCAAATTGATTGAGCTATGAATATCTGGGTCAAATCAAATAGGATTTGGTTTGGGCTCAAATTTAGGTAAGCCTAATGGTAACGTCCTTACCGTTTAAATATGAATTTGAATTTTAAACTGATTTTAATTTCAAGTTTAAAGATTAAATTTTGAATTCAAAATTTTAAGTTTGAATTTAAAATGAATGTTAATGACCTCTTCCTATTTATCCCTTATTCCTTATCTTCTAACTTCTTTCGGTTTTTAACTGAAAAAGAAGATGAAGGGTTTCTTCTTAACTTCTAACCTTTTTTAGTTTTTTTTTTTAAAGAAGATGAAGGGTTTCTTCCTTATCTTCCAAAAAGGTTGAAAAAAGAAAAGACAGGAAGATGAAAAGTTTTTAAGATGGAAGGGATTTGGCTATAAAGCCAGGGATAAAAGGTTTCCTCCATAATTTTTTATACAACTCCAAGAGCACCTTCAAGAAGAAATCTTGTTGTTGAAGCCTTGGAGAAGAGCTAGCACTCCAAAGAGGCTGGTCAAGACAAGAATCCCGGTATGGATTACCTGTAGAGGTCATACACCTTTGTGTGGCTTACAGAAGTACTACCTATCATCGCCTTTTATTGCTACGTGAGTTATTAAGCATCCAAAGGTAAAAGATTCAATAGTTACTGGTGACTTAGATATGATCTAAGACACTAGGCCACAAACATAGATATGATCTATGTTATTTGTATTTACATAGATTTGATCTGTGTACATTTCTTTATATATATAATTTTATATATTGATCCTGTTGTAGGCTGATATTAGATTAGATCCAATATCTTATCGCTTTTGTTGCATATTTAGTTTTTATTTTTTTAAATGCATATATGTAGCCTACAAAAAGATTTTCTAACAATGGTATCGGAGCCTGGATTGTGCTCTTAGTTTCTATCGTACTCTAACTCTGGGATGGTCCAATGGGGAAGGCTACTGGTAGTATCCCAAATCATTATGCCCAACGAGCATCTTGTAGGGATATGGGACACACCAATGAGGGAGGCTACTGGTAGTATCTCGGTGCGTGGTGCCCAACTACCCACTACTCGAAGAGTGCAATAGGCTGAGAGCACTTGAAGAGTGTTTTGGTAGGAAGCCAAGTACTTGGATTGGGTAGATTCACCAAGCAGTCCAATCATAGGAGAAAAGTAGGGTTTAAAGACCTTCTCTTTTCCATTCAATGGGATCTCCTATGGCGTGAAGGGATGCCACTTGTATCATAACCCATGAAGAAGAAAAGTGAAGAGAATATAAATTAAAATTATTTTAATCTTATTTTTGAATGGTATGATCATAAATTATTTTAATTTTTATAAAATTTATTTTACATGTTAAATTAAAATTGTTTCAATTTAAGAGTTTATTAAATTTAATTGAGAAATTAAATTATCTTAAATGATGAAGAAATCTAGAAACGTGATTTAAAGATCTTAAGTCATTTGTATAAGTTTTAAGGGTCATGAGTTAGCTTGAGTTAGATCCTTAATTGGGTTTGACCTAAGTTTAGATTAATTGGACTAAAAACATAACTTAAATCTAATCAAAAGTTGAGTTAAGTTACATTCTTTTTAGATCTCTATAATTAGTTAGATTGATCAGTTCATAAATCTAAATTGACCTGATTTGTTGCTCAATGGTGAGCCCAAGTCTTTAAGCTAATATAATCAAATCTGATGAACCCATGCCATGATCTCACTTACCTGTAACATGTGGTCAATCAGAATTGATTGGGTAGCTCAATGATTTGAGTTAGCTCATGTCACCTATGGTGAATCAGTATGACTGATTTAGGTACCCATGAACTAATTATTCATGAACCCTTCTACAAGTTAGTAGAAGGATTCTTGATTATGGTCCATGTGTTCTCTTTCATATGTCACACTTTAAAGTGACACCCTCTAAATTATTAGGTCCTTAAAAAGATAAAGCTATGGGGATAACTAAAGTCTTAGCCTCCCATTAATTGGATGGTAATGGGTCCAATAGTTGGATGATCATTGGTAGACCCAAAGGTCGAATGTTCATCAGGCTATTGGAATTGCCAATCCTAATATGATGGCTCAATATGACTCTCTTAACGGCAGTCAGGTGAGCCGGCCAAAGTCGAGCTTGACTATTCATTGGTTAGAAGCATTGAATTTTGTTATGTTAATGGTTGGACCTAACTAGGACCTTCAATAGGAGGCCTAAAGGCTTATTGAAGTGCATCCTAGGGAAAGACTAATTACTAGAAGTTACTTGGAGAAGTAATCAGTTAAAGAACCAACATTTAGATGTGCATGGGTGACCCGGCCAAAGTCAGGCTCATGTATTGTCTATTGGATTCTAGTATCCACTAAGGAATTAAGAATAATTCCTTGGATTAGAGATAGAGACTACCAGTCTGAATAAAATAGTGGGAGCCTTTAGACTAAAGTCCATGTCTTTAGGATAATAATTCATATACAATAATAGATTTTTGGTTTTCCTTTCAAATAATGTCTACCAACTTGTCACTCTATTCATTGCTTGATAATGAAAAACTTAAGGATCCCAACTTTGATAGCTGGTATCAAAGGCTTAGGAATATCCTGGAGCATGAATGGATCCTTTATGTGATAACGGATCCAGCACCTGAACTCCTTACTCCTAATGCTCGGGGTTTGATCAGGGATACTTATCATAAGTGGCTCTCTGATCGGACCACTGTCGATGTGTAATGCTAGCAGCGATGAACGATGAGTTTAGTCGCAAATTTGAGAAAGCCCAGCTAGAAAAATTCTTCAAAAGTTGAAGGAATCCTTTAGGACACTAGACGATGTTGAGAGGTACAAGGTCTCTTGTGCCATCTACAACGCGCGGATGCGTGATGGTGCCTTGGTCACTGATCATGTATTATACATGATCGAGATGATTGAGTGCTTGGGCAAACTCAGTTGTTCCTTGCATGAACAACTTGGGAAAGATGCGATATTGAACTCCCTGCCTCCTTCCTATCTCGACTTTCTCAATCATTATAGAATGAATAAGCCTGCCGTAAACTACCATGGTTTACTTGGTTTACTGCAAACTTATGAGAAAGATCATCAGCTCAAAAAAGGGATGGTGAATTTAGTGGGAGGTTCTTTGGGAGGTCGTCGCCCCTTTAAGAAATGAAAAAAGAAAAACAAAAAGAAGATGCAAAATGCTGGAACTAGTCAGGCTAAAAAGATTAAAGCTGATCAGAGTAAGATGGAGTGCTTCTTTTGCAAGAAGCAGGATCATTGGAAGAGGAATTGTCCTCTATATCAGGTCCGAGAAGAGGAAACAACAAGGAAATGCTAAATAAGGTATTTCTATGATAACGCCTTGTAATTTCTCTATCTATGTTACTACTATTTGGGTATTGGATATCGGAAGTCCAATTCGCGTATGCAATTCTTTGCAGGGACTTCAAGTTAGTAGAAGATTCAAGGACGGTGAGAGATTCTTAAATGTAAGAAATGAAAGCCAAGTTCCAGTCCTAGCGTTGGGAGTCGTTAAACTTGTTTTTCAGTTTGTACAATCATTTTAAATGAATGTCATTATTGTCCATCTTTCATTTTAAATGTCATTTCTGTAGGCCAATTGGCCATGTCTAGTTATGAACTATCAATAAAGAATGACATTTGCAAAATTATTATGAATGGTTCTGTTGTGATGAATGGATATGAGTAATGGCATATATGTACTATCTTGACCTGTTAGTGTAACGTATATATCAAGCAAATGCCCTAAGATAAATGATATCTGTAATGTTTACCTTTGGCATTGTCGGCTAGGTCATATTAACAAAAACAGGATAAACAGGTTGAGACAAGAAGGTCTACTTGAGGTTAATAATTTTGTATCATTACCAACCTATGAATCTTGTTCTCTGGGTAAAAGGACCAAATCATCTTTTAGTGAAAAAGGTGAACGGTCCAATGAAATTCTAACTCTGGTACATACCGATGTATGCGGACCTATGAATGTCAGTACCAGGGATGGGTATAATTATTTTATTACATTTATAGATGATCTTTCGAGGTATGGTTATATATTCTTGATGAGACATAAGTCTGAATCATTTGAAATGTTCAAATGATATTGTAATGAAGTAGAAAAACAAACTGGAAAGTTTATCAAAACCCTTTGATCAAATCGAGGTGGTGAATATCTTTCCAGTGAGTTTCTAACATATATTTAGGAGAATGGGATTCTCTCTCAATGGACACCTTCAAGGACACCTCAGTTAAATGGACTGTCTAAAAGGAGGAATCGAACCCTATTAAACATAGTTTGGTCCATGATGGGCTTTGCTTCTCTATCGATCTCCTTTTGGGGTTATGCTTTAAAGTTAGTTTGTTATCTTTTAAATAGGATTCCACGTAAGTCGTTAACAAAACACCATATGAGATATGGACTGGGCATAAACCGATACTCTCATACCTTCAGGTCTGGGACTGCTCGGCTTATGTTAAACATTTGGAAACAGATAAGCTTGGATATAGGTTTGACCGATGCCTATTTGTAGGGTATCCAAAAGAGTCTAAGAGGGAATTACTTTTACTTGCCTGAAGAACAAAAGTTGTTCGCCAGTCTTAGGGATATTTTTTTAGAAAAGGAGTTCCTTGGTGAAGGAACTGGAGCTACTAAGATTGAACTTAGTGAAGTTCAACAAGGAGAAAAATCGACACACTTAAGAGATAATATAGAAGTAGTTTTGATTAGATCAAACCCAGAGCCTATACAAGAACCATTAAGGAGATCTAGTAGGGTACTATATCAACCGGATAGATACTATGATTTCTTGGTTCGGGACGATGATCCTATTAAACTCGATGAGAACAATGAGGATCCGATCACCTATATGGATGCAATACAGAGGTTTGACTCTAAGAAATGGCTAGAAGCCATGAAATCCAAAATGAAGTCTATGAAAATCAACAATGTATGGACATTGGTTGATCCACCCGAGGGGATAAAATCCGTTGGGTGCAAATGGATTTTTAAAAGGAAAAGAGATGTAGATGGGCAGGTAGAGACTTATAAAGCCCATCTGGTTGCCAAGGGATATCATCAACGTTATGGTATAGACTATGACAAGATATTTTCTCCTATAGCAATGCTTAAATCCATTCAGATTATGCTTGCTTTAGCAGCACACTTTGATTATGAAATCTGGCAAATGAATGTTTGAACAGCTTTTCTGAATGATGAGCTGGAAGAGAAGGTGTATATAATACAACCTGAAGGGTTCACATCCACAGATGAGTCAAAAGTGTGCAAGCTTCAAAGATCTATTTATGGATTGAAGCAGGCATCTCGAAGTTGGAACATGCGGTCTGATAAATGTATCAATATGTATGGTTTAGTTAGAAACAAATAAAAACCTTGCATTTACAAATGGGCTAATGGTTCTGTGGTTGTATTCCTTGTGTTGTATATGGATGACATTCTCTTAATTGGGAATGACATCCCAGCACTACAGGGAATAAAGGTCAGGTTGTCATCTCAGTTTTTAATGAAGGACTTGGGTGAAGCCTCTTATATACTTGGTATGAAAATCTATATTATGCTGAAACAGTTCAGCATGAAGAATTCCAGGAAAGGCTATCTCCCAATAGGCTATGAAATTTCTCTCTCTAAAAAGGATTGTGCAATAACTCATAAGGAGAGAGAGCGTATGAGTAGGATTCCATATGCTTCGATAGTGGGTTCTATCATGTACGCTATGACATGTACTAGATCAAATATGGCATACTCACTAGGGTAGTGAGTAGATACCAGTCTTTTCAATGTATGCATATATATTTACAATTTGCACAATCATTTACATGTTAGTTGATTGGCTTTAGGACACAATTCTCAATGTATGCATTCTTCTTCTCCCCCTTTTTGTCATAAATCAAGAAGGTGATTGAAGAATGTGTAATTTCAATTATTTATCATAACATTCATATCATAGACATTCACAATGTAAGCATAAACATAATACATTAAGATAACATGAGTACATGATTAAATATTCATACAAAACAGTAAGCCAGTGGCTTAATAGAAAATATTAAGTTTTAGCAACCATATATCATATAGCAAATAAACAAACATATAAGATTTACTTATCATCATCAGAGGAAATAATAGAAGATTGAGATGAAGATCCATTCGGATGACGAGAGGCTTCGGGCTTGTTCTCGTGAGATTGTGGTGGAGGCATCCAGAGGTAGGGATGCAAATAAGATATATCTGGTGCAAACATTGGAGGAGAAGAATGAGATGAAGCAAGATGTTGCTTCAGGAGGCTTGTAAGTCTGGCAATAGAAGCAGTCCAATGATCAATAGCATTAGAAGCATCCTTGGTTTGGCTTTCATTGGCACGCATTTGACATGTCACCCATTTCACTTTAGTTTCAAAACATTCAAGCTTAGCCTTCAACAAATTGATCTCACTCAGTATACGGCCCATCACAGTTTCATTATGGTGAAAGACTCTTCCATTAAGAATTTCATATCATGAACAATTTAATTATGACTCATCACAATCTGGGAAAGTGTCTTAAAAACTGTGGAGATGTGGGGTATCATGGTATAGTCATTAACAGATGATCCAATGTCTCCGGTGCTTCTACTGGATTGGGCTATGGATAATTCATAGATAATTTGTTGTATCTGTTCTTCACAGATTTCAATAGTGGGACGCTGAAGAGCAGGATTTTCATTACAAGGAGGTGGCTCAGGTGTAGTAAATTGATGTGGCTTAGACATAAAGGATGTGGTTCAGTCATTGCGGCTAAGAAAGGATGTGGCTGATGAAAGTCAAAGTTAAAGTAGCCAATGAAGGACAAGTTTGTTGAGGCAGGTCTGAAGGTGGTACTCTTTTTGGTAGAAGAGCAGGGTTTTCACCTATCCTAATTCTAATTCTAGTCCAAATACTATCACACTTAGCATAATCCATACGATGAAGAGAGTGAGCATTAAAGATATCGGAATGACGTAATTCTACAACAATCTCACCCTTAAGTTTCACATTGTAAAATTTAAAAACATAGGTAAGGAACATGTCGTAAGGCAATGTGGCTTTGAATCTTTCTAAAGCTTCCTTCATAATGGTCATCATAAGTTCAGGAAAATCAAGAGGTTTTTCTTCCAGGATATGACACATAATGCAAACATCACGGTCGATTACAGCATTGAAAGTTTCCAGTCCGAGGGGCAAAGATTTTTGCACTGATACTATGAAGTAACATATTTTCAATACTTAGCTTGTTTGCATCAAGGTTCACAATATTATCAGCTTCACCATCCTTAAACCAAGTACAATGGCAAGTCTATAACCTTTTTCACCAGGAAAAGTTTCCATAACACCATCAGATGGAATCTTTAAGGCAGATCCCAGTAACTTGCTATCAAATTCTATCTTGACCTTTTTAACATTAGAGGTTATGATACCATCACCAAAGATAATATTTTCATAAAATTCACAGATAAGATCAGGATATATAGGCTTTTTGGTTTTCAATAAACTAGTCCAACCTTGTGAAGAAAATAATCTACCTAATTTAAATCCTCTTGTTCTAAAAATTCAAAGTCTACTAACCTTCCATTTGCTTAAGGCTCTAGCGGAGATGTGAATAGATGATGGAAATGAGATTCGCGAAGAAGAAAAAGAAGCGGGTTTCCTATGAAGATTAGTGGAGTCATCTTCCCTTGAGCTAAGAAATTTCTTTTTAGGAGCCATCTTCTCTTTTCTCTTGGAGTGGAAGGAATGGAGTGTGAGAGGAATGAGAGAGGACAGGCTAGTTGGATAAAGAAGACCGGTGGAGCCGGTTTGGAAGAAGAGGAGTGAAGTGAGAGAAGAAGACGGGTGGAGTTGACTTATAGAGAATTTAAAAATGGTTGACTGATCAAGTAGCTAGTGATTTATTTTCTGGTTGCCTGGTCAGTTAGCTAATTTTAAGGAGTGGAATGAAGAGATTGGTGCCGGTTGTTAGTGGATTAAATGAGGGAAAAGTTGATGGTTGGCTGGTTGCAACCCCATTCATTGAAGTTAGCTCCCTAATCAACTGAAGGAATAAAGACAAGAGCATTAAATGCTCTTGGAATTTCAGTACATGGAGGAGTTTGATTGGAACTGCTGTATGGAGTTCATCTAGCATCACCGGTTGACTTTCCAGTCAACTGAGGTGAAGAGGACAAAAACTTAGGTGGCGGCAAGATAGAGTCATGCAACAAAAGATAGCTAGCTTAATGGTTAGCTGGATCAAGAGTGGTTTCATACATGAATAGTATCATATGATTTTAAAATATATGAACTAATGTTAACATGTTTTTTAAATATAATTTTGAGGAGCATGAAAATAATTATATAATTACTCAAGCTAACTTACTGAATAGAAGGATCAATCATACCGAATTCCCTTCTAATTTCATAAAACTTAGATTCTTCAAGAGGTTTAGTAAAAATATTAGTAAATTGTTTTTCAATACATAAAAATTCAATTACAACATCATCATTATTCACATGATCCCTAATGAAATGATGTCTAATTTCTATGTGTTTAGTCCTAAAATGCTGGATGGGATTTCTAGTGAGATTGATTGCACTAGTGTTATCACATTTTATCGGAATGTCTTTTTGTTTGATGCCATGATCTTTTAGCTATTGCTTAATCCATAAGATTTGAGTATAGCAACTTCCAGCTGCAATGTATTTGGCCTCGACCGTAGACAATGCTACTGAAGTTTGCTTTTTGCTAAACCAGAAGACTAAGTTGACACCTAGAAATTGGTAAGTTTTACTAATTTTTTGTCTAATTTACAACCTGCAAAATCTGAGTCTGTGTATCCTATTAAGTCAATGCTAGATTATTTGTCATACCAAAGTCCTAAATTTATAGTTCCACTTAAATATTTAAAAATCCTTTTAACAGCAAGAAAGTGTGACTCTTTAGGATAAGCTTGAAATCTAGCACACATACAAACACTAAACAAGATATCAGGTCTACTTGCAGTTAAATACAATAAGGATCCTATCATGTCTCTATAAAGTTTTAGATCAATAGATTTTTTAGTACTATTTGAATCAAGTCTACAAGATGAGCTCATAGGAGTACCGATACTCTTAGATGTCTCCATGCCAAACTTCTTGAACATTTTATGCGAAGATGCAAGAGTCGAATTAGTACGAGAGAAAAATAGTTGCTGGATGCACTCATCCCTAGTTGATGCTTTAATCCTTGTCAGCAAGAAAGTTTTTTTTAATTATGCTTTAAAAAAAGAAAATTATGCTTTTAACTCAAACTTTGACCATATCTCATTTTAATTTTTATGCTTTAAAAAATTATTAAATTAATTTTATTTTTTATTTTTATTTAATTCTTAGCAGATTCTCTAAAAATCAAAAACAAGAACTCCCTCTCTCTCTCTCTCTCTCTCGCCTACCCCACATCTCTCTTACGAACCAAAAACAAACCAAGAACTCACACTCTCTCCTCTCTTTGATCCAATGTCTTCCAAGAACAAAACGCTCCACTCCTCCACGTCCTCATCGCCGCCGCCACCGCCAACATGAAGGAACCGCTACTCTCTCCCACGCCATCCGCTGCCGCCAAGATAGAGGAGCTCGATGCCGCTATCGAGCTCCCCTCCACCTCCTATGATGCCGCCATCAAGACCGCCGCTGCCACCACCACCGAGATGGAGAAGCAGCTCCCCTCCACCCCTCCTCCTCCTCGGGCTCCATCTTGAAGAATCCTTATTTCTATCATCTTGTCCATCTACATATTTGTTGGGATATCATTTTACTGCATCCACCCTGAGGGCTTCTCAGCCCAGACCAACCGAATCATCGACGGATTCTACTATAGCATAATCACTTTTTGTATTGTTGGCTACGAGGACATCATCCCTGTCACCCCCGGTACCAAGTTGTTCTGCTGTATTTTTGTTCTCGTCGGTGCTGGCCCCATCAACACCATCATTTCCAACGCCATGTCATCATCTCCATTTTTTGGAACGGTGTCGCCAACTGGGTAAAGGTCGCATGCACCATCGCGATCCTCCTATTTTGGATCAGGGTGGGCACGCTGGCATTGCACTTTATAAAGCATCTCGACTAGATCAACTCAGTATATATGGCGGTCATATCGGTGACAACAGTCGGATATGGTGATAAGGTACTATGACAGGGAGGTTCTTCGCTTCCTTATAGCTCTTCCTATCGATTCCAATAGTGATGAGGGTGATTCAGTTCTTGGGGAAGGCTTTGATTGATAAGTGCTCCATATGGATTTGAATTTGGATTCCGATAGTGACGAGGGTAATTCAGTTCTTGGAGAAGTTTTTGATTGATAAGTGCTCCACATGGATTTAGATTTGATCTAAACCTAAGGGCTTCATCAGTTTGTGCATTCTGATATTCTTCCTGATATGCTTTAAAATGGTTCCTTATGCATATTTAAATATGTTCATAAAAAAATATAAAGAAAAAGATTAGGTGTTTTATCTGTAGGTTATACAAGAATATCAGATGGAAATATTTGTTACGATGGAAAATATGACTTTGGTTGGGACATTGTTTCGCCAAAGGCCTTGTCTGGTTGTTGTTTATCATAGAATAAGGGTGGAATACAACATTATTCTGGGTTGTTCTGCCAAATGAGCTGGCGTCGTTAATTAGCGACACACCTAGCATCACAGAAGGCATCGCTAATTAGCTATACCAGCCTGGGCGTCACTAATTAGTGACGTCCTTTCTTGTGTTGCTATAAGAATGTATATATGATAACATATTTTTTTTAATTTTTTGTATTTTTAGCTATGTCAATGAGGGTGTCGCTATTGGCGTCGCTAATTAGCAATGCCATGCATCACAGAAGACGTCGCTAATTAGCTACGCCAATCTGGGCGTCGTTAATTAACGACGTCCTTTCTTATATCACTATAAGAATTCTTATATGATAATATAATTTTTAAAAAAATATATATGTTTTTAGCTACGCCAGTCAGGGTGTCGCTAATTAGCAACGCACCTCTCACCGCATAAGGCGTCACTAATTAGTTATGCTAGCTTGGGCGTCATTAATTAGCGACATCCTTTCTTGCGTTGCTATAAGAATGCTTATATGATATTTTTTAAAAAAAAATATGTTTTCAGCTATGCCAGCCATGGCATCGCTAATTAGCAATGCACCTCGTATCGCAGAAGGCATGGCTAATTAGCTACGCCAACCTGGGCATCGCTAATTAGTGACGTCCTTTCTTGTGTCGCTATTAGAATGCTTCTATGATAATATGTAATTTTTGTAAAAAAAATTATATTTTTAGCTATGTCAGCCAGGGCTTCACTAATTAGTGACGCTCCTCATGTCGCAGAAGGCATCGCTAATTAGCTACGCAGCCTGGGTGTCGTTAATTAGCGATGTCTATTCTTGCATCGCTAATTAGCGACGCACTTCACATTGCTGGGATGCGCACGAGCATTACTAATTAGTGACGATGTTTTGGCATTGCTAATTGCTTTTTGCATCGCTAATAGCGACACGTTAGCAACGACATTTGTGTCGCTAATTTGTTCGTCGCTAATTCATCGTTAAGTTGTCGCTAATTTTTTTTGTCGATGTTGCATCGCTATTTAGCTCGTCATCGCTAATTAACATTGCTAAAATGTTGTTTTCTTGTAGTGGACGGATGTTACTTAAGTCAAAGCATCCTTTCAACTAGTTTCTTGGTTTACTTTAAATTGCCTATCTTCAATGCTAAGCAACATGTGAGGCAGTTAAAATTACCTTTATTCAGAAAAATTTGAGTGAAATAGAAATGATTTAAAAAAAAGAGAAAAGCATAATTCTACATAGTTGATATAGAGCAAATTAATACTATTGCATGATGGATGTTACTTAAGTCAAAGCATCCTTTCAATTAGTTTCTTGGTTTACTTTAAATTGGCTATCTTCAATGCTAAGCAACATGTGAGGCTTTTAGAATTACCTTTATTCAGAATAGATTCGAGTGAAATAGAAATAATTTAAAAAAAAAGAAAAGCATAATTCTATAAATTGGCTATCTTCAATGCAACATGTGAGGCAGTTAATGGGCTGAGTAAGGCTGGGTAAGCCCAAGAGGCACGAAGATATGGGTGGAGGGAAAAGTCTTTGGACTTTTTGTCCATGCTATTTATTTGGTTCATTAACTAAACTGGAAGCCATGGTTGAGCTTTAAACGAGTGGAACATTCTTTGCGAAGATGCGAGAGTCAAATTAGTACGAGAGAAAAATGGTTGCTTGATGCACTCATCCATAGTTGATGCTTTAATCCTCATGAGCAAGGAATTTTTTTTAATTACACTTTAAAAAAATTATGCTTTTAACTCATCAACTTTGAGCATATCTCATTTTAATTTTTACGCTTTAAAAATTTATTAAATTAATTTTATTTTTATTTTTATTTAATTCTTAGCAGATTCTATAAAAAAAATAAAAACAAGAACTCTCTCTCCTGCTCTCTCTCTCTCCCACATACCCTGCATCTCTCTTACAAACAAGAACTCACACTCTCTCCTCTCTTTGATCCAATGTCTTTCGAAACGAAACCCTCCACTCCTCCACGTCCTCTATCGCCACCGCCATCGCCAACATGAAGGAACCGCTACTCTCTCCCACGTCGTTGCCGCTGCCAAGATAGAGGAGCCCGATGCTGCTATAAGCTCCCCTCCACCTCCTCCGATGCCGTCATCAAGACCACCGTCGCTGCCGCTGCCGAGATGGAGAAGCTACTCCCCTCCACCCCTCCTTCTCCTTTTCAAGCTCCATCTTGAAGAATTCTTTCCTTATTTCTATCGTCTTGTCCATCTACATATTGGTTGGGATATCATCCATCTGAGGGCTTCTCTACCCAGACCAACCGAATAATCGATAGATTCTACTACAGCATAATCACTTTCTGTACTGTTGGCTATGGGCACATCGTCCCTGTCACCCCCAATACCAAGTTGTTCTGCTATATTTTTGTTCTCATCGGAGCTGGCCCCATCAACACCATCATTTCCAACGCTATGTCATCGTCACCATTTTTTGGAACAGTGTCTCCAATGCCAAGATGGAGCGCATAAAGGTCACGTGCACCATCGCAATCCTCCTGTTTTGGATCCAGGTGGGCACACTAGCATTGCACTTTATAGAGCATCTCAACTAGATCAACTCAGTATATCTGGTGGTCATATCGGTACGACAGTCGTATATGGCGATAAGGTACTCTGCCAAGGAGGTTCTTCGCTTTCTTATGGCTCTTCCTATTGATTCCGATAGTGGCAAGGATGATTCAGTTCTTGTGGAAGGCTTTGATTAATAAGTGCTCCATATGGATTTGGATTTGGATTACGAATGTGATTCAGTTCTTGGGAAGCCTTTGATTGATAAGTGCTCCACATGGATTTGAATTTGATCTAAACTTAAAGGGCTTCATCAGGTTGGTGCATTCTAATATTCTTCCTGATATGCTTTATAACGGTTCCTTATGCATAGTTAAATATGTTTATAAAAAAACATGGAGAAAAAGATTAGGTGTTTTATTTGTACAAGAATTTCATATGGAAATATTTGTTACGATGAAAATATGACTTTGGTTGGGACATTGTTTGGTTTCATCCAAAGGCCTTGTCTGGTTGTTGTTTATCACAGAATAAGGGTGAAATACAACATTATTCTAGGTTGTTCTACCAAACGAGCTGACGTCACTAAAGCACGCACCTTGCATCGCAGAAGGCGCCGCTAATTAGCAACGCCAACTTGGGCGTCACTAATTAGCGACATCCTTCCTTAGGTTGCTATAAGAATACTTATATGATAATATATTTTTTAAAAAAAATTATGTTTTTAGCTACGCCAGTACGAGCATCGCTAATTAGCGACGCACCTCGCATCGCAAAAGGCATCGCTAATTAGCGACGCACCTCCCATCGCAAAAGGCATAGCTAATTAGCTATGCTAGCCTCGGCGTCCCTAATTAGCGACGTCCTTTCTTGCATCGCTATAAGAATGCTTATAATAATATATAATTTTTAAAAAATTATGTTTTTAGCTACGATAGCCAGTGCGTTGCTAATGGCATCACTAATTAGCGAAGTTTGGCTGGCGTCGCTAATTAGTGATGCACCTCGCATCGCAAAAGGCATTGCTAATTAGCTACGCCAGCCTGGGCATCGTTAATTAGCGATGTCCTTTCTTGCATCGTTATAAGAATGCTTATATAGTAATATATAATTTTTTAAAAAAATTATATTTCTAGCTACGCCAGCCAGGCATCGCTAATTAGCGATGCACCTCTCGCCGCATAAGGCGTCCCTAATTAGCTATGCCAGCGACACACCTCTCGCCGCATAAGGCGTCACTAATTAGCCATGCCAGCCTAGGTGTCATTAATTAGCAACTTCCTTTCTTGCGTCACTATAAGAATGCTTATATGATAATTTTTTTTAAAAAAAAATTATGTTTTTAGCTATGCCAGCCAGGGCATTGCTTATTAGCGACGCACCTCGCATCGCAGAAGGCATGGCTAATTAGCAACGCCAGCCTGGGCATCGCTAATTAGCGACGTCCTTTCTTATGTCGCTATATGAATGCTTATATGATAATATATTTTTTTAAAAAAATTATGTTTTTAGCTATGCCAGCCTGGGTGTCGCTAATGGAATCACTAATTAGTGACGCTTCTCGTATCGCAGAAGGCATCGTTAATTGGCTATGCCAGCCTGGGCATCGTTAATTAGTGATGCCTATTCTTGCATCGCTAATTAGCGAGCGCTAGGATGCGCACAGGCATTGCTAATTAGCGATGATGTTTTGGCGCTAATTACTTTTTGCGTCTTTAATTAGCGACATGTCTATTAATTAATAATTTAACATACTTATTATTATTTAATATTTTATATAATATTTTAGGAAAAACTTTATTAATTTAAAGAGCTCGATTTTATGAATTTAATGACGTAAACGACACTCGAATCGAACTTAAAACGAGATCGGAATCAATTTTATAAGAATTTAGCATAGATTTTAAAGCGAAATCGGCAACCAAGTGCCGACTTCATCGTGTTCTCAGCCGTTTCTCCCTGTTTTTCGCACGATTCTTTATCTCTTCAAATCTAATCTTTCCTTCCACAAATTAAGGAATTAATTAGATAGGAGGTTATCAAATTGAAAGAAGGAACTCATATGGAAGGAATTGAAATCTTATCCGCTATTTCTCCAGATTTTCTCCTTCACCGCGTCTCTGTTTTGGAAACAGTTGCTTCTCCGCGTCCTCTCGTCAAGGCCGCACATGGAATTCTATAAATAGCAGAGGAGGGAGAGCAATTGAGAGAGAGTTTTGGGGGCGGTGTTCATCCGTGGATTGGAGGTGGTCTGTTCCAGCCGTGGTTTGGAGTCCGTAGGAAGAAAGCTATGTTCAGGTGCTCTGTTCAGCCATTTGAAGAGCTCTGTTCTGGCATTGAAGACTTCTGTTCCAGCTGTTTGAAGACCCCTGTTCCAGGAGTTCCGTGGGAGGCCCCGTTCATCTGTTCGTCAATAGGTGTGGAGTTCTTGGATGCTCTGCTTCGAGGCTATGCAGAAGAGGGCTCGGTTTGGTTTAGGAATTTATTATAATCTGTTGCTTTCTTAATGTCATAACTCTTTACTTTATATGAAATAAAATTTTTATTCATGATTAATTGTTATTAAATTATATTTAAGTGAAATAATTTTAGACTGATCTATTCTTTAAAGGGACGGGCCGTGATCTACGGGTACGGACCGTGCTCTTATAAGATAGACCATATCTTATTATTTTGCACTATTAATTATTTAATTAATTAAATTTATAAGTTTATTTCAAGATAATCGCTAAAGTCCCTGTGGAATCGATCCCTTACTCTCGCTATTCTAATAGTGAAATTAAGGTGTTTAAATCGTTGCGCTACGACACGCATCAGGTTTTTGGCGCCGTTGCCGGGGACTTAAGTGTGTTATTTTTAAAAAAAATTAAAAATTAAAAAAATATATAAAAATAAAAAATTAGATTAATTTTCTCTTAATTTTTGAATAGTTATTGTGCTTTATTTTATTTCCTTAATTGTTAGAATTGCATATTTTCTTTTTAACATAAAAAAATAAAAAATTATTACTTTCCTTTTTGCCACAAATCCAATTTTAACCTAATCAAATTTTCCTTTTAATTAACTTACCTAAAAAAAAAAAGAAAACCTAAGACACCTTCCATAAAAATAATTAATTTAAGGAAAAAAATTTATAAAAATAAAAATAAAATATATAAACAAAATAATTATTTTATTTTTATGCTTAGATTGACTTAGGTGAATTTATTTTCTGCAAAACTCAAAATTCCATTGACATCTCATAATTTATTAGGAAATTAGAAACTTAATTACAAAAATTAAAAAATAAATAAATAAATAAAACTATTTGCTTTAGAGTCATTGGTAGGGTGTATGCTTGGTCGCCGATCGTTGCAACCCAACCTTATACCCTTAGATCCTGAGATAGAAAGAACTATTAGAGCAAACAGACTCAGAATTATGGATCCTAATAACGAAAATAATCAACCAAGACAGTTGAAAGAGTATTTCACTCCTTCAAGGTATACCTACTCTCCCTGCATTCAAGTGCCTCCAGTAGAGGCTGCCCAATATGAAATTAAGTCAAGTGTAATCCAAATGTTACCATCTTTCTATGGACTTACAAATGAGGATCCCTACAAACACTTAGATGAATTCTTAGAAATTTGCTCAACTGTCAAGATTCAAAATTTCTCCGATGATGCACTTAGGCTTAAGTTATTCCCTTTTTCCCTAAAAGATAAAGCCAAGTATTGGTTAAATTCATTAGACACTGTTATAATTTCAACTTGGGATCATCTTCAGAGAGAATTTCTTAAGAAATATTTTCCTATAGGAAAAACGAATCAAATTAGAAAAGCCATAACAAGTTTTTCCCAGACAGATGGAGAAATGTTCCATGAGACATGGGAGAGATTCAAAGAACTAATTAGAAAATGTCCACATCATGCTATACCCAAATGGCAACTGGTTCAGTGCTTTTATGATGGATTATCAGAAAAGCATAGGCAAATGGTTGATGCTTCATGTGGTGGGACATTTATGTTAAAAAATGAACATGAGGCTTGGCAACTCTTTGAGACATTGAGTGAGAATTCATTACATCATATGTCAGTTGCTCGTCGAGACCCTCCCGTAGAACCTAAAAGAGGTGGAATATATGAAATAGGTCATTCTACAGATATCTATACTAAGGTAGATGAATTATCCCATAAACTTGATCGGATTCTACAAGTTGGAAACATCTCTTCCCCATCTACTCAATTACATGAGGTCTGCATAATTTGTTCGAGTCCAACCCATTCTATAGGTGAATGTCCAGCTGCATACCAATTTCCTGAACTTGTTCAAGAGCAAGCCCACCAAGCCCAAACCCGATTAGCTCCTAGAACAGGAAATGATCCATTTTCAAATACTTACAATCCTGGTTGGCGAAATCACCCAAATTTTTCTTGGAAACCTCAACCTGTAACCAATTCATCGATCAGACCTAATTACCAAGAAACCAATTTTAGAAACATGCCATATCACAATATCCAAACATCCCACAACCTCCACCGAATAATCAGCCTACTTTTGAAGACAAAGTGTTACAAGCATTGAAAGGGCTAGAAATGAATACTCAAATCCTTCACTCCCACACACAATCTATTGCAAAACTAGAAACTCAGATAGGTCAATTAGCCACAGCATTCAGTAGAAGGGAGGAGGGTAAGTTACCTAGTCAGCCTATCGATAACCCAAAAGGACAATTCATGGCTGAGGTTCCAATAGTCCTGACAAATTCCCAGAACATGCTAAATCAGTCATGACTCTCAGAAGTGGAAAAACATTGAACCCACCTGAACCAACCCAGAAATTAGAAGTGGCTAAACCAGAAGAGAGAAGAAATGAAAAAGAAAAGGAATTCAATGATCAAGCAATCATACCTAAAGCCCCATTCCCTAGTGCTTTAGAATCTCCTTTGCCTTCAGATAAGAAGAATATAAAATGAATGAGATGCTTGAGTTATTTAAGCAAGTCCAAATAAACTTACCTCTTCTCGATGCTATCAAGCAAGTTCCAGCTTATGCAAATTTTTGAAGGATCTATGCACACAAAAACGGAAAGCCAAGATACAAATACCAAAAAAGATACATTTGACTGAGCAAGTCAGCTCAGTTGTTCAGCAAATAACCCCACCCAAACTAAAAGATCCTGGTACCCCGATTATATCATGTGTCATAGGAAACTTCACAATCAAGAAAGCATTATTAGATTTGGGTGCGAGTGTAAACCTTCTCCCAAGTTCAGTATATGAATTATTGGATTTGGAGAGTTGAAACCCACGACAGTAACACTACAATTGGCAGATAGATCAGTCAAAGAACCTCGTGGAATATTGGAAGATGTATTAGTAAAGGTGGATGAATTCTATTTTCCTGTCGACTTCCTTGTGTTGGATATGGAATCTAGTGGTAATCCTAACCAAATTCCCATCATCCTTGGAAGACCTTTTCTAGCTACTGCTAATGCATGCATAAATTGTAGAACAGGTGTGATGGATGTATCTTTTGGAAACAAGAAGATGAGATTAAATATTTTTAATGCTTCCCAAGGACCACCTGTGTATGATTTAAATGAAGTAAACATGATAGAGGAAGTAGTAGATAAGAAATTCCAAAGTTTGATTGATTCGGATCCTTTACAAACATGTCTTACACATTTTGGAATAGATGACTTTGATATTGATGAGTATACCAAAGAGATAAACATGTTATTAGAACCACCTAAGTTCGACACCATCCCGCCTTGGACTATAAAATATGAACCACTTCCAACTAAACCAAGTCCTTTAATACCATCCTTGGAAGAACCACCCCAACTAGAATTGAAACCTCTTCCAGATAACTTAAAATATTCATTCCTTGGACCCAATGATACCCTTCCAGTAATCATTGCATCTACCCTAACCTCTGAGCAAGAAGATAAATTGGTAGATGTACTTAAAGAACATAAAGAGGCAATTGGGTGGACAATAGCTGATATTAAGGGAATTGACCCTTCCGTTTGCATGCACCATATTCATAGTGAAATTGAAGCCAAACCACATAGAGACATGCAACGAAGGCTAAATCCAAACATGAGGGATGTTGTTAAGAAGAAGTAGTAAAATGGCTTGATGCTGGTATTATTTATCCAATTTCAGATAGCCAATGGGTCAGTCCAATCCAAGTAGTACCTAAAAAATCGGGTATTACCGTGATTAAAAATGAAAAGGGCGAATCAATTCCTACTCGCACATCAACTAGTTGGAGAGTGTGTATAGATTATCGAAAGTTGAATGCCGTGACTAGGAAAGACCACTTTCCTTTGCCTTTTATCGATCAAATTCTAGAACGGCTAGCGGGACAAAGTTTCTTTTGTTTCTTAGATGGATATTCAGGATACAATCAAGTCCCAGTATTTCCTGCAGATCAAGAAAAGACCACCTTCACTTGTCCCTTTGGAACATTTGCCTTTAGACGTATGCCGTTTGGTCTTTGTAATGCACCAGCCACTTTCAACGATGTATGATGGCCATATTTTCTGATATGATTGGTCAATTTTTGGAAGTATTTATGGATGATTTTTCAGTCTTTGGTGCATCATTTGATAGCTGCCTCGAGAACTTAACTAAGGTACTGAAACGATGTATGGAAATGAATTTAGTCCTAAGTTGGGAGAAGAGCCATTTTATGGTTCGTGAGGGAATTGTGCTTGGACACATTGTTTCAGAGAGAGGTATTGAGGTTGATAAAGCCAAGGTTGAATTGATCTCAAATCTATCACCCCCAACCTCAGTTAAACAAGTACGATCTTTCCTTGGTCATGCTGGTTTTTATAGACGTTTCATCAAAGATTTCAGTAAAATTTCTCGACCATTGTGTAATTTGTTGACCAAGGATAGTTCTTTTAATTTTGATAAAGATTGTCTAACAGCCTATAACATCCTTCGAACTGCTTTGACCACTGCACCCATTATCAAGCCCCCAGATTGGACCATACCTTTTGAAATCATGTGTGATGCTTCTGATTATGCTGTAGGGGCAGTTCTAGGACAGAAACTCAATCGAGAACCCCATGTAATTTATTATGCTAGCAAAACTCTTTCAGATGCACAAATGAACTATACTACCACTGAAAAAGAATTACTAGCAGTTGTGTTTGCCCTAGAAAAGTTTAGATCATATCTGTTAGGGTCTAAAGTTTTAGTTTATTCAGATCATGCAGCGTTGAGGCATCTTATATCAAAAAAGGATACAAAACCCAGACTAATTAGATGGATCCTACTACTACAAGAATTTGATCTAGAAATCTTAGATAAGAAGGGTTCTGAAAATATGGTAGCAGATCATATCTCTAGGATCTCAGTGGAATACAATAAAGAAATAATCAGAGATAAGTTCCCTGATGAGCAATTATTCTCAATTTCCCATAGCAGTCTTCCCTGGTTTGCCCACATTGTGAATTATTTGGCAACAGGAAAAGTACCTTCCCACTGGACAAAACAAGAAAAAGATAGATTTTTCTCACAAATCAAATATTACTTTTGGGAAGACCCTGAATTATTTAAGTACTGTTCAGATCAGGTGATTAGGCGATGTGTTCCCGAAAGTGAATTCAAAAGTATACTTAACTTCTGTCATTCTCTTGCCTGTGGAGGACATTTTAGTGGAAAGAAAACTGCAGCAAAGGTACTGCAAAGTGGGTTTTATTGGCCAACTCTTTTTAAAGATGCACATGAATTTAGCCGTAATTGTCTCCAATGTCAACAAACAGGAAATATATCTCGAAAAGACATGATGCCCCTAAACCCTATCTTGGTTGTAGAAATTTTTGATGTATGGGGTATTGATTTTATGGGCCCATTTCCTTCCTCTTTTGGATTTGAATACATTCTAGTGGCAGTTGATTATGTGTCAAAATGGATTGAAGCCATGGCAACTCGAACCAATGACCATAAAGTTGTAATCAAGTTTATTCAGCATAATATCCTTAGTCGTTTTGGATGCCCAAGGGCTATAATTAGTGATGGGGGTACACATTTCACGAATAGACACTTTGAAGGATTAATGAAAATATGGAATTACTCATAAGGTAGCTACACCTTATCATCCCCAAACTAGTGGCCAAGTTGAAATATCAAATAGAGAAATTAAAAATATCCTTGAGAAAACGGTGAGACCTGATAGGAAAGATTGGTCAGAACGTTTGGATGATGCATTATGGGCTTATCGTACTGCATTTAAAACTCCCATAGGAATGTCTCCTTATAGGCTCGTATTTGGAAAAGCCTGTCATTTACCTGTAGAATTAGAACACCGTGCATTTTGGGCTATCAAGCAATTTAATTATGATATGAAAAATGCAGGTGTCAATAGAAAACTCCAATTGAATGAGTTAGAAGAGCTACGAAATGAGGCATATGAGAGCTCAAAAATTTATAAAGAACGAACCAAAGCATATCATGACAAATTTATTAGTAGAAAAATTTTTGAACCAAATCAAAAAGTATGGCTTTACAATTCAAGATTACACCTTTTCCCTGGAAAACTTCGTTCACGATGGAATGGACCTTTTATAGTAACTCAAGTATTTCCCCATGGAGCTGTAGAGCTTAAAGACCCCAAGCAAGGAAATACATTCAAAGTAAATGGCCAACGTTTGAAACCATATATAGAAGAAATTAATGATGGAGAAATTGTTGAATCAATTGATCTTGTGAACCCAACACTATCATAATAAGTAGCACAGTCTGGCTGAAGACTTTAAACTTAGCGCTCTTGGGAGGCAACCCAGTTTATTAGTTATTTTTAACTTTCTTTTCTTTTAGTATGTTTTTTAGTATGACCAGAGAAGAGCAACAGAAGCAGATTGAAAGAAGATGGCAACAATGAAACTTCCAACCTTCAAATACTCTACCAGGTAGTATCTTTCCTTGAAATTATTATTAATTTTTCTTCCATTAGGGACAATGGAAATTAAGTTGGGGGGGAGGAAAAAGAATAAATAAATCCTCGAGTAAAACTATAATCAGATGTGTGTACCAAATTCTGTCTCGATTTGAAGTTAATCAAGCAGTCTATTAATGAATTAATGGTTAGATTATTTTGAGATACTGAGGAATAAATTATTAAGAAAACCTAATAAAAGGTAGGGTTTAGCCCAGAAAAAAATTTTTAGAATAATTTCAGACCCTCCTGACCACTGATCTTAATAGTACAATCTACTTAATAAGGGTATGGGTGAAAATGTTATTCAAAAAAAAAAAAAAAAAAAAAAAAATCTCTCTTAAAGTTAATAGATTAGGTTCTTAGCATTTTTCACTGAGTAACCGGGCCCCGTCACCTAAGAAAGTGATGTTGTTCGCGTAAAAAGGTGGGAATGTAAAAGAACCTAAGTAGAGTCAGTCCTACCTAAAGCCTTTTTAACTCGAGTAAGTAAGTCCGAGGGGTGTTTTACACCTAATGCCCTAAAACCAATTGGTTTGGGAGCCATTGGCCTAAAGCTCGCTACAAGGGTTAATTAGAAAGCAAGGGGTTAGGACATTGCACTGACTTTACACAAGGGAACCAAAGTACAAAAGACATTACACCCAACCCAAATTAAGTTAGAAGACTTAATCAGAGAAGTGGAAAGTTGGTGAAGGAAGACTTCTATAAATTCTTATGGACTACACTTTATCACTAAAAAAACTTAATAATCCAATGAAGTACCTCCCTTATGATCTAAAAAAAAAAAAAGAACTATAAGATAACTATCAATTCTTGGACTAGCTTGGTACATATTTCTAAATTTCTTATTTGCTCGAGGACGAGTAAGATTCAAGTTGGGGGGAGTGATAAACGCATAAATAATTATCATTAAACCTATTAATTAATAATTTAACGTACCTATTATTATTTAATATTTTAATATTTTATATAATATTTTAGAAAAACCTTATCAATTTAAAGAGCTCGATTTTAGGGATTTAATGACGCAAACGGCACTCAAATCGGATTTAAGATGAGCTCGGAATTGATTTTATAAGGATTTAGCACGGATTTTAAAGCGAAGTCGGCAAACCAAGTGCCGACTTCATCGTTTCTCAGCCGTTTCTCTGTTTTCGCGATTCTTTTCTCTTCAAATTCTAATCTTTCCTCCACCAATTAAGGAATAATTAGATAGGAAGTTATCAAATTGAAAGAATTAAATTCATTGAAGGAATTTATTATTTTCCAGATTTTCTCTTGTCTCTTTTTGGACTTCTCCGCGTCCTCTCCGCGTCAAGGGGTTCTATAAATAGCAGAGGAGGGAGAGCAATCCGTTCATCCTGAGCCGTGGTTTGGAGTCCGTAGAAGGAGAAAGCTCTGTTCTGCTCTGTTCCAGCCGTTTGAAGAGCTCTGTTCCCATTGAAGTTCCGTTTGAAGATGTTCTTGGAGTTCCGTGGGAGGCTGTTCGTCCGTAGGTGTGGAGTTCTTGGATGCTCTGCTTCGAGGCGTATGCAGAAGAGGGCCCGGTTTGGTTTAGGAATTTATTAGAATCTGTTGCTTTTTAATGTCATAACTCTTATTTATATGAAATAAAATTTTTATTCATGTTAATTGTTATTAAATTCTATTTAAGTGAAAATAATTTAGACTGATTATTCTTAAAAGGGACGGGCCGTGATCTACGGGTACGGCCGTGCTCTTATAAGATAACCATATCTTATTATTTTGCACTACTAATTATTTAGTTATTATTTAGTTAAATTTATAAATTTATTTCAAGATAATCGCTAAAGTCCCTGTGGAATCGATCCCTTACTCTCGCTATTCTAATAGTGAAATTAAGGTGTTTAAATGTTGCGCTACGACACGCATCATCAGCAACGACATTTGCGTCGCTAATTTCGTTCGTCGCTAATTCATCGTTAAGTTGTCGCTAATTTTTTTCATCACTGTTGCATCGCTATTTAGCGACGCTATTTTTATCGTCGCTAATTAGTGTCGCTAATATGTTGTTTTCTTGTAGTGGATGGATGTTACTTAAGTCAAAGCATCCTTTCAACTAGTTTCTTTGTTTACTTTATATTGCCTATCTTCAATGCTAAGCAACATGTGAGGCAGATAGAATTACTTTTATTTAGAACAAATTTGAGTGAAATAGAAATGATTTTTTTTAAAAGAAAAGCATAATTCTGCATAGTTGATATAGAGCAAATTAATACTATTGCATGATGGATGTTACTTAAGTCAAAGCATCCTTTCAATTAGTTTCTTGGTTTACTTTAAATTGGTTATCTTCAATGCTAAGCAACTTGTGAGGCTGTTATAATTACTTATGCAAAACAGATCCAAGTGAAATAGAAATAATTAAAAAAAAGAAGAAAAGCATAATTCCAAAAATTGGCTATCTTAATGCAACACATGAGGCAGTTAATGGGCTGAGTAAGGCTGGGTAAGCCAAGAGGCACAAAGGTATTAGTAGAGGGAAAAGTCTTTGGACTTTTTGTCCATGCTATTTATTTAGTTCATTAACAAGAAGCCATGGTTGAGCTTTAAACGAGTGGAACATTCTGTGCAAAGATGCGAAGTCGAATTAGTACAAGAGAAAAATGGTTGCTAGATGCACTCATCCCTAGTTGATGCTTTAATCCTCGTTAGCAAGGAATTTTTTTAAAAAAATTACACTTACGCTTTTAACTCATAAACTTTGAGCATATCTCATTTTAATTTTTACACTTAAAAATATTATTAAATTAATTTTATATTTTATTTTTATTTAATTCTCAGCAGAATCTATAAAAAAAATAAAAAACAAGAACTCCCTCTCCCGCTCTCTCTCTCCCGCATACCCTACATCTCTCTTACAAACCAAGAACTCACATTCCCTCCTCTCTTTGATCCAATGTCTTTCGAGAACGAAACCCTCCACTCCTCCACGTCCTCTATCGCCACCGCCATCGCCAACATGAAGGAACCGCTACTCTCTCCCACGTCGTCCGCGCCGCCAAGATAGAGGAGCCCGATGCTTCTATAAGCTCCCCTCCACCTCCTCCGACGCTGCCATCAAGACCACCATCGCCGCCGCTGCCGAGATGGAGAAGCTACTCCCCTCCACCCCTCCTTCTCCTCTTCAAGCTCCATCTTGAAGAATTCTTTCCTTATTTCTATCGTCTTGTCCATCTACATATTGGTTGGGATATCATCCATCCTGAGGGCTTCTCTACCCAAACCAACCGAATCATCGATGGATTCTACTACAGCATAATCACTTTCTGTACTGGTGGCTATGGGCACATCGTCCCTGTCACCCCCGATACCAAGTTGTTCTGCTATATTTTTTGTTCTCATCGGAGCTGGCCCCATCAACACCATCATTTCCAATGCTATGTCATCGTCGCCATTTTTTGGAACGGTGTCTCCAATGCCAAGATGGAGCGCATAAAGGTCACGTGCGCCATCGCAATCCTCCTGTTTTGGATCGGGTGGGCACACTAGCATTGCACTTTATAGAGCATCTCGACTAGATCAACTCAGTATATCTGGTGGTCATATCGGTGATGACAGTCGTATATGGCGATAAGGTACTCTGCCAAGGAGGTTCTTCGCTTTCTTATAGCTCTTCCTGTCAATTCCGATAGTGGCAAGGATGATTCAGTTCTTGTGGAAGGCTTTGATTGATAAGTGCTCCATATGGATTTGGATTTGGATTACGAAGGTGATACAGTTCTTGGGAAGCCTTTGATTGATAAGTGCTCCACATGGATTTGGATTTGATCTAAACTTAAAGGGCTTCATCAAGTTGGTGCATTCTGATATTCTTCCTGATATGCTTTATAACGGTTTCCTTATGCATATTTAAATATGTTTATAAAAAAACATGAAGAAAAAGATTAGGTGTTTATTTGTACAAGAATTTCAGATGGAAATATTTGTTACGATGGAAAATATGACTTTGGTTGGGACATTGTTTGGTTTCATCCAAAGGCCTTGTCTGGTTGTTTTTATCACAGAATAAGGGTGAAATACAACATTATTCTAGATTGTTCTACCAAACAAACTGACATCGCTAAAGCGACGTACCTTGCATCGTAGAAGGCGTCGCTAATTAGCAACGCCAACTTGGGCATTGCTAATTAGTGACATCCTTCCTTACGTCTATAAGAATACTTATATGATAATATATTTTTTTAAAAAAAAATTATGTTTTTAGTTATGCCAGTAAGAGCATCGCTATTAGCGACGCACCTCCAATCGCAGAAGGCGTCGCTAATTAGCTATGCTAGCCTGGGCATCCCTAATTAGTGATGTCCTTTCTTGCATCGCTATAAGAATGCTTATATGATAATATATAATTTAAAAAAAAATTATGTTTTTAGCTACAACAGCCAGTGCATCGCTAATGGCACCACTAATTAGCGAAGCTCTGGCTAGCATCACTAATTAGCAACGCACCTCGCATCGCAGAAGGCATTGCTAATTATCCACGCCAGCCTGGGCAACGTTAATTAGCAACGTCCTTTCTTACATCGCTATAAGAATGCTTATATGGTAATATATAATTTTTAAAAAAATTATATTTCTAGCTACGCCAGCCAGGGCGTCGCTAATTAGCGATGCACCTCTCACCGTAGAAGGCGTCACTAATTAGCTATGCCAGCCTGAGTATCATTAATTAGCAACGTCCTTTCTTGCATCACTATAAGAATGCTTATATGATAATTTTTTTAAAATATTATTTATATTTTTAGCTATGCCAGCCAGGGCGTTGCTTATTAGCGACACACCTCGCATCGCAGAAGGCATGGCTAATTAGCTACGCCAGCCTGGGCATCGCTAATTAGCGACGTCCTTTCTTATGTCGCTATATGAATGCTTATATAGTAATATATAATTTTTTTAAAAAAATTATGTTTTTAGCTACGCCAGCCTGGGTGTCGCTAATGGCGTCACTAATTAGCGACGCTTCCCGTATCGCAGAAAGCATCGTTAATTGGCTACGCCAGCCTGGGCATCGTTAGTTAGTGATGCCTATTCTTGCATCGCTAATTAGCAATGCACTTTGCGTTGCTAGGATGCGCACGAGCGTTGCTAATTAGTGATGATGTTTTGGCATCGCTAATTACTTTGTCTTTAATTAGCGATATGTTAGCAACGACATTTGCATCGCTAATTTCATTCATCGCTAATTCGTCGTTACGTTTTTGCTAATTTTTTTCATCACTATTGCATCGCTATTTAGTGACGCTATTTTTATCGTCGCTAATTAGCGTCGCTAATATGTTGTTCTCTTGTAGTGGATGGATGTTACTTAAGTCAAAGCATCCTTTCAACTAGTTTCTTTGTTTACTTTAAATTGCCTATCTTCAATGCTAAGCAACATGTGAGGCAGATAGAATTACTTTTATTCAGAACAAATTTGAGTGAAATAGAAATGATTAAAAAAAAAGAAAAGCATAATTCTACATAGTTGATATAGAGAAAATTAATACTATTGCATGATGGATGTTATTTAAGTCAAAGCATCCTTTCAATTAGTTTCTTGGTTTACTTTAAATTGGTTGTCTTCAATGCTAAGCAACATGTGAGGCTGTTAGAATTACTTATGCAGAACAGATCCAAGTGAAATAGAAATAATTTAAAAAAGAAGAAAAGCATAATTCTATAAATTGGCTATCTTCAATGCAACACATGAGATAGTTAATGGGCTGAGTAAGGCTGGGTAAGCCCAAGAGGCACAAAGGTATGGGTAGAGGTAAAAGTCTTTGGACTTTTTGTCCATGCTATTTATTTAGTTCATTCACTAGAAGTCATGGTTGAGCTTTAAACGAGTGGAACATTCTGTGCAAAGATGTGAGAGTCGAATTACTACGAGAGAAAAATGGTTGCTGGATGCACTCATCCTTAGTTGATGCTTTAATCCTCGTTAGCAAGGAAATTTTTTTTTTAATTACACTTTAAAAAAATTACGCTTTTAACTCATAAACTTTGAGCATATCTCATTTTAATTTTTATGCTTTAAAAATTATTAAATTAATTTTATTTTTATTTTTATTTAATTCTTAGCAGAATCTATAAAAAATTAAAAACAAGAACTCCCTCTGCCACTCTCTCTCTCTCCGGCATACCCGCAGCTCTGTTACGAACCAAAAACAAACAAGAACTCACACTCTCTCCTCTCTTTGATCCAATGTCTTCCGAGGATGAAACCCTCCACTCCTCCACGTTCTCTACCGCCGCCGCCACCATCAACATGAAGGAACTGCTACTCTCTCCCATGTCATCCGCCACCGCCAAGATAGAGGAGCCCAACGCCACTATAAGCTCCCCTCCACCTCCTTCGACGCCGCAATCAAGACCGCCATCCCCGCCGCCACCGAGATGGAGAAGCTACTCCCCTCCACCCCTCCTCCTCTTCGAGCTCCATCTTGAAGAATTCTTTCCTTATTTCTATCGTCTTTTGCATCTACATATTGATTGGGATATCATCCACCCTAAGGGCTTCTCTGCCCAGACCAACCGAATCATCGACAGATTCTACTACAGCATAATCACTTTATGTACTGTTGGCTACGGGACATCATCCCTATCTCCCCCGATACCAAGTTGGTATGCTGTATTTTTGTTCTCATCGGCGCTGGCCCAATCAACACCATCATTTCCAACGCTATGTCATCATCACCATTTTTTGGAACGGTGTCTCCAACGCCAATATGGAGCGCATAAAGATCGTGTGCGCCATCATGATCCTCCTGTTTTGGATCAGGGTGGGCACACTGGCGTTGCACTTTATAGAGCATCTCGACTAGATCAACTCAGTATATCTGGTGGTCATATCGATGACGACAGTCGGATATGGCGATAAAGTACTATGCCAGGAAGGTTCTTCACTTCCTTATGGCTCTTCCTATCGATTCTGATAGTGACGAGGATGATTCAGTTCTTGGGGAAGGCTTTGATTTATAAGTGCTCCATATGGATTTGGATTTGGATTACGAAGGTTCCTTGTGCATATTTAAATATGTTTATAAAAAAACATAAAGAAAAGGATTATGTGTTTTATTTGTACAAGAATTTTAGATGGAAATATTTGTTATGACGGAAAATATGACTTTGTTTGGGACATTGTTTGGTTTCATCAAAGGCCTTGTCTGGTTGTTGTTTATAATAGAATAAGGGTGGAATACAACATTATTCTAGGTTGTTCTACCAAACGAGCTGACATCGCTAATTAGCGATGCACCTCGCGTCGCAGAAGGCATCGCTAAGGTGCATCGTAGAAGGCATCGCTAATTAGCGATGCTAGAATGCCAATTAGCTACGCCAACCTGGGCATCGCTAATTAGCGTCATCCCTTATTACGTCGCTATAAGAATACTTATATAATAATATATAATTTTTTAAAAAAATTTATGTTTTTAGCTATGCCAGCAACAGCATCACTAATTAGCGATGCACCGCATCGCAGAAGGCGTCACTAATTAGCAACGCCACCTGGGCATCACTAATTAGCGACATCCTTTCTTGTATCGCTATAAAAATTCTTATATGATAATATAAAATTTTAAAAAAAATTATATTTTTAGCTACGACAGATAGTGCGTCGCTAATGGCATCGCTAATTAGTGATGTACTAGCTAGCGTCGCTAATTAGCGATGCACCTCGCATCACAGAAGGCATTGCTAATTTGCTACGCCAGCCTGGGCATCGTTAATTAGCGACATCATTTATTGCATCACTATAAGAATGCTTATATGATAATATATAATTTTTTTATAAAAAATTATGTTTCTAGCAACGCCAGCCAGGGCGTCTCTAATTAGCGACGTACCTTTCGCTGCAGAAGGCGTCACTAATTAGCTACGCCAACCTGGGCGTCGTTAATTAGCGGCGTCATTTCTTGCATCACTATAAGAATCCTTATATGATAATTTTTTTAAAAAAAATATATTTTTAGATATGCCAGCCAGGGCGTTGCTTATTAGCAACGCACCTCGCATCGCAGCTATAAAAATGCTAATATGATAATATGTAATTTTTTTAAAAAAAAATTGTGTTTTTAGCTACGCCATCCAGGACATCGCTAATGGCGTCACTAATTAGCGATGCTCCTCGTGTCGCAGAAGGCGTTGCTAATTAGCTACGCCAGCCTGGGCATCGTTAATTAGCGATGCCTATTCTTGTATCGCTAATTAGCGATGCACTTCGTATTGCTGGGATGCGCACAGGCATTACTAATTAGTGATGATGTTTTGGCGTCGCTAATTACTTTTTGCGTCGCTAATTTGCGACACGTTAGCAACGACATTTGTGTTGCTAATTTCGTTCGTCGCTAATTCATCGTTAAGTTATCATAAATTTTTTTTTCATAGCTGTTGCATCGCTATTTAGCGAAGTTATTTTTGTCATCTCTAATTAGCGTTGCTAATATGTTGTTTTCTTTTAGTGGATGGATGTTACTTAAGTCAAAGCATCCTTTCAACTAGTTTCTTTGTTTTCTTTAAATTGCCTTTCTTCAATGCTAAGCAACATGTGGGGCAGTTAGAATTACCTTTATTCGGAACAAATTTGAGTGAAATAGAAATGATTTAAAAAAAAAAGAGAAAAGCATAATTCTACATAGTTGATATAGAGCAAATTAATACTATTGCGTAATGGATGTTACTTAAGTCAAAGCATCCATCAATCAGTTTCTTGGTTTAATTTAATTTGGCTATCTTCAATGCTAAGAAACATGTGAGGCTATTAGAATTACCTTTATTCAGAATAGATCCAAGTAAAATAGAAATAATTTTAAAAAAAAGCATAATTCTATAAATTGGCTATCTTCAATGCAACATGTGAGGCAGTAAATGGGCTAAGTAAGCCCAAGAGGCACAAAGATATGGGTGGAGGGAAAAGACTTTGGACTTTTTGTCATGCTATTTATTTAGTTCATTAACTAAACTGGAAGCCATGGTTAAGCTTTTAACGAGTGGAATGCGAGAGTCGAATTAGTATAAGAGAAAAATGGTTGTGGATGCACTCATCCCTAGTGGATGCTTTAATCCTCATCAGCAAGTAATTTTTTTTTAAATTACACTTTAAAAAAATTACGCTTTTAACTCAAAAACTTTGAGCATATCTCATTTTAATTTTTATGCTTTAAAAAATTATTAAATTACTTTTATTTTTTATTTTTATTTAATTGTTAGCAGATTCTATAAAAAATAAAAAACAAGAACTTCCTCTCCCGCATACCCCGCATCTCTCTTACGAACTAAAAACAAACCAAGAATTCACACTCTCTCCTCTCTTTGATCCAATGTCTTCCGAGAACGAAACCCTCCACTCCTCCACATCCTCTATCGTCGTCGCCACCGCCAATATGAAGGAACCGCTACTCTCTCCCATGTTGTCCGTCGCCACTAAGATAGAGGAGCCCGACGCCGCTATAAGCTCCCCTCCACCACCTCCAACGCCGCCATCAAGACCGCCGTCGCCGCCACTGCCAAGATGGAGAAGCTACTCCCCTCCACCCCTCCTCCTTTTCAAGCTGCATCTTGAAGAATTCTTTCCTTATTTCTATCATCTTGTCCATCTACATATTGGTTGGGATATCATCCACCCTGATGGCTTCTCTGCCCAGACCAACCGAATCATTGACGATTCTACTACAGCATAATCACTTTTTGTACTGTTGGCTATGGGGACATCATCCCTGTCACCCCCGATACCAAGTTGTTCTACTATATTTTTGTTCTCATCAATGCTGGCCCCATCAACACCATCTTTTCCAACGCTATGTCATTGTCGCCATTTTTTGGAATGGTGTCTCCAACGCCAAGATGGAGTGCATAAAGGTCACGTGCGCCATCGCGATCCTCCTATTTTGGATCGGAGTGGGCACACTGGCATTGCACTTTATAGAACATCTTGACTAGATCAACTCAGTATATCTGGTGGTCATATCTGTGACGACAGTCGGATATGGCGATAAGGTACTCTGCCAGGGAGGTTCTTCGCTTTCTTATGGCTCTTCCTATCGATTCTGATTGTGGCAAGGATGATTCAATTCTTGGGGAAGGTTTTAATTGAAAAGTCTCCATATGGATTTGGATTATGAAGGTGATTCAGTTCTTGGGAAGCCTTTGATTGATAAGTGCTCCACATGGATTTGGATTTGATCTAAACCTAAAGGGCTTCATCAGGTTGGTGCATTCTGATATTCTTCCTGATATGCTTTATAATGGTTCCTTATGCATATTTAAATATGTTTATAAAAAAATATGAAGAAAAAGATTAAGTTTTTTATTTGTACAAGAATTTCAGATGAAAATATTTGTTACGATGGAAAATATGACTTTGGTTGGGACATGTTTGGTTTCATCCAAAGGACTTGTCTGGTTGTTGTTTATCATAGAATAAGGGTGGAATACAACATTATTCTAGGTTGTTTTACCAAATGAGCTAACGTCACTAAAGCGATGCACCTCGCGTAGCAGAAGGCGTCGCTAATTAGCTACGCCAACCTAGGCATCGCTAATTAGCGACGTCGTTTCTTACGTTGCTATAAGAATACTTATATGATAATATATAATTTTTCTAAATTTTTTTATGTGTTTAGTTATGCCAGCAAGAGCGTCGCTAATTAGCAACGTACCTTGTATCGCAGAAGGCATTGCTAAATAGCTACACCATTGCTAATTAGCGACACACCTCGCATCGCAGAAGCTATTACTAATTAGCTACGCCAGTCTGGGCATCGTTAATTAGCGACGTCCTTTCTTGCATCACTATAAGAATGGTTATATGATATATATTTTTTAAAAAAAATTATGTTTCCAGCAACGCCAGTTATGGCATCGCTAATTAACGATCCGCCTCTCGCTGCAGAAGGCGTCACTAATTAGCTATGCCAACCTGGGCATCGTTAATTAGCGATGTCCTTTCTTGCGTCACTCTAAGAATGCTTATATCATAATTTTTTTAAAAAAAATTTATGTTTTCAGCTATGGCAGCCAAGGCATCACTAATTAGCGATGCACCTCACATCACAGAAGGCATGGCTAATTAGCTATGCCAGCCTGGGCATCGCTAATTAGCGACGTCCTTTCTTATGTCACTATAAGAATCCTTATATGATAATATGTAGTTTTTTTAAAAAAAAATTATGTTTTTAGTTACGCCAGCCAGGGCATCGCTAATGGCATCACTAATTAGCGATGCTCCTCGTGTCGTAGAAGGCATCGCTAATTAGCTACGCCAGCCTAGGCATCATTAATTAGTGATGCCTATTCTTGCATCACAAATAAGCAGCGCACTTCGCATTGTTGGGATGCGCACGGGCATTGCTAATTAGCGATGATGTTTCGGCGTCGCTAATTAGCGACACGTTAGCAAAGACATTTGCGTAGCTAATTTTGTTTGTCACTAATTCATCGTTAAGTTGTTGCTTTTTTTTTGTCGCAGTTGCGTCGCTATTTTTGTTGTCGCTAATTAGCATCGCTAATATGTTGTTTTCTTGTAGTGGATGGATGTTACTTAAGTCAAAGCATCCTTTCAACTAGTTTCTTGGTTTACTTTAAATTGCCTATCTTCAATGCTAACAGCATGTGAGCCAATTAGAATTAACTTTATTCAAAACAAATTTGAGTGAAATAGAAATGATTAAAAAAAAAGAGAAAAGCATAATTCTACATAGTTGATATAGAGCAAATTAATACTATTGCATGATGGATGTTACTTAAGTCAAAGCATCCTTTCAATTATTTTCTTGGTTTACTTTAAATTGGCTATATTCAATGCTAAGCAACATGTGAGGCTGTTAGAATTACCCTTTTTCAGAACAGATCCGAGTGAAATAGAAATAATTTAAAAAAAGAAGAAAAGCATAATTCTATAAATTGGCTATCTTCAATGCAACATGTGAGGCCGTTAATGGGTGAGTAAGGCTGAGTAACCCAAGAAGCGCAAAGATATCGGGAGGGAAAAGTCTTTGGACTTTTTGTCCATGCTATTTATTTAGTTCATTAACTAAACTGGAAGCCATGGTTGAGCTTTTAACGAGTGGAACATTCTATGCAAAGATGCGAGAGTCAAATTAGTACAAAAGAAAAATGGTTACTGCATGCACTCATCCCTAGTTGATGCTTTAATCCTCGCCAGCAAGGAATTTTTTTTTAAATTACACTTTAAAAAATTATGCTTTTAACTCAAAACTTTGAGCATATCTCATATTAATTTTTACGGTTTAAAAATTATTAAATTAATTTATTTTTTATTTTTTATTTTTATTTAATTCTTAGTAGATTCTATAAAAAATAAAAAACAAGAACTCCCTCTCCCGCTCTGTCTCTCCCGCATACCCCGCATCTCTCTTACGAACCAAAACAAACCAAGAACTCACACTCTCTCCTATCTTTGATCCAATGTCTTTGAGAATGAAACCCTCCACTCCTCCACGTCCTCTACTACCGCCGCTACCGCCAGCATGAAGGAACTCTCTCCCACGTCATCCACCCCCAAGATAGAGGAGCCCGATGCTGCTATAAGCTCCCCTCCACCTCCTCCAACGCCGCCATCAATACTGTCATCGCTGCCGCTGTCGAGATGGAGAAGCTACTTCCCTCCACCCCTCCTCCTCCTCTTCGGGCTCCATCTTGAATAATTCTTCCCTTATTTCTATCGTCTTGTCCATCTACATATTGGTTGGGATATCATTTTATTGCATCCATCCTGAGGGCTTCTCTGCCCAGACCAACCGAATCATGACGGATTCTACTACAGCATAATCACTTTCTGTACTATTGGCTATAGGGACATCGTCACTGTCACCCCCGATACCCAGTTGTTTTGCTATATTTTTGTTCTCATCGGCACTGGCCCCATCAACACCATCATTTCCAACGCTATGTCATGGTTGCCATTCTTTGGAACGGTGTCTCCAACGCCAAGATGGAGCGCATAAAGGTCATGTGCGCCATTGCGATCCTCCTGTTTTAGATCGGGGTGGGCACACTAGCGTTGCACTTTATAGAGCATCTCGACTAGATCAACTCACTATATCTGGTAGTCATATCGGTGATGACTGTCGGATATGGCGATATGGTACTATGCCAGGGAGGTTCTTCGCTTCCTTATGGCTCTTCCTGTCTATTTCGATAGTGACAAGGATGATTCAGTTCTTGGGGAAGGCTTTGATTGATAAGTGCTCCATATGGATTTGGATTTGGATTACGAAGGTGATTCAGTTCTTGGGAAGCCTTTGATTGATAAGTGCTCCACATGAATTTGGATTTGATCTAAACCTAAAGGGCTTCATCAGGTTGGTGCATTCTGATATTCTTCCTGATATGCTTTATAACTGTTCCTTATGCATATTTAAATATGTTTATAAAAAAACATGAAGAAAAAGATTAGGTGTTTTATTTGTACAAGAATTTCAGATGGAAATATTTGTTACGATGGAAAATATGACTTTGGTTGGGACATTGTTTGGTTTCATGGTTGTTGTTTATCATAGAATAGGGTGGAATACAACATTATTCTAGGTTGTTCTACCAAACGAGCTGACATCGCTAATTGCGATGCACCTCGCATCGCAGAATTCGTCGCTAATTAGCTAGCCGAGGATGCCAATTAGCTACGCCAACCTGGGCATCGCTAATTAGCAACGTCATTTCTTACGTCACTATAAGAATACTTATATGATAATATATAATTTTTTAAAAAAAATTATATTTTTAGCTATGCCAGCTAGAGCGTCATTAATTAGCGATGCACCTTGCATCACAGAAGGCGTCGCTAATTAGCTACACCAGCCTGGGCATCGCTAATTAGTGATATCCTTTCTTGCATCGCTATAAGAATTCTTATATAATAATATATAATTTTTTAAAAAAATTGTATATTTTTAGCTACGACAGACAGTGCGTCACTAATGGCATCGCTAATTAGCGATACCCTAGCTGGCTCGCTAATTAGCGATGCAACTCGCATCGCAGAAGGCATTGCTAATTAGCTACGCTAGCCTGGGCATCGTTAATTAGCGACATCCTTTCTTGCATTGCTATAAGAATTCTTATATGATAATATATATTTTTTAAAAAAATTATGTTTCTAGCAACGCCAGCCAGGGCATCGCTAATTAGCGATGCACCTTTCGCCACAGAAGGCGTCACTAATTAGCTACGCCAACCTGGGCGTTGTTAATTAGTGACGTCATTTCTTGCATCACTATAAGAATGCTTATATGATAATTTTTTTTAAAAAAAATGTTTTTAGCTATGCCAGCCAGGGCATCGCTATTTAGCTACGCACCTCACATCGCAGAAGGCATGAATAATTAGCTACGCCAGCTTGGGCATCACTAATTAGCAACGTCCTTTCTTGTGTCGCTATAAGAATGCTTATATGATAAATATAATTTTTTTAAAAAATTATATTTTTAGCTATGCCAGTCAATGCATCCTAATGGTGTCACTAATTAGCGACGCTCGTATCGCAGAAGGTGTCGCTAATTAGCTATGTCAGCCTGCGCATCGTTAATTTGCGATGCCTATTCTTGCATTGCTAATTAGGGATGCACTTCGTATTGCTAGGATGCACGGGCATTACTAATTAGCGACGATGTTTTGGTGTCACTAATTACTTTTTGCATCGCTAATTAGCGACACGTTAGCAACGATATTTGCGTTGCTAATTTCGTTTGTCACTAATTCATCGTTAAGTTATCGTAAATTTTTTTCGTCGCTGTTGTGTCGTTATTTAGCGACGCTATTTTTGTGTCTCTAATTAGTATCGCTAATATGTTGTTTTCTTGTAGTGGATGGATGTTACTTAAGTCAAAGCATCCTTTCAACTAGTTTCTTTGTTTACTTTAAATTGCCTTTCTTCAATGCTAAGCAACATGTGAGGTGGTTAGAATTACCTTTATTCGGAACAAATATGAGTGAAATAGAAATGATTTTAAAAAAAGAGAAAAGCATAATTCTACATAGTTGATATAGAGCAAATTAATACTATTGCATGATGGATGTTACTTAAGTCAAAGCATCCTTTCAATTAGTTTCTTGGTTTACTTTAAATTGGCTATATTCAATGCTAAGCAACATGTGAGGCTTTTAGAATTACCTTTATTCAGAACAGATCCGAGTGAAATAGAAATAATTTAAAAAAAAGAAAAGTATAATTCTATAAATTGGCTATCTTCAATGCAACATATGAGGTTGTTAATGGGAGTAAGCCCAAGAGGCGCAAAGATATGGGTAGAGGGAAAAGTCTTTGGACTTGCCATGGTTGAGCTTTAAACGAGTGGAACATTCTGTGTGAAGATGCGAGACTCAAATTAGTACGAGAGATAAATGGTTGCTGGATGCACTCATCCCTAGTTGATGCTTTAATACTCGTCAGCAAGGAATTTTTTTAAAAAAATTGCTTTTAAATCATAAACTTTGAGCATATCTCATTTTAATTTTATGCTTTAAAAAATTATTAAATTAATTTTATTTTTATTTTTAAATTTTATTTAATTCTTAGCATATTCTATAAAAAATAAAACAGAAGAACTCCCTCTCTCTCTCTCTCTCTCTCTCCGCTCTCTTACGAACCAAAAACAAACGAAGAAGTGCAATCTCTCCTCTCTTTGATCCAATGTCTTCCGAGAACTCCTCCACGTCCTCTACCGCCGCCGCCATCGCCAACATGAAGGAACCACTACTCTCTCTCACGTCGTCCGCCGCTACCAAGATAGAGGAGCCCGATGCCGCTATAAGTTCCCCTCCACCTTGTCCGACCTTGCCATCAAGACCGTCGTCACTGCCGCCGCCGAGATGGAGAAGCTACTCCCCTCCACCCCTCCTTCTCCTCTTCGGGCTCCATCTTGAAGAATTCTTTCCTTATTTCTATCGTCTTGTCCATCTACATATTGGTTGGGATATCATCCACCCTGAGGGCTTCTCTGCCCAGACCAACCGAATCATTGATGATTCTACTACAGCATAATCACTTTCTGTACTGTTGGCTACGGGGACATCGTCCCTGTCACCCACGATACCAAGTTGTTCTGCTATTTTTATTCTCATTGGCACTGGCCCCATCAACACCATCATTTCCAACGCTATGTCATGGTCGCCATTTGTTGGAACGGTGTCTCCAACGCCAAGATGGAGCACATAAAGGTTGCATACACCATCGCGATCCTCCTATTTTGGATCGGGGTGGGCACACTGGTGTTGCACTTTATAGAGCATCTCGACTAGATCAACTCAGTATATCTGGTGGTCATATCGGTGATGATTGTCAGATATGGCGATATAGTACTATGCCAAAGAGGTTCTTCGCTTCCTTATGACTCTTCTTGTCGATTCCGATAGTGACGAGGATGATTCAGTTCTTGGGAAAGGCTTTGATTGATAAGTGCTCCATATGGATTTGGATTTGGATTACGAAGGTGATTCAGTTCTTAGGAAGCCTTTGATTGATAAGTGCTCCACATGGATTTGGATTTGATCTAAACCTAAAGGGCTTCATCAGGTTGGTGCATTCTAATATTTTTCATGATATGCTTTATAACGGTTCCTTATGCATATTTAAATATGTTTATAAAAAACATGAAAAAAAAAAGATTAGGTGTTTTATTTGTACAAGAATTTTAGTTGGAAATATTTGTTACGATGGAAAATATGACTTTGGTTGGGACATTGTTTGGTTTCATCCAAAGGCTTGTTTATCATAGAATAAGGGTGGAATACAACATTATTCTAGGTTGTTCTTCCAAACGAGCTAACATCGCTAATTAGCGACGCACCTCACGTCACAGAATGCGTCGCTAATTAGCGACGCCGAGGACGCCAATTAGCTACGCCAACCTAGGCATCGCTAATGAGCAACGTCCTTTCTTACGTCACTATAAGAATACTTATATGATAATATATAATTTTATTTAAAATTTTTATATTTTTAGGCATCATAGAAGGCATCGCTAATTAGCGACGTCCTTTCTTGCATTACTATAAGAATGCTTATATAATAACATATAATTTTTAAAATTTTTTTATATTTTTAGCTACGACTGCCAGTGCATCGCTAATGACATCGCTAATTAGTGATGCCCTAGCCGGCATTGTTAATTAGCGACATACCTCACATCGCAAAAGGCATTGCTAATTAGCTACGCCAGCCTGGGCATCGTTAATTAGCAACGTCCTTTCTTGCATCGCTATAAGAATGCTTATATGATATATAATTTTTTTAAAAAACTTTTTATTTTTAGCTACTCCAGCCAGGGATTCACTAATGGCATCGCTTATTAGCGATGCACTGGCTGGCGTCACTAATTAGCGACGCACCTCACATCGCAGAAGGCATCGCTAATTAGATACGCTAGTCTGAGCATCATTAATTAGCGATGTCCTTTCTTACATCACTATAAGAATGCTTATATGATAATTTTTTTAAAATATATGTTTTTAGCTACACCAGCCAGGGCATCGCTAATAGCGTTGCTAATTAGCGATGCACCTCGCATCACAGAAAGCATCGCTAATTAGTTATGCCAGCCTGGGATGTCCTTTCTTGCGTCGCTATAAGAATGCTTATATGATTATATTTAATTTTTTTTATGTTTTTAGCTATGCCGGTCAGGGCATCGCTGACGTTGCTAATTAGCGACACACCTCACATCGCAAAAGACGTCGCTAATTAGCTACACCAGCCTGAGCATTGTTAATTAGTGATGCCTATTCTTGTGTGCTAATTAGCGACGCCAGCCTGGGCATTGTTAATTAGCGACGCACTTCGCGTCGCTGGGACGCACATGAGCTTTGCTAATTAGTGACGATGTTTTGGCATCGCTAATTACTTTTTGCGTCGCTAATTAACGACATGTTAACAATGACATTTGCGTTACTAATTTCATTCGTCGCTATTTCTTTGTTAAGTTGTCGCTAATTTTTTTCATCGCTGTTGTGTCGCTATTTAGCGACGCTATTTTTGTCGTCTCTAATTAGCAACGCTAATATGCTGTTTTCTTGTAGTGGATGGATGTTACTTAAGTCAAAGCATCCTTTCAACTAGTTTCTTTGTTTACTTTAAATTGCCTTTCTTCAATGCTAAGCAACATGTGAGGCAGTTAGAATTACCTTTGTTAAGAACAAATTTGAGTTAAATAGAAATGATTTAAAAAAAGGAGAAAAGCATAATTCTACATAGTTGATATAGAGCAAATTAATACTATTGCATGATGGATGTACTTAAGTCAAAGCATCCTTTAATTAGTTTCTTGGTTCACTTTAAATTGGTTATCTTCAATGCTAAGCAACATGTGAGGCTGTTAGAATTACCTTTACTCGAACAGATCCGAATGAAATAGAAATAATTTAAAAAAAGAAGATGATGAGGGGTGAAATCATCATCACATCAATATTTGTGCATGCGACAAAAAGGTCAAATCACCTTTGATTTTTGATCTGTCAGCTATCACATCCAGAAAAGAACATAGCCGATACACCTCGACAAGACTGAGCCATTCTCGAACCGAGCCATCCTCATACCTCGACAGGACCGAGGCGCCCTCGAAGCTCTGCGAAATCAAGTGCGAAAAAATTTAAATCCATGATAATCCGGCAAGATTCTAACCATATGGGTCTTCGACTACCCTAAGCAAAGGAAAAAAGCCAGATAGTGCCAAACTCCACCTAGGGCCTCTAAATCACTGAATCTCAAAGCATCAGCTAGCCTCTCTGACCATTAATTCTCTAACTAACCAGATTCGAAAGCTACCGGCCTCGTAACAAACTTAATTCAAATCATGATGGTTTTGGACCCCCGATGACGTACCCAAGGAGTGAGGTTCTGCCATCATCTTGGCAACCTATATATATGCTCTATCCTGAAGTCTTCCAGGTATGCTCACTCTTTCACTGAGAAAAAACTCCATTGAAGCTCGAGCAGAGCTCCCTAAGCTCCGAGAGAAGCCGTTCTTGAGGGACTCTTCTGCGATAGCCTTCTTCTTATATCTGCTTGCTGTGAATCTCCACTGACTTGAGCATCAAAGGTCTTCCATAGAGGGCCACTCTTGACACTCTCTGTGCGAGGACTATCTTGCAGGTTTCACCCGGGCAAAAGATCAGCGTCCAAATTTGGAGTCGGACCACATCCGAGTTGGAAAATAGATTTTCGTAGCAACAGATTGGCGCTAGAGGAAGGGCCTCAAGTCCCATAAACTTCTAATCAAGGAGACAAGTCTTAGGTCCAGAAGAACAACCCTTCAATGGCTAATTGAAGGAGAGCTACATCCGATGTACAGGATCAGACCGCCTCCTAGAGGCCTGATCCTTCAAACAATATAGCGCCTCCACTACCACCACCAACCGAGACTCCCTCATCGCTGGCAGCCACGGTGACCCAGGATCAATTTGCTATATTGGTACAGCAAGTGCAAGCTCTTGCATAGTTGGTCCAAGGGCTCAGGGGGCTCCCCGTTCGGCAACTCCTGCTTCACAACTCCCTAATGGAGCTGCCGCCCCCACTCCGCCGGTGATCTCTTCCTCCAACCCATCAGAGGTCGCAAACCATCCTCAACAATCCAGGGAAACTGAGCTAGCACCGCAGAAGGCCGAAAGGAAGAGCCCGCCTAGATTTTGGCGAGTTCGCTCTCTCTCCCCTATGACATCTCGCCATGACTCGATGTTGTTTTGTATTCTCCTCGGCCAGTCTCCCCTATCATCTGAGATGAGGAAATCTGGTGACAGATGTAGGAGATGCATCGGGAGTAGCGACAGGAGCTAAACGCCATCAGGCAGGTCCCTCCTTCCCAATCGAAGGCGAAGCAGGGCATCCCTTCTCTGAGAAGATCATGCGAGAAGTGATACCTCCTTATGTCAAGCTTTCCACTATCGAATCATACCATGGGTCCATAGACCCCGATGACTATCTAAGCAGCTTTCGATCCATCATGATGTTCCATGGAGCGTTGGATGCGATCCTATGCAGAGCCTTTCCCTCTACACTTAGGGGGTCCGCCAGAACTTGGTTCAACAGCCTGAAGCCAAGTTTCATCAATTCTTTTGACGAGCTAAGCAACCTGTTCATCAGTCAGTTCATCAGCAGCCATCGTCATCAACGAAGATTTAATTCCCTCTCCAAGGTCAAGCAGAGGAAGGGGGAATCCCTGAAGAATTACCTCGGCCAATTCAACATGGCCATGTTGAAAGTAGATCACCTCAATCATGAGGTAGCAATATCCGCCTTGGCAGATGGAGTGTCGAAAGAAGGTGACTTCTATCTAGCCATGAAGGTCAATTACCCAAAGAGCCTCTCCGATATGATGGCTTTGACGGACAAGTATACCAGAGTTGAGGAGTCATGGAGGTCAACCTGGGCCAAGCAATCAAGAAGGAAAGAGACCAAGGGCCCAAAGAAGAATCGACCCCTTCGTTGTGCCAGCCCACCTCACCATCAGAGAGTTCTTTTGCAACCACCCAGAGATCGTACCCGAAGGTCGATCCAAAGGTTCAATCAGTACACCCCACTCACTGCACCAAGGGTACAAATCCTAATAAAAATCAAGCGCCAGATCCCTCGGCCGCCACTTCTCCAAGGGAACGGGGCCCGAAGGGATATAGCCAAGTATAGCCGATTCCATCGAGACCACAGGCATGACACCGAGGAGTGCTGGCAACTTCAAAATAAGATTGAACAACTCATCCGATGGGATAGACTGGACAAGTTTAGGAGAGCTCCCAAGCCAAACAATGGAGGAGACCGCTAGCCTGAGCCTCACCAACCACCTTCACCGAACCCACCGGTCGTTGGCAATGTCAATATGATTGCAACGATCGGCTCCTCGTCGACTTGGATGGGTGAAGAGGAAAATCCACCAAAGAGGGCTCGGGCCAATGAGCTTTCTTTTTCTGACGAAGAATTCCAGGAGATATAGTATCCATATGATGATGCGTTGGTTGTATCCCTTAACATAAATGACTATGATGTACACCAAATTTTGATTGATAGTGGAAGCTCTGTTAATGTTTTGTACTTTGATGCCTTTATGAGGATGAACTTACGGATGAAAAACCTTCGGGTTATAGAGTTCACCTTAGTGGGTTTTATGGGCAATGCCATTATCCCCAAGGAGGTTGTCACCTTGGTAGTCCAAGCAGGCACTTGGCCCAGCATAGCTACTATACACATGGACTTTCTGGTGACCAAGTGTTGGTCCTAAATTGATTTTGATGATTACAAAATAATTAAGTAAGGACTAATTTGTTTATTATGGAGACAAAGACCAAGTGTTGGTCCTAAGTTATCTTAAGCATTGAGGGTCAAAGGGATGAATTATATGGTAACCATATGCTATAGGTTCTTGATTGTTGCTCTGCAACCTTTGGCCTATCGGACGTTGAGTATCATTGCTAGATGGCAACTTCGATTAGTATTGAAGTGTTCCAGTGCTACTGGCTTGGTGTTCGAACCTATGGGGTCATACACCATAGGGAATTCAACCTGACTGGATGATTGAGAAACTAAACGTTAGTAAATTAATTGAATGATTAAATTGGCAATACAATTGTTAGCTAGCTCAATTTGATTGAGCTATGAATATCAGGGTCAAATCAAATAGGATTTGGTTTGGGCTCAAATTTAGGTAAGCCTAATGTAACGTCCTTACCGTTTAAATATGAATTTGAATTTTAAACTGATTTTAATTTCAAGTTTAAAGATTGAATTTTGAATTCAAAATTTTAAGTTTGAATTTAAAATGAATGTTAATGACCTCTTCCTAATTACCCCTTATTCCTTATCTTCTAACTTCTTTCAGTTTTTAACTGAAAAAGAAGATGAAGGTTTCTTCTTAACTTCTAACCTTTTTAGTTTTTTTTTTAAAAAAAAAAGATGAAGGGTTTCTTCCATATTTTCCAAGAAAGGTTGAAAAAATAAAAGACATGAAAATGACAAGTTTTTAAAGTGGAAGGGATTTGGTTATAAAGCCAGGGATAAAAGGTTTCCTTTGTGATCTTTTTATACAACTCCAAGAGCACCTTCAAGAAGAAATTGTTGAAGCCTTAGAGAGGAGCTAGCACTTCAAAGAGGCTGATCGGGACAAGAATCTCGGTATGGATTACCTGTAGAGGCCATACACCTTTGTGTGGCTTATAAAAGTACTACCTATCATCACCTTTTATTGCTATGTGAGTTATTAAGCATCCAAAGGTAAAAGATTCAATAGTTACTGGTGACTTAGATATGATCTAAGACACTAGGTCACAAACATAGATATGATCTATGTTATTTGTATTTACATAGATTTGATCTGTGTACATTTCTTTTATATATATAATTTTTATATATTGATCCTGTTGTAGGCTGATATTGGATTAGATCCAATATCTTATTACTTTGTTGCGTATTTAGTTTTTATTTTTTTAAATGCATATCTGTAGCCTACAAAAATATTTTCTAACAATGGTATCGGAGCCTGGTTTGTGCTCTTAGTTTCTATCGTGCTCTAACTCCGGGATGGTCCAATGGGGAAGGCTACTGGTAGTACCCCAAATCATTATGCCCAACGAGCGTCTTGTAGGGATATGGGACACACCAATGAGGGAGGCTACTGGTAGTATCTCGGTGCATGGTGCCCAACTACCCAACACTCGAAGAGTGCAATAGGCTGAGAGCACTTGAAGACTGTTTTGGTAGGAAGCCAAGTACTTGGATTGGGTAGATTCACCAAGCAGTCCAATCATAGGAGAAAAGTAGGGTTTAAAGACCTTCTCTTTTCCATTCAATGGGATCTCCTATGGCGTGAAGGGATGCCACTTGTATCATAACCCATGAAGAAGAAAAGTGAAGAGAATATAAATTAAAACTGTTTTAATCTTATTTTTGAATGGTATGATCATAAATTATTTTAATTTTTATAAAATTTATTTTACATGTTAAATTAAAATTGTTTCAATTTAAGAGTTTATTAAATTTAATTGAGAAATTAAATTATCTTAAATGATAAAGAAATCTAGAAATGTGATTTAAAGATCTTATGTCATTTGCATAAGTTTTAAGGGTCATGAGTTAGCTTGAGTTAGATCCTTAATTGGGTTTGACCTAAGTTTAGATTAATTGGACTAAAAATAGAACTTAAATCTAATCAAAAGTTGAGTTAAGTTACATTCTTTTTAGATCTCTCTAATTAGTTAGATTGATCAGTTCATAAATCTAAATTGACCTGATTTGTTGCTCAATGGTGAGCCCAAGTCTTTAAGCTAATATAATCAAATTTGATGAACCTATCCCATGATCTCACTTACCTGTAACATGTGGTCAATCAGAATTGATTGGGTAGCTCAATGATTTGAGTTAGCTCATGTCACCTATGGTGAATCAGTATGACTGATTTAGGTACCCATGAACTAATTATTCATGAACCCTTCTACAAGTTAGTAGAAGGATTCTTGATTATGGTCCATGTGTTCTCTTTCATATGTCACACTTTAAAGTGACACCCTCTAAATTATTAGGTCCTTAAAAAGATAAAACTATGGGGATAACTAAAGTCTTAGCCTCCCATTAATTGGATGGTAATGGGTCCAATAGTTGGATGATCATTGATAGACCCAAAGGTCGAATGTTCATCAGGCTATTGGAATTGCCAATCCTAATATGATGGCTCAATATGACTCTCTTAACGGTAATCAGGTGAGCCGACCAAAGTTGAGCTTGACTATTTATTGGTTAGAAGCATTGAATTTTGTTATGTTAATGGTTGGACCTAACTAGGACCTTCAATAGGAGGCACAAAGGCTGATTGAAGTGCATCCTAGGGAAAAACTAATTACTAGAAGTTACTTGGAGAAGTAATCGGTTAAAAAACCAACATTTAGATGTGCATGGGTGACCCGGCCAAAGTCAGGCTCATGTATTGTCTATTTGATTCTAGTATCCAATAAGGAATTAAGAATAATTCCTTGGATTGGAGGTAGAGACTACCAGTCTGAATAAAATAGTGGGAGGGCCTTTAGACTAAAGTCCATATCTTTAGGATAATAATTCATATACAATAATAGATTTTTGGTTTTCCTTTCAAATAATGTCTACCAACTTGTCACTCTATTCATTGCTTGATAATGAAAATCTTAAGGATCCCAACTTTGATAGCTGGTATCAAAGGCTTAGGAATATCCTGGAGCATGAACGGATCCTTTATGTGATAACGGATCCAGCACCTGAACTCCTTACTCCTAATGCTCGGGGTTCGATCAAGGATACTTATCAGAAGTGGCTCTATGATCGGACCACTGTCCAATGTGTAATGCTAGCAGCGATGAACGATGAGTTCAGTCACAAATTTGAGAAAGCCCAGCTAGAGAAAATTCTTCAAAAGTTGAAGGAATCCTTTAGGACACCAGATGATGTTGAGAGGTACAAGGTCTCTTGTGCCATCTACAATGTGCAGATGCGTGATGGTGCCTTGGTCACTAATCATGTATTGTATATGATCAAGATGATTGAGCGCTTGGGCAAACTCAGTTGTTCCTTGCATGAACAACTTGGGAAAGATGCGATATTGAACTCCCTGCCTCCTTCCTATCTCGATTTTCTCAATCATTATAGAATGAATAAGCCTGCCGTAAACTACCATGGTTTACTTGGTTTACTGCAAACTTATGAGAAAGATCATCAGCTCAAAAAAGGGATGGTGAATTTAGTGGGAGGTTCTTTGGGAGGTCGTCGCCCCTTTAAGAAAGGAAAAAATAAAAATAAAAAGAAGATGCAAAATGCTGGAACTAGTCAGGCTAAAAAGATTAAAGCTGATCAGAGTAAGACAGAGTGCTTCTTTTGCAAGAAGCAGGATCATTGGAAGAGGAACTGTCCTCTATATCAGGTCCGAGAAGAGGAAACAACAAGGAAATGTTGATTAAGGTATTTATACGATAACGCCTTGTAATTTCTCTATCTATGTTACTACTATTTGGGTATTGGATATCGGAAGTCCAATTCGCATATGTAATTCTTTGCAGGGACTTCAAGTTAGTAGAAGATTCAAGGACGGTGAGAGATTCTTAAATGTAAGAAATGGAAGCCAAGTTCCAGTCCTAGCGTTGGGAGTCGTTAAACTTATTTTTTAGTTTGTACAATCATTTTAAATGAATGTCATTATTGTCCATCTTTCATTTTAAATGTCATTTCTGTAGGCCAATTGGCCATGTCTGGCTATAAACTATCAATAAAGAATGACATTTGCAAAATTATTATGAATGGTTCTGTTGTGATTAATGGATATGAGTAATGGCATATATGTACTATCTTGACCTGTTAGTTTAACGTATACATCAAGCAAATGCCCTAAGATAAACGATATCTGTAATGCTTACCTTTGGCATTATCGGCTAGGTCATATTAACAAAACCAAGATAAACAAGTTGAGACAAGAAGGTCTACTTGAGGTTAATGATTTTGTATCATTACCAACCTATGAATCTTGTTCTCTGGGTAAAAGGACCAAATCATCTTTTAGTGAAAAAGGTGAATGGGCCAATGAAATTCTAACTCTGGTACATACCGATGTATGCAGACCTATGAATGTCAGTGCCAGGGGTGGGTATAATTATTTTATTACGTTTATAGATGATCTTTCGAGGTATGGTTATATATTCTTGATGAGACATAAGTCTGAATCATTTGAAATGTTCCAATGATATTGTAATGAAGTAGAAAAACAAACTGAAAAGTTTATCAAAACCCTTCGATCAAATTGAGGTGGTGAATATCTTTCCAGTGAGTTTCTAACATATATTGAGGAGAATGGGATTCTCTCTCAATGGACACCTTCAGGGACACCTCAGTTAAATGGAGTGTCTAAAAGGAGGAATCGAACCCTATTAAACATAGTTTGGTCCATAATGGGCTTTGCTTCTCTGTCGATCTCCTTTTGGGGTTATGCTTTAAAGTCAGTTTGTTATCTTTTAAATAGGATTCCAAGTAAGTTCGTTAACAAAACACCATATGAGATATGGACTGGGTATAAACCGATACTCTCATACCTTCAAGTCTGGGACTGCCCGGCTTATGTTAAACATTTGAAAATAGATAAGCTTCGACATAGGTTTGATCGATGCCTATTTGTAGGGTATCCAAAAGAGTTTAAGAGGGAATTACTTTTACTTGCCTGAAGAACAAAAGTTGTTCGTCAGTCTTAGGGCTATTTTTTTAGAAAAGGAGTTCCTTGGTGAAGGAACTGGAGCTACTAAGATTGAACTTAGTGAAGTTCAACAAGGAGAAAAATCGACACACTTAAGAGATAATATAAAAGCGGATTTGATTAGATCAAACCCAGAGCCTATACAAGAACCATTAAGGAGATCTAGTAGGGTACTATATCAACCGGATAGATACTATGATTTCTTGGTTTGGGATGATGATCCTATTGAACTCGATGAGAACAATGAGGATTCGATCACCTATATGGATGCAATACAGAGGTTTGACTCTAAGAAATGGCTAGAAGCCATGAAATCCAAAATGAAGTCTATGGAAATCAACAATGTATGGACATTGGTTGATCAACCCGAGGGGATAAAATCTGTTGGGTGCAAATGGATTTTCAAAAGGAAAAGAGATGTAGATGGGCAGGTAGAGACCTATAAAGCCCATCTGGTTGCCAAGGGATATCGTCAACGTTATGGTATAGACTATGATGAGATATTTTCTCCTATAGCAATGCTCAAATCCATTCAGATTATGCTTGCTTTAGCAGCACACTTTGATTATAAAATCTAGCAAATGAATGTCCGAACAGCTTTCCTTAATGATGAGCTGGAAGAGGAGGTGTAATTAATACAACCTGAAGGGTTCACATCCACATATGAGTCAAAAGTGTGCAAGCTTCAAAGATCTATTTATGGATTGAAGCAGGCATCTCGAAGTTGGAACATGCGGTCTGATAAATGTATCAATATGTATGGTTTCGTTAGAAACAAATAAGAACCTTGCATTTACAAATGGGCTAATGGTTCTGTGGTTGTATTCCTTGTGTTGTATATGGATGACATTCTCTTAATCGAGAATGACATCCCAGCACTACAGGGAATAAAGGTCTGGTTGTCATCTCAGTTTTTAATGAAGGACTTGGGTGAAGCCTCTTATATACTTGGTATGAAAATCTATAGAGATAGATTTAAGAGGATTCTGGAATTATCCTAATCTACGTACATAAATACTGTGCTGAAATGGTTCAGCATTAAGAATTCTAAGAAAGGCTATCTCCCAATAGGCCATAAAATTTTACTCTCCAAAAAGGATTGTGCAATAACTCATGAGGAGATAGAGCGTATGAGTAGGATTCAATTGTTGAGAAATTATTGAAACATAATTGCCCCAACTTTATTGATTTTGATGATTTCCAAAAGCCATGAGTACCTTAAAGAATACAATGTGTTTATTTATCAAAAACCTTGAGCTTATTCAAATTGAAAGGAATGAACTATCAATGGTTATATTCAAATGAGTTTTGAATCTATTAGAAAAAGGAGTTTCAAGTTCTATGCTTAAAAGATTTCAAAAAGGAATTTTTATACATTATAATTCAATCGATGAATTCTTGAAACATGTCTTGAATCCATGATAAATGTCATATTTAATGTATTCAAGTCAAATTTATATTTTAAATTTATTTGGGACAAGTTTTAAAGTCAATCAGAACATTTTTCTGATTTTTGTATCGCTCCCGAGCCGACTCAAGGGTTTCCGAGTCGACTCCCAAAAGCCTGATTTTCTCGAGTCGACCCTTGGTTTTCAAGAGTCGACCCCTGACTCTTGCGAGCCGACTCCTGTCTGTGCGAGCCGACTCCGCTCAAACAACAGAACCCATGTTTTTTGAGCACTTCTCGAGTCGACTCCCCATTTTCCTCGAGTCGACTCCCGACTTTCAGGAGCCGACACTTTAGTTTTCGCGAGTCGACCCTTCAATGCTTAAAATGTTTCTATTTTTAGTAATCGACTTCGAGCCGACTCCCACAAAGCTCGAGTCGACTCCGCGAAATCTGGGCGCGATTTTTAACGATGACACATCAGCCCCAACGGTAAGATTTTTGAATAACGGCTATTTTTCCTTGTCTCTAACGGATATATTTTTGCAGATTCTATAAATAGAGGAGCTCTTTTCAAATCAAATGAGAAAATCAAAAAGAGAGAAAAGAATATCATTTGAAAAGAGGGAAAAACAGAGCATATTGAAAAATCATTAGCTCAAAGGAGAGTGATTCAAAAGGAGTGAAATCCAAGTGAAAGTTTCGTCTGCTCCTTCTCATCAATCCACAAGAGTCAAAAGAAAATCCAAAGCATTTCAAAGGTCAAATCGGAGGATTTTCAAAAGAAGAAAAAGCTTCATCTCAACTCCAAAGTCTTCAACGGTCAAGAATCTTGCTGAGGCGTGATTCAACACTTCAAGAGGAGTTAAAGAGAAGAAGGAAGAAAGCCCAAGCCTCTACCATCTGCAATACTATCAGGCTTTTCTAACCTTTTTATTTTGTACTTCATTTGTATATTTGCTCAAGGGGAGCATTTATTGTTCAAACACTTTTATTTTAATTGTTTGCTGATTTGAATCAGTGGAGGTTGGTATACCTCGTTACAAGCCGGAGTGCTTGTGTTGGGTTAGTTGTGAGCCCGTGAAAAACAACGTGTAGGGTTTTGTGCTGGTAAGCCCGAGTTAAAACCAGCTGGGTTCGTTGTGCACCCGGTAAAACAACAAGTTTGAGTTGTGAGCTTGGAAAACAACTCGGCTGTAATCTAGAGAGATTATAGTGTGGACCCAAGTGAATCTTGGGAGTGGACGTAGGTGTTGTTGCACCGAACCACTATAAAATTATCTTGTGTTTGCCGTGCCATATTTTCTCTTTCTCTATCTCTCTTTATTTGCTTGTGTATTGATTTTAGTTAGCCTCTCACTTGCACATCTTGCTAACTAATCAATTAAAGTTAAAAAGTCTTAAATTTTTAAGAACCCAATTCACCCCCCCCCTCTTGGGTTGCCATCTGGGCCAACAATTGGTATCAGAGCAAGTGCTCATTTAGAATTTGATCTCACGATCAAGGGCTAAAGATCCATATGGCAACACAAATTGGTTCAAGTTTTGCTGAAGGTCATTCTACGAATCGACCTCCTTTATTTAATGGAACCAACTATTCATATTGGAAAGCTAGAATGAGAATATTCATTCAAGCTTCTGACTATGAATTGTGGGGAGTAATAATAATGGACCTAGTACACCCACACACCTTATTGATGGCACTATTGTTCCTAAACCCGAAAGGGATTGGAATGATAATGATAGGAGAATGGCACAACTAAATGCTAAGCCATTAATATTTTATATTGTTCCTTAGACTCAAATGAATTCAACCGAATCTCAACTTGTAATTCCGCAAAAGAAATTTGGGATAGGTTGGAAATTACTCATGAAGGAACAAACCAAGTAAAAGAATCAAAGATAAATATTTTGGTTCATAAATATGAATTGTTTACAATGGAACAAACTGAAACCATCACATGCATGTTCACTAGATTCACTGATATTGTGAATGGTTTGAAAAGTCTTGGAGAATTTATTCTAATGCTGATCTTGTGCGCAAAATTCTTAGGTCACTACCAGATCGTGGGAAGCAAAAGTCACTGCTATCCAAGAAGCAAAGGACCTCAATGCATTACCTTTAGAGGAGCTTCTAGGATCCTTAATGACCCACGAGTTAACAATGAAGCAGCATGTTGAGGAGGAAACAAAAAGAAGGAAAACCTTGCCCTCAAACTGCAGAAATGGAAGAGAGCAGCAGCAATGATGATGAAGATGATGAGGAAACTGCTCTCTTGGCCAAAAAATTCAGAAAGTTTATGAAAAAGGCCCTTCCAAAAGAAATTTGGAGCAAATTTGAAGGAGAAAAGGATAAGAAAAAGGACAAGGAGAAAGAAAAAGAAAAAGAGCCCTTAGTATGTTATGAGTGCAAAAAGCCAGGGCACTTTAGTATGATTGTCCTTTGCTGAAAAAGGCCTACAAGAAAAAGAAGAAAGCATACATGGCAACATGGTCTGATGAATCTTCTTCCGAAGAAGAAGAGCAAAAGGAAGTTGCCAATATGTTTCATGGCCAACGACGACGACAACGACAATGAGGTAAGTTCTGAAAACTCAAATGATGATTTACATTTGATGAAATGTTTGAGGCTTTCAATGAACTTATGATTGATTTTAAATCCTTGAAAAAGAAGTATAAGTTTTTGAAAAATGACAATATTAGTTTAGCTAAAAGTAAAAATGAATTAGCTTTAGAAGTTAAGAACTTAACTAATGAAAAAGAAGAACTTAGAAAGAAAGAGATAATCTTAATCAAGAAATAGATTTGTTAAAATCTGAAACTAAAAACTCAACTAAAGATTTAAAAGATCAATAGAAACTTTAGCTTTAGATAAAGAACAGCAAGCTAAAGAAAATGACTCTCTTAAGAAAGATGTTAAAAAATATAAAGACATTGTTGAGAAATTCACTTTAAGTTCAACTAAACTTAACATGATCTTAGATAGTCAAAAGCTGTTTTTGACAAAGCAGGTTTAGGATATAACACATTAAGGAAACAGAAATCTCTAAAGAATATTTTTATAAAAGCCAACCAAAGTAATATAACTTGTTTAAATGTAATGAAAAAGGTCATAAATCATTTGAATGCAAAACGTTAAATAATAACAACAAGTTAAATGTTAAAGCTAAGAAAATATGGGTTCCGAAAGGAACAATTTTTGTTGCTGCTAACCATGAAGGACCCAAGAAAGCTTGGGTACCTAAGCATAAAGTTTGATTATATTGCAGGAATGTCTTGTAGCCAAAAGATCAAAGAAAAAGTGGTACCTTGATAGTGGCTGCTCAAGACATATGACGGGTGACAAAGATGAATTCATCACCCTAGAAGAAAAGAAAGGTGGAGTTGTGACGTTTGGCGATAACGGTAAAGGTCAAATTATGGGCCTTGGTAAAGTTCGCATAACTCCATCTATAGTTATTGATAATGTACTTTATGTTAATGGTTTGAAGCATAATCTAATTAGTATAAGTCAATTATGTGATAAAAACTTTAATGTTTCATTTAAATCTTCTTATGCACTGTAACTAATTCTATTGATGATAGCATTGTATTTACTGGTTATAGACATGGCAATGTTTACTTAGTTGACTTAGAAAAATTATCTTTGAGTGATCATTGCTTAATTGCTGACAATGCTAACATAAATGAAATTAGTTGGTTGTGGCATCGTAGATTAGGTCATGCAAGCACACACCTTATTTCAAAACTAATTAAAATGGATTTAGTTAAAGGATTACCTAAACTAGATTTTGAAAATAATAAAATATGTGATGCATGTCAATTTGGAAAACAAACTAGAAGTTCTTTTAAATCTAAAAACATTGTTTCAACTTCTAGGGCTAGAGCTACTTCACATGGATCTTTTCGGACCAACTAGAACCACAAGTCTAGGAGGAAAGAAATATGGTCTAGTGATTGTAGATGATTATTCTAGATATACTTGGGTAATGTTTTTAGCTCACAAAGATGAGACTTTCTCGATATTCCTGAAATTCTTCAAGAAAGTCACAAATGAGAAAAACACTACTATAGTATCTCTAAGAAGTGATCATGGAACAGAATTTGAAAATCACTTATTTGAAATTTCTGCACTGAAAATGGAATTAATCATAATTTTTCAGCCCCTAGGACTCCACAACAAAATGGTGTAGTTGAAAGAAAAAATAGGACTCTAGAAGACATGGCCCGTACCATGCTATGTGAAAGCAACTTACCAAAGTATTTTTGGGCGGAAGCAATTAACACAGCATGTTACATCTTAAACAGAGCTTTAATAAGACCAATATTAAAGAAAACACCTTATGAATTATGGAATGAAAGAAAACCAAATATAAAATACTTTCATGCATTTGGATGTAAATGTTTCATTCATAATAATGGTAAAAACAACTTAGGAAAATTTGATGCTAAATCTGATGAAGGAATTTTTCTAGGTTATTCAACAACTAGTAAGGCATATAGAATCTTTAACAAGAAAACCTTAGTAGTTGAAGAATCCATTCATGTAGTTTTTGATGAATCTTTAGCAACTGGATCTGAAAAGATTGATGATGAGGAAGATACAAACATAATTGAAAAAGATCTTGAAAAACTTAATATTGAAGTATCTTCTGATCATGAACAAGAGGCTAAAGATGATGATTCACATAAGGACGATGATGTCAATATTGATCATAATGATGTAGATCTTCCAAGAGACTGGAGATATGCTCATAGTCATCCTAAGGAATTGATTATAGGCGATCCATCTCAAGGAATAAGGACTAGATCATACATGAGAAATATTAGTAATCATCTTGCATTTGTATCACAAATTGAACCTAAAACTATAGAAGAAGCTGAAAAAGATAATAATTGGATGTTAGCAATGCAAGAAGAACTAAATCAATTTACAAGAAATAATGTTTGGACTTTAGTTGAAAGACCTAAAAATCATTCAGTAATAGGATCAAAATGGATTTATAGAAATAAACTAGATGAAAATGGCATTGTAATTAGAAACAAAGCTAGATTGGTTGCTAAAGGATATAATCAAGAGGAAGGTATTGATTTTGATGAAACCTTTGCACCTGTAGCTAGATTAGAAGCCATTAGGCTATTACTTGCATTTGCATGTCATATGAACATTAACTTATTTCAAATGGATGTAAAAAGCGCATTTTTAAATGGATTTATTAATGAAGAAGTTTATGTAGAACAACCACCAGGTTTTGAAGATCACGAGTTTTCAAATCACGTTTTTAAATTGCACAAAGCTTTATATGGTTTGAAACAAGCACCTAGAGCTTGGTATGATAGGTTAAGTAAATTCTTAATAGAAAATGATTTTACAAGAGGAAATGTTGATAAAACTTTGTTTTTGAAAAGAAAAAGTAAAGATTTACTTGTAGTACAAATATACGTAGATGACATTATTTTTGGTGCTACTAACGATTCTCTTTGTCAAGAATTTGCAAAGTTGATGCAGGGAGAATTCGAGATGAGCATGATGGGAGAACTCAACTTCTTCCTTGGACTCCAGATCAAACAATGCAAGGAGGGAATCTTTATCAACCAAACCAAATACACAAGAGAACTACTCAAAAAGTTTGGTATGGAAACAATGAAACCCCTCGGAACTCCAATGAGTCCTTCATGCAAGCTGGACAAAGATGAAGAAGGTAAAAAGGTTGATCAAAAGTATTATCGAGGTATATCGGATCCCTTCTTTATTTAACAGCAAGTAGACCAGATATTATGTTTTCAGTATGTTTATGTGCTAGATTTCAATCTGAACCTAAAGAATCACATTTAATAGCTGTTAAAAGAATTTTAAGATATCTAAATGGAACTAAAAATGTAGGTTTATGGTATTCTAGAGACTCACATTAAACCTAATTGCATATTCAGATTCTGATTATGCTGGATGTAAATTAGATAGAAAAAGCACAAGTGGTGCATGCCAATTCTTAGGTAGTAACTTAATCACATGGTTTAGCAAAAAGCAAAATTCAGTTGCATTATCAACTACTGAAGCTGAATATGTAGCAGCTGGAAGTTGCTGTGCGCAAATCCTATGGATTAAGCGACAACTTGAAGACTATGGTATCACACTTGATAAAACACCCATAAGATGTGATAACACTAGCGCAATCAACTTAACTAAAAATCCAATTCAACACTCAAGAACAAAACACATAGAAATTAGATATCATTTTATAAGGGAACATGTAGCTAATGATGAAATTTGTTTAGATTATGTAAACACTGAAGAACAATTAGCTGACATATTCACTAAACCTTTAAATGAAGAAAGATTTTGTTATCTTAGAGGAGAGTTAGGAATTTGTAATCCTTTTGAATAAATTTTGAAACCTCTAAGGAAATATATCTAGAGTTCTTTCAAATTCTCAAAATCTTAAGGAAATTTTATCTAGAACTCATATCAATTTGATCTCTCAAAGTCCATGATTTTTAATCATACTCAAAGATCAAATTCCGGACTCAATTCGGATTCTCTGAATCTTAATCTTTTTTTCTCTGAAATTGTCTGGGAGCCGACTCGAGAGTATCGGAGTCGACTCGAGTTTCTGCTGAAACTCAGGAGTCGACCCCTCCTCTGAGCGAGTCGACTCGAGATCGTGTCCGTGCTCTGTGACTAGTCGGGAGCCGACTCCACACTTTGCGCGAGTCGACTCGACGTGGTCCCAGTCGATTATTTAGGGCACGAGTCGACCCGACGGACATTTCATTCTTCCAAATCTTTCCAAATCCTCTCCAAAACTTTCCCAAAACCCTCCAAACCTCAAATAACCTCTGATTAACCAATCCTTCAAGATCAATGGCACCCAAAACCCGTGGAGCTAGCTCGAGTGGCGCCGGTTTGAAGAGAAAGAGGACCGTTCGACGACCCGTCCGCGAGCCGTCTACGGATTCATCCTCTACCCCTTCTGCTAGTGATCCTCCTGCTCCAGCTCCTACCCTTCAGGTAGATCATCTAGCCAGTAGGATTGTCACCACAGGAAGAAAGGTTGATTTTGAATTGTTTGAGAATGAAGGATTCATAATAGGTAGACAACTAATTGAGATGGGATTTGAGTATATTGTTCATTGGACTGTCCCACCTACCCTGCTCTAGTTAAAGAGTTTTACAAGAATTTGACCAGAGGAGATGATGGCTTAGTGAGCAAGGTTAGAGGCATTGGTCTGAACATTACATCCTCTATTCTATCTAGATTATTGAAGTTACCCTTGTCTGGACCATCTACATTTGCCCCAGAAGATAGATCTCCAGCCCTCACTAGGCTATTGAACAGAAATTTTGAAGGATTTGAAGAAGTATTTGCTAGTCAATTGCCTTTGGAATTAAGACTCCACAATATTGCAGCAGGATTTTGTTTCCCAAGACCGGCAGATTCGACTATGTTTCTGAGCGAGATATTTTTGTTATGGATGCTGTTGTTTCTGGGAAACCCATCAATCTACCTCGGATGATAATATGGTATATTGCAGATTGTGGCGGGAAAAAGAAATCAAGTTTGCCCTATGGCATGGTTTTAACTAAATTATTTCAAAGCCAAGGGATTGTGTTTGGTGATAGTGAGCCAAAGAAGGAACTAAGACATACAGATTTTATACTTTGGCTACTATCATCGAATGGGGTTTGTTAAGAAAAATGGAATTGGGAGAGAAAGAATGTTGAGGACAGAGACTAGATGCAGAGGCCCCAGACCTTCTTGAGACATTCATCACCTGAGCCTCCTCAGTGCTCGTCTGTTCCAGAGTCTGTTCCTGCTCCTGCTTCTGATTCTACCCCTGCTCCTACTGTTGCTCCTGCTCAGTCTTCTACATTTTCATCTGGTAGTTTTTCTGACACAGTTAGATCAGCTTCGATCATTATTCAAGTCTGAGATAAGTGATCATGAAAAAGACTGAAAGAAGAATTTAATGAAAAGTATATGAACTTAAAAGAAGCCTTATATTCACTCAGTGATCGGGTTGCATCGATTGAGTCTACTCTCAGTTCATCTACCAGTTCCTTAAGTGAAGACTTAAAGAATATCTTTGGAGAACTTAAGGATATCTGCGGTGACTCGGAGACATACTCCCAATGCAACGCCGAGCTTCAAGATAAAATTACATCTGCTTGTACTTTTGTTGATAATAACTCAAAGACTATGTTAGACTTCAATGTGAAGGGATGAAGCAGATTGTTGATCACTTGAATAGAATTACTAGAAGAAATTTTTAAGTTTTCATGTAATCTCTTTTTGATGTAATCAAGTTTACTTTCAATGCAATGAGCAAGTTTACATTTTCATGTACTTTCATTTTGAAGTAATGAGAAAGTTTGATGCATTACTTTGTCTATTTCAATTGTAAGTATCCTTGAATACTTTGAATGATTATCCTCAATTGATAAGTTAAATAGAAAAAGATAAAGAATGTTATTGATATTAAACTTCCTAACCTTTTTGTTGATTACAAAAAAGGGGGAGAGTTTTTATTCAATCGTATATGCCTTGCCTTCAATTCAATCAAAGTTTAATTTTGAAAGAGGAAGAGCATAAGGGGAAGAGATAAATTGAATTTCATAAAGAAAATGCTTAAGTTTCTGATTTTGAAAAATTTTGAATGATTTATAAAATTAAGGTTCATAGGGGGAGCTACCTCATTGAGGGGGAGCCTTTCCATGAACACAATAGTTGATTTTGGAATCACAAATTTTTCAATTTTATAATGCATATACTCAATGTTTTTGTCATCATCAAAAAGGGGGAGATTGTTGAGAAATTATTGAAACATAATTGCCCCAACTTTATTGATTTTGATGATTTCCAAAAGCCATGAGTACCTTAAAGAATACAATGTGTTTATTTATCAAAAACCTTGAGCTTATTCAAATTGAAAGGAATGAACTATCAATGGTTATAAATGAGTTTTGAATCTATTAGAAAAAGGAGTTTCAAGTTCTATGCTTAAAAGATTTCAAAAAGGAATTTTTACATTATAATTCAATCGATGAATTCTTGAAACATGTCTTGAATCCATGATAAATGTCATATTTAATGTATTCAAGTCAAATTTATATTTTAAATTTAATTGGGACAAGTTTTAAAGTCAATCAGAACATTTTTCTGATTTTTGTATCGTCCCGAGCCGACTCAAGGGTTTCCGAGTCGACTCCCCAAATTGCCTGATTTTCTCGAGTCGACCCTTGGTTTTCAAGAGTCGACCCCTGACTCTTGCGAGCCGACTCCTGTCTGTGCGAGCCGACTCCGCTCAAACAACAGAACCCATTTTTTGAGCACTTCTCGAGTCGACTCCCCATTTCCTCGAGTCGACTCCCGACTTTCAGGAGCCGACACTTTAGTTTTCGCGAGTCGACCCTTCAATGTTAAAATGTTTCTATTTTTAGTAATCGACTTCGAGCCGACTCCCACAAAGCTCGAGTCGACTCCGCGAAATCTGGGCGCGATTTTTAACGATGACACATCAGCCCCAACGGTAAGATTTTTGAATAACGGCTATTTTTCCTTGTCTCTAACGGATATATTTTTGCAGATTCTATAAATAGAGGAGCTCTTTTCAAATCAAAAGAGAAAATCAAAAGAGAGAAAAGAATATCATTTGAAAAGAGGGAAAAACAGAGCATATTGAAAAATCATTTAGCTCAAAGGAGAGTGATTCAAAAGGAGTGAAATCCAAGTGAAAGTTTCGTCTGCTCCTTCTCATCAATCCACAAGAGTCAAAAGAAAATCCACAAGCATTTCAAAGGTCAAATCGGAGGATTTTCAAAAGAGGAAAAAGCTTCATCTCAACTCCAAAGTCTTCAACGGTCAAGAATCTTGCTGAGGCGTGATTCAACACTTCAAGAGGAGTTAAAGAGAAGAAGGAAGAAAGCCCAAGCCTCTACCATCTGCAATACAATCAGGCTTTTCTAACCTTTATTATTTTGTACTTCATTTGTATATTTGCTCAAGGGGAGCATTTATTGTTCAAACACTTTTATTTTATTGTTTGCTGATTCAATCAGTGGATTGAATCAGTGGAGGTTGGTATACCTCGTTACAAGCCGGAGTGCTTGTGTTGGGTTAGTTGTGAGCCCGTGAAAAACAACGTGTAGGGTTTTGTGCTGGTAAGCCCGAGTTAAAACCAGCTGGGTTCGTTGTGCACCCGGTAAAACAACAAGTTTGAGTTGTGAGCTTGGAAAACAACTCGGCTGTAATCTAGAGAGATTATAGTGTGGACCCAAGTGAATCTTGGGAGTGGACGTAGGTGTTGGTTGCACCGAACCACTATAAAATTATCTTGTGTTTGCCGTGCCTATATTTTCTCTTTCTCTATCTCTCTTTATTTGCTTGTGTATTGATTTTAGTTAGCCTCTCACTTGCACATCTTGCTAACTAATCAATTAAAGTTAAAAAGTCTTAAATTTTTAAGAACCCAATTCACCCCCCCCCCCCCCCCCCTCTTGGGTTGTCATCTGGGCCAACACTTCGATAGTGGGTTCTATCATGTACGCTATGACATGTACTAGATCAAATATGGCATACTCACTAGGGGTAGTGAGTAGATACCAGTCTTTTCAATGTATGCATATATATTTACAATTTGCACAATCATTTACATGTTAGTTGATTGGCTTTAAGACACAATTCTCAATGTATGTATTCTTATTCTCCCCCTTTTTGTCATAAATCAAGAAGGTGATTGAAGAATGTGCAATTTCAATTATTTATCATAACATTCATATCATAGACATTCATAATGTAAGCATAAACATAATACTTTAAGATAACATGAGTACATGATTAAATATTCATACAAAACAGTAAGCTAGTGGCTTAATAGAAAATATTAAGTTTTAGCAACCATATATCATATAGAAAATAAACAAATATATAATATTTACTTATCATCATCAGAGGAAATAATAGAAGATTGAGATGAAGATCCATCTGGACGACGAGAGGCTTCGGGCTTGTTCTCGTGAGATTGTGGTGGAGGCATCCATAGGTAGGGATGCAAATAAGATATATCTGGTGTAAACAATGGAGGAGAAGAATGAGATGAAGCAAGATGTTGCTTCAGGAGGCTTGTAAGTCTGGCAATAGAAGCAGTCCAATGATCAACAGCATTAGAAGCATCCTTGGTTTGGCTTTCATTGGCACGCATTTGACATGTCACCCTTTTCACTTTAGTTTCAAAACATTCAAGCTTAGCCTTCAACAAATTGATCTCACTCAGTATACGGCCCATCACTGTTTCATTATGGTGAAAGACTCTTTCATTAAGAATTTCATATCATGAACAATTTAATTATGACTCATCACAATCTGGGAAAGTGTCTTAAAAACTGTGGAGATGTGGGGTATCATGGTATAGTCATTAACAAATGATCCAATGTCTCTGGTGCTTCTACTGGATTGGGCTATGGATAATTCATAGATAATCCGTTGTATCTGTTCTTCACATATTTCAACAGTGGGACACTGAGGAGCAGGATTTTCATTACAAGGAGGTGGCTCAGGTATAGTAAATTGATGTGGTAGACATAAATGGATGTGGTTCAGTCATTGCGGCTAAGAAAGGATGTGGCTGATGAAAGTCAAAGTTAAAGTAGCCAATGAAGGACAAGTTTGTTGAGGCAGGTCTGAAGGTGGTACTCTTTTTGGTAGAAGAGCAGGGTTTTCACCTGTCCTAATTCTAATTCTAGTCCAAATACTATCACACTTAGCATAATCCATACGATGAAGAGAGTGAGCATTAAAGATATCGGAATGACGTAATTCTACAACAATCTCACCCTTAAGTTTCACATTGTAAAATTTAAAAACATAGGTAAGGAACATGTCGTAAGGCAATACGGCTTTGAATCTTTCTAAAGCTTCCTTCATAATGGTCATCATAAGTTCAGGAAAATCAAGAGGTTTTCTTCCAGGATATGACACATAATGCAAACATCATGGTCAATTACAGCATTGAAAGTTCCAGTCCGAGGGGCAAAGATTTTTGCACTGATACTATGAAGTAACATATTTTCAATACTTAGCTTGTTTGCATCAAGGTTCACAATATTATCAGCTTCACCATCCTCTAAACCAAGTACAATGGCAAGTCTATAACCTTTTTCACCGGGAAAAGTTTCCATAACACCATCAGATGGAATGTTTAAGGCAGATCCCAGTAACCTGCTATCAAATTATATCTTAACCTTTTTAACATTAGAGGTTATGATACCATCACCAAAGATAATATTTTCATAAAATTTACAGATAAGATCGGGATATATAGGGTTTTTGGTTTTCAATAAACTAGTCCAACCTTGTGAAGAAAATAATCTACCTAATTTAAATCCTCTTGTTCTAAAAATTCAAAGTCTACTAACCTTCCATTTGCTAAGGCTCTAGCGGCGATGTGAATAGATGATGGAAATGAGATTCGCGAAGAAGAAGAAGAAGCGGGTTTCCTATGAAGATTAGTGGAGTCATCTTTCCTTGAGCTAAGAAATTTCTTCTTAGGAACCATCTTCTAATTTCTCTTGGAGTGGAAGGAATGGAGTGTGAGAGGAATGAGACAGGACAGGTTAGTTGGATGAAGAAGACCGGTGGAGTCGGTTTGGAAGAAGAGAGGAGTGAAGTGAGAGAAGAAGACGGTGGAGTTGACTTATAGAGAATTTAAAAATGGTTGACGATCAGGTGGCTAGTGATTTATTTTTGGTTGCCTGGTAACTTTAAGGAGTGGAATGAAGAGATAGGTGCCGGTTGTTAGTGGATTAAATGAGGGAAAAGTTGATGGTTGGCTGGTTGCAACCCCATTCATTGAAGTTAGCTCCCCAGTCAACTGAAGGAATAAAGACAAGACCATTAAATGCTCTTGGAATTTCAGTACATGGAGGAGTTTGATTGGAACAGCTGTATGGAGTTCATCTAGCATCACCAGTTGACTTTCCAGTCAACTAAGGTGAAGAGGACAAAAACTTAGGTGGCCGCAAGATAGAGTCATGCAACAAAAGATAGCTAGCTTAATGGTTAGCTGGAGCAAGAGTGGTTTCATGCATGAATAGTATCATGTGATTTTAAAATATATGAACTAATGTTAACATGTTTTTTAAATATAATTTTGAGGAGCATGAAAATAATTATATAATTACTTAAGCTAACTTACTGAATAGAAGGATCAATCATACCGAGTTCCCTTCTAATTTCATAAAACTTAGATTCTTCAAGAGGTTTAGTAAAAATATCAGTGAATTATTTTTCAGTACATAAAAATTCAATTACAACATCATCATTATTCACATGATCCCTAATGAAATGATGTCTAATTTCTATGTGTTTAGTCCTAGAATGCTGGATGGGATTCCTAGTGAGATTGATTGCACTAGTGTTATCACATTTTATCGGAATGTCTTTTTGTTTGATGCCATAATCTTTTAGCTATTGCTTAATCCATAAGATTTGAGTATAGCAACTTCCAGCTGCAATGTATTTGGCTTCGGCCGTAGACAATGATACTGAAGTTTGCTTTTTGCTAAACTAGAAGACTAAGTTGACACCTAGAAATTGGCAAGTTTCACTAATTGATTTTTTGTCTAATTTACAACCTGCAAAATCTGAGTCTGTGTATCCTATTAAGTCAATGCTAGATTATTTGCCATACCAAAGTCCTAAATTTATAGTTCCACTTAAATATTTAAAAATCCTTTTAACAGCAAGAAAGTATGACTCTTTAGGATAAGCTTGAAATCTAGCATACATACAAACACTAAACAAGATATCAGGTCTACTTACAGTTAAATACATTAAGGATCCTATCATGTCTCTATAAAGTTTTAGATCAACGGATTTTTTAGTACTATTTGAATCAAGTCTACAAGATGAGCTCATAGGAGTACCGATACTTTAGATGTCTCCATGCCAAACTTCTTGAACATTTTGTACGAAGATGCGAGAGTCGAATCGAGAGAAAAATGGTTGCTGGATGCACTCATCCCTAGTTGATGCTTTAATCCTTGTCAGCAAGAAAGTTTTTTTTAATTATGCTTTAAAAAAAGAAAATTATGCTTTTAACTCATAAACTTTGAGCATATCTCATTTTAATTTTTATGCTTTAAAAATTATTAAATTAATTTTATTTTTTATTTTTATTTAATTCTTAGCAGATTCTCTAAAAAATCAAAAACAAGAACTCCCTCTCCTGCTCTCTCTCTCCTGCCTACCCCACATCTCTCTTACGAACCAAAAACAAACCTAGAACTCACACTCTCTCCTCTCTTTGATCCAATGTCTTCCGAGAACAAAACCCTCCACTCCTCCACGCTCCATCGCCATCGCCACCGCCAACATGAAGGAACCGCTACTCTCTCCCATGCCATCCGCTGCCGCCAAGATAGAGGAGCTCAATGCCGCTATCGACCTCCCCTCCACCTCCTCTAATGCCACCATCAAGACCGCCGTCGCCGCCACCACCGAGATGGAGAAGCAGCTCCCCTCCACCCCTCCTCCTCCTCGGGTTCCATCTTGAAGAATCCTTATTTCTATCATCTTGTCCATCTACATATTTGTTGGGATATCATTTTACTGCATCCACCCTGAGGGCTTCTCAGCCCAGACCAATCGAATCATCGACGAATTCTACTATAGCATAATCACTTTTTGTACTATTGGCTACGAGGACATCATCCCTGTCACCCCCGGTACCAAGTTGTTCTGCTGTATTTTTGTTCTTGTCGTGCTGGCCCCATCAACACCATCATTTCCAACGCCATGTCATCATCTCCATTTTTTGGAACGGTGTCTCCAACTGGGTAAAGGTCGTGTGCGCCATCGCGATCCTCCTGTTTTGGATCAGGGTGGGCATGCTGGCGTTGCACTTTATAAAGCATCTCGACTAGATCAACTCAGTATATCTGGCGGTCATATCGGTGACAATAGTCAGATATGGTGATAAGGTACTATGACAGGGAGGTTCTTCGCTTCCTTATGGCTCTTCCTATCGATTCCAATAGTGATGAGGGTGATTCAGTTCTTGGGGAAGGCTTTGATTGATAAGTGCTCCATATGGATTTGAATTTGGATTCCGATAGTGACGAGGGTAATTCAGTTCTTGGAGAAGTTTTTGATTGATAAGTGCTCCATATGGATTTAGAATTGATCTAAACCTAAGGGCTTCATCAGTTTGGTGCATTCTGATATTCTTCCTGATATGCTTTAAAATGGTTCCTTATGCATATTTAAATATGTTCATAAAAAATATAAAGAAAAAGATTAGGTGTTTTATCTGTAGGTTATACAAGAATTTCAGTTGGAAATATTTGTTACGATGGAAAATATGACTTTGGTTGGGACATTGTTTTGCCAAAGGCCTTGTTTGGTTGTTGTTTATCATAGAATAAGGGTGGAATACAACATTATTCTGGGTTGTTCTGTCAAACAAGCTGGCGTCGTTAATTAGCGACACACCTAGCATCGAAGAAGGCATCGCTAATTAGCTACACCAGCCTGGGCGTCACTAATTAGTGACGTCCTTTCTTGTGTTGCTATAAGAATGTATATATGATAACATATTTTTTTAATTTTTTGTATTTTTAGCTATGTCAACGAGGGCGTCGCTATTGGCGTCGCTAATTAGCAATGCCCTGCATCGCAGAAGACGTCGCTAATTAGCTACGCCAATCTGGGCGTCGTTAATTAACGACGTCCTTTCTTATATCACTATAAAAATTCTTATATGATAATATATAACTTTTTAAAAAAATATATGTTTTTAGCTATGCCAGCAGGGTGTCACTAATTAGCAACGCACCTCTCACCGCATAAGGCGTCACTAATTAGTTATGCCAGCTTGGGCGTCATTAATTAGCGACACCCTTTCTTGCGTTGCTATAAGAATGCTTATATGATATTTTCTTTTAAAAAATTTTATGTTTTCAGCTATGCCAGCCAGGGCATCGCTAATTAGCAATGCACCTCGTATCGCAGAAGGCATGGCTAATTAGCTACGCCAGCCTGGGCATCGCTAATTAGCGACGTCCTTTCTTGTGTCGCTATTAGAATGCTTCTATGAAAATATGTAATTTCTTTAAAAAAAAATTATACTTTTAGCTATGTTAGCCAGGGCGTCACTAATTAGTGACGCTCCTCATGTCGCAGAAGGCGTCACTAATTAGCTACGCTAGCCTAGGTGTCGTTAATTAGTGATGCCTATTCTTGCATCGCTAATTAGCGACGCACTTCACATTGCTGGGATGCGCACGAGCATTGCTAATTAGCGATGATGTTTTGGCATTGCTAATTACTTTTTGCATCGCTAACTAGCGACACGATAGCAACGACATTTGTGCCGCTAATTTTGTTCGTCGCTAATTCATCGTTAAGTTGTCGCTAATTTTTTTGTCGATGTTGCATCGCTATTTAGCGACGCTATTTTGTGGTCGCTAATTAACGTTGCTAAAATGTTGTTTTCTTGTAGTGGATGGATGTTACTTAAGTCAAAGCATCCTTTCGACTAGTTTCTTGGTTTACTTTAAATTGTCTATCTTCAATGCTAAGCAACATGTGAGGCAGTTAAAATTACCTTTATTCAGAACAAATTTGAATGAAATAGAAATGATTTAAAAAAAGAGAAAAGCATAATTCTACATAGTTGATATAGAGCAAATTAATACTATTGCATGATGGATGTTACTTAAGTCAAAGCATCCTTTCAATTAGTTTCTTGGTTTACTTTAAATTGGCTATCTTCAATGCTAAGCAACATGTGAGGCTGTTAGAATTACCTTTATTCAGAATAGATTCGAGTGAAATAGAAATAATTTAAAAAAAGAAGAAAAGCATAATTCTATAAATTGGCTATCTTCAATGCAACATGTGAGGTAGTTAATGGGCTGAGTAAGGCTGGGTAAGCCCAAGAGGCACGAAGATATGGGTGGAGGGAAAAGTCTTTGGACTTTTTGTACATGCTATTTATTTGGTTCATTAACTAAACTGGAAGCCATGGTTGAGCTTTAAACGAGTGGAACATTCTATGCGAAGATGCGAGAGTCGAATTAGTACGAGAGAAAAATGGTTGCTAGATGCACTCATCCCTAGTTGATGCTTTAATCCTCATGAGCAAGGAATTTTTTTTAAATTACACTTTAAAAAATTATGCTTTTAACTCATAAACTTTGAGCATATCTCATTTTAATTTTTACGCTTTAAAAATTTATTAAATTAATTTTATTTTTATTTTATTTAATTCTTAGCAAATTCTATAAAAAAATAAAATACAAGAACTCTCTCTCCCGCTCTCTCTCTCTCCCACATACCCTGGATCTCTCTTACAAATCAAGAACTCGCACTCTCTCCTCTCTTTGATCCAATGTCTTTCGAGAACGAAACCCTCCACTCCTCCAGGTCCTCTATCGCCGCGGCCATCGCCAACATGAAGGAACCGCTACTCTCTCCCATGTCATCTGCCGCTGCCAAGATAGAGGAGCCCGACGCTGCTATAAGCTCCCCTCCACCTCCTCCGACATTGCCATCAAGACCGTCGTTGCTGCCGCTGCCGAGATGGAGAAGCTACTCCCCTCCACCCCTCCTCCTCTTCAAGCTCCATCTTGAAGAATTCTTTCCTTATTTCTATCGTCTTGTCCATCTACATATTGGTTGGGATATCATCCATCCTGAGGGCTTCTCTACCCAAACCAACCGAATCATCGATGGATTCTACTACAACATAATCACTTTCTGTACTATTGGCTATGGGCACATCGTCCTGTCACCCCCGATACCAAGTTGTTCTGCTATATTTTTGTTCTCATCGGAGCTGGCCCCATCAACACCATCATTTCCAACGCTATTGTCATCGTCGCCATTTTTTGGAACAGTGTCTCCAATGCCAAGATGGAGTGCATAAAGGTCACGTGCACCATCGCAATCCTCCTATTTTGGATCCAGGTGGGCACACTGGCATTGCACTTTATAGAGCATCTTGACTAGATCAACTCAGTATATCTGGTGGTCATATCGGTACGACAGTATATGGCGATAAGGTACTCTGCCAAGGAGGTTCTTCGCTTTCTTATGGCTCTTCCTGTCGATTCCGATAGTGGCAAGGATGATTCAGTTCTTGTGGAAGGCTTTGATTGATAAGTGCTCCATATGGATTTGGATTTGGATTACGAAGGTGATTCAGTTCTTGGGAAGCCTTTGATTGATAAGTGCTCCACATGGATTTGAATTTGATCTAAACTTAAAGGGCTTCATCAGGTTGGTGCATTCTGATATTCTTCCTGATATGCTTTATAACGGTTCCTTATGCATAGTTAAATATGTTTATAAAAAAACATGAAGAAAAAGATTAGGTGTTTTATTTGTACAAGAATTTCAAATGGAAATATTTGTTACGATGGAAAATATGACTTTGGTTGGGACATTGTTTGGTTTCATCCAAAGGCCTTGTCTGGTTGTTGTTTATCACAGAATAAGGGTGAAATACAACATTATTCTAGGTTGTTCTACCAAACGAGCTGACGTCACTAAAGCGACGCACCTTGCATCACAGAAGGCATCACTAATTAGCAACGCCAACTTGGGCATCACTAATTAGCGACATCCTTCCTTAGGTCGCTATAAGAATACTTACATGATAATATATATTTTTTATAAAAAAATTATGTTTTTAGCTATGCCAGTAAGAGCATCGCTAATTAGCGATGCACCTCTCATCGCAGAAGGTATCACTAATTAGCGACGCACCTCACATCGCAAAAGGCATAGCTAATTAGCTATGCTAGCCTGGGCGTTCCAAATTAGCGACGTCCTTTCTTGCATCGCTATAAGAATGCTTATATAATAATATATAATTTTTAAATTTTTTTTGTTTTTAGCTACGATAGCTAGTGCGTTGCTAATGGCATCACTAATTTGCGAAGCTTTGGCTGGCGTCGCTAATTAGCGACGCACCTCGCATCGCAGAAGGGATTGCTAATTAGCTACGCCAACCTGGGCATCGTTAATTAGCGACATCCTTTCTTGCATCGCTATAAGAATGCTTATATGGTAATATATAATTTTTTAAAAAAATTATATTTCTAGCTACGCCAGCCAAGGCGTCGCTAATCTGCGATGCACCTCTCACCACAGAAGGCGTCCCTAATTAACTATGCCAGCGACGCACCTCTCGCCGCAGAAGGCGTCACTAATTAGCTATGCCAGCCTAGGTGTCATTAATTAGCAACTTCCTTTCTTGCGTCACTATAAGAATGCTTATATGATAATTTTTTTAAAAAAAAATTATGTTTTTAGCTATGCCAGCCAGGGCGTTGCTTATTAGCGACGCACCTCGCATCGCAGAAGGCATGGCTAATTAGCAACGCCATCCTGGGCATCGCTAATTAGCGACGTCCTTTCTTATGTCGCTATATGAATGCTTATATGATAATATATAATTTTTTTAAAAAATATGTTTTTAGCTATGCCAGTCTGGGTGTCGCTAATGGCATCACTAATTAGCGATGCTTCTCGTATCGCAGAAGGCATCGTTAATTGGCTACGCCAGCCTGGGCATCGTTAATTAGTGATGCCTATTCTTGCATCGCTAATTAGCGATGCACTTTGCATTGCTAGGATGCATACGGTCGTTGCTAATTAGCGATGATGTTTAGGCATCGCTAATTACTTTTTGCGTCTTTAATTAGCGACATATCAGCAACGACATTTGCATCGCTAATTTTGTTCGTCGCTAATTCGTCGTTAAGTTGTCGCTAATTTTTTTGTCACTGTTGCATCGCTATTTAGCGACGCTATTTTTATCGTCGCTAATATGTTGTTTTCTTGTAGTGGATGGATGCTACTTAAGTCAAAGCATCCTTTCAACTAGTTTCTTTGTTTACTTTATATTGCCTATCTTCAATGCTAAGCAACATGTGAGGCAGATAGAATTACTTTTATTCAGAACAAATCTGAGTGAAATAGAAATGATTTTAAAAAAAAAAGAAAAGCATAATTCTGCATAGTTTATATATAGCAAATTAATACTATTGCATGATGGATGTTACTTAAGTCAAAGCATCCTTTCAATTAGTTTCTTGGTTTACTTTAAATTGGTTATCTTCAATGCTAAGCAATATATGAGGCTGTTAGAATTACTTATGCAGAACAGATCCAAGTGAAATAGAAATAATTTAAAAAAAGAAGAAAAGCATAATTCTATAAATTGGCTATCTTCAATGCAACACATGAGGCAGTTAATGGGCTGAGTAAGGCTGGGTAAGCCCAAGAGGCACAAAGGTATTAGTAGAGGGAAAAGTCTTTGAACTTTTTGTCCTTGCTATTTATTTAGTTCATTAACAAGAAGCCATGGTTAAGCTTTAAACGAGTGAAACATTCTGTGTAAGATGCGAGAATCGAATTAGTACAAGAGAAAAATGGTTGCTGGATGCACTCATCCCTAGTTGATGCTTTAATCCTTGTTAGCAAGGAATTTTTTTAAAAAATTACACTTACGCTTTTAACTTATAAACTTTGAGCATATCTCATTTTAATTATTACGCTTTAAAAAATTATTAAATTAATTTTTTTTTATTTTTATTTAATTCTTAGCAAAATCTATAAAAAAATAAAAAACAAGAACTCCCTCTCCCGCATACCCTGCATCTCTCTTACAAACCAAGAACTCACACTCTCTCCTCTCTTTGATCCAATGTCTTCCGAGAACGAAACACTCCACTCCTCCACGTCCTCTATCGCCGCCGCCATTGCAACATGAAGGAACCGCTACTCTCTCCCACGTCGTCCGCCGTGGCCAAGAAAGAGGAGCCCGACGCTGCTATAAGCTCCCCTCCACCCCCTCTGATGCTGCCATCAAGACCGTCGTCGCCTCCGCTGCCGAGATGGAGAAGCTACTCCCCTCCACCCTCCTTCTCCTCTTCAAGCTCCATCTTGAAGAATTCTTTCCTTATTTCTATCGTCTTGTCCATCTACATATTGGTTGGGATATCATCCATCCTGAGGGCTTCTCTACCCAGACCAATCGAATCATCGACGGATTCTACTACAGCATAATCACTTTCTGTACTGTTGGCTATGGGCACATCATCCCTGTCACCCCCGATACCAAGTTGTTCTGCTATATTTTTGTTCTCATCGGAGCTGGCCCCATCAACACCATCATTTCCAATGCTATGTCATCGTCGCCATTTTTTGGAACGGTGTCTCCAATGCCAAGATGGAGCACATAAAGGTCACGTGCGCCATCGCAATCCTCCTATTTTGGATCCGGTTGGGCACACTAGCATTGCACTTTATAGAGCATCTCGACTAGATCAACTCAGTATATCTGGTGATCATATCGGTGATGACAGTCGTATATGGCGATAAGGTACTCTGCCAAGGAGGTTCTTCGCTTTCTTATGGCTCTTCCTGTCGATTCCGATAGTGGCAAGGATGATTCAGTTCTTGTGGAAGGCTTTGATTGATAAGTGCTCCATATGGATTTGGATTTGGATTACGAAGGTGATTCAGTTCTTGGGAAGCCTTTGATTGATAAGTGCTCCACATGGATTTGGATTTGATCTAAACTTAAAGGGCTTCATCAGGTTGGTGCATTCTGATATTCTTCCTGATATGCTTTATAACGATTCCTTATGCATAGTTAAATATGTTTATAAAAAAACATGAAGAAAAAGATTAGGTGTTTTATTTGTACAAGAATTTCAGATGGAAATATTTGTTACGATGGAAAATATGACTTTGGTTGGGACATTGTTTGGTTTCATCCAAAGGCCTTGTCTGGTTGTTGTTTATCATAGAATAAGGGTGAAATACAACATTATTCGCAGAAGGCATCGCTAATTAGCAACGCCAACTTGGGCATCGCTAATTAGCGACATCCTTCCTTACGTCGCTATAAGAATACTTATATGATAATATATATTTTTTTAAAAAATTATGGTTTTAGTTATGCCAGTAAGAGCATCGCTAATTAGCGACACACCTCGCATCGTAGAAGGCGTCGCTAATTAGCGATGCACCTCGCATCGCAAAAGGCGTAACTAATTAGCTACGCTAGCCTGGGCATCCCTAACTAGCGAGTCCTTTCTTGCATCGCTATAAGAATGCTTATATGATAATATATAATTTAAAAAAAAATTATGTTTTTAGCTTCGATAGCCAATGCATCGCTAATGGCACCCTAATTAGCGAAGCTCTGGCTAGCGTCGCTAATTAGCGACGCACCTCGCATCGCAGAAGGCATGGCTAATTAGCTACGCTAGCCTGGGCATCGCTAATTAGCGACGTCCTTTCTTATGTAGCTATATGAATGCTTATATGATAATTTATAATTTTTTTAAAAAAATTGTTTTTTTAGCTACGCCAGCCTGGGTGTCGCTAATGGCATCACTAATTACCGATGCTTCTCGTATCGCAAAAAGCATAGTTAATTGGCTACGCCAGCCTGGGCATCGTTAGTTAGTGATGCCTATTCTTGCATCGCTAATTAGCGACGCACTTTGCGTTGCTAGGATGCGCACGGGCGTTGCTAATTAGCGATGATGTTTTGGCATCGCTAATTACTTTTTGTGTCTTTAATTAGCGACATGTTAGCAATGACATTTGCGTTGCTAATTTCGTTCGTCGCTAATTCATCGTTAAGTTGTCGCTAATTTTTTTCGTCACTGTTGCATCGCTATTTAGCGATGCTATTTTTATCATCGCTAATTAGCGTCGCTAATATGTTGTTTTCTTGTAGTGGATGGATGTTACTTAAGTCAAAGCATCCTTTTAACTAGTTTCTTTGTTTACTTTAAATTGCCTATCTTCAATGCTAAGCAACATGTGAGTCAATAGAATTACTTTTATTCAGAACAAATTTGAGTGAAATAGAGATGATTTAAAAAAAAAAGAAAAGCATAATTCTACATAGTTGATATAGAGAAAATTAATACTATTGCATGATGGATGTTATTTAAGTCAAAGCATCCTTTCAATTAGTTTCTTGGTTACTTTAAATTGGTTATCTTCAATGCTAAGCAACATGTGAGGCTGTTAGAATTACTTATGCAGAACAGATCCAAGTGAAATAGAAATAATTTAAAAAAAGAAGAAAAGCATAATTCTATAAATTGGTCATCTTCAATGCAACACATGAGGCAGTTAATGGGCTGAGTAAGGCTGGGTAAGCCCAAGAGGCACAAAGGTATGGGTAGAGGGAAAAGTCTTTGGACTTTTTGTCCATTCTATTTATTTAGTTCATTCACTAGAAGCCATGGTTGAGCTTTAAACGAGTGGAACATTCTGTGCAAAGATGCGAGAGTCGAATTAGTACGAGAGAAAAATGTTTGCTGGATGCACTCATCCTTAGTTGATGCTTTAATCCTCGTTAGCAAGGAAATTTTTTTTTAAAATTACACTTTAAAAAAAATTACGCTTTTAACTCATAAACTTTGAGCATATCTCATTTTAATTTTTACGCTTTAAAAAATTATTAAGTTAATTTTTTTTTTTTTTTTTTATTTAATTCTTAGCAGAATCTATAAAAAAATTAAAAACAAGAACTCCCTCTCCCGCTCTCTCTCTCCCGCATACCCCGCATCTCTCTTACGAACCAAAAACAAACCAAGAACTCACACTCTCTCCTCTCTTTGATCCAATGTCTTCCGAGGATGAAACCCTCCACTCCTCCACGTTCTCTACCACCGCCGCCACCGTCAACATGAAGGAACTGCTACTCTCTCCCATGTCATCCGCCGCCGCCAAGATAGAGGAGCCCAACGCCGCTATAAGCTCCCCTCCACCTCCTTCGACGCCGCCATCAAGACCGCCATCCCTGCCGCCACCGAGATGGAGAAGCTACTCCCCTCCACCCCTCCTCCTCTTCGGCTCCATCTTGAAGAATTCTTTCCTTATTTCTATCGTCTTGTCCCATCTACATATTGGTTGGGATATCATCCATCCTGAGGGCTTCTCTGCCCAGACCAACCGAATCATCGACGGATTCTACTACAGCATAATCACTTTATGTACTGTTGGCTATAGGGACATCATCACTGTCACCCCGATATCCAGTTGTTCTACTGTATTTTTGTTCTCATCGGCACTGGCCCCATCAACACTGGCCCCATCAACACCATCATTTCCAACGCTATGTCATGGTTGCCATTCTTTGGAACGGTGTCTCCAATGCTAAGATGGAGCGCATAAAGGTCATGTGCACAATTGCGATCCTCCTGTTTTAGATCGGGGTGGGCACACTGGCGTTGCACTTTTTAGAGCATCTTGACTAGATCAACTCAGTATATCTGGTAGTCATATCGGTGATGACTATCGGATATGGCGATATGGTACTATGCCAGGGAGGTTCTTCACTTCCTTATGGCTCTTCCTGTCTATTTCGATAGTGTTGACCCCATATTGATTTTGATGATTACAAAACAAATTAAGCAATTCTAAGATTGATACAGGGAAGTTCGGTCGCCTTGCAAGTAAGTATCTTCATGCAAAATTGACTGGTAAGAAAGTACTTCATTTAATTTGCTTTGAATAAGATTATTAGCCTGGGAGTTAACTGGTTAGCTAGCTTGTTATTCCATTTAGCTAACTGGCATGACTTTCAGCTAGCTGGAAACTTTCACAGTGATTGGGCCGAACGATCTTGCATTTTAGCTAGCTGTTTAGCTAGCTTGTTAGCTAGCTGCAGTTTCTTCAGCTAACTAAAATGCTCGTCTCAGGTGCCTGGCCGAATGTCCTTTTTTAGCTAGCTGGTGAGTTAGTTTGTTAGCTAGCTGGAGTCCTTTCAGCTAACTAAGAAAGTTGTCTCAGGTGCCTGGTCGAACATCCTTTTTTTTAGTTAACTGGTGAGCTAGCTTGTTAGCTAGCTGGAATTCCTTCAGCTAACTAATTCGCTCGTCACAGTGCATTGGCCGAACACCCTCCAATTTTAGCTAGCTGGCTGGATGTCTTGTTAGCTAACTGCAACTCCTTCTAGCTAGCTGACGTTCCTTTTAGTTAACTGCTTAGCTAACTATTTCATCCTGGAGCTAACTGCTCAGCTAACTGATTTTTACTTAGTTAGCTGGTGAGCTAACTAAGCTGGCCGGACAACCTGTTGCTTTTGCTTCTAGTTAGCTCGTGAGCTAACTGGCCATTCTTCAGTTAGCTATTCAGCTAACTAACTGTTTTACTTTTCTCCTGCAGCCGAGAGGGATTCAAATTTAGTTAGCTGGAGAGCTAACTATGGATGCATAAAACTTTTCCTCTGCCATTGCTTTTTCCCTGATAGTTAACTAAAGAGTTAACTGACCGTTGCTTAGTTAGCTGCCTAGTTAACTAAGATTTCAGCTTTTTACCCTGCTGCCATTGCTTTTTGTTGTGAGTTAGCTGGAGAGCTAACTATCAACCTTCTAGCTGACTGAAGAGATACCTATGGACGTCTTATTTGTTTTTGGTCTCTCTGGTTAGCTAACTGATTAGCTAGCTGATGTCCCTTGCTTAACTCTTGGACGATGGCATTCATATTCTCAGCTACCTGGAGCTTCCTTTTTTTAATCCACCGCCACCTAAGCTTTTATGAGAGCTCTTTCTTCTCTCTCTCTTTCTCTATTGCTATTTCAAGCTATATTTAACTTTTGATTTTTGAATTTTTACAGGATCCTTCATTAATGGATTTTGCATTCAATTTGGGAAAAATTTTAACGGTTTTATTTCTTCCCGTTTTTCCTTTCCTCTATTTTACCAATGAATCTAACGGATAGTTTTTTGAATGGTTTAAATAGGGATGTTCAGAAGAAATCCTTGACGATATCTTTTGACATATCAAAAACAAAAGAGAGAAAGAAATCAAAAGAGAGTGCTTATTGCAAGATATTTTTCGGATCCTTGAAGAGCAAGATATTGTGCTGCGAAGTTGCATCCTCCAACCCTTGCTCAAGTCGTCCAGATCCGGTGAAGCGAGTGCAAATTTCAGCTACTTCGAAAATCAACATTTGCTGCTGAAGTATTGCTTCAAAAAGTTGTAAAGTTTATCTTTGAATATTTGCTCAAATTAGGAGCTGTCTATTTTTGATAAATCTTGTATTAGGGTTAGAGATAACCCTAGTTTCTTGATTGGCTTCCTTGTGCCATTAAACAAGAGGACTAGCCGGGAAGGCTAGGGGATTGGCTTCCTTGTGCCGTGAAACAAGAGGACTAGCCGGGGAAGGCTAGGGGATTTGGCTGCCTTGTGCCGTGAAAACAAGAGGACTAGCCGGGGAAGGCTAGGGGTTGTAATCGTTGTGATACGATTAGTGAAATTCCCAAAGGTTTTGGGGAGTGGATGTAGGAGCCGAGTTTGGCACCGAACCACTATAAACCTTGCTGTGTTTGTGATTGATTGATCTGTTTTTCTATTCGTGCACTCCACTACACCGCTGCGAATTAAATTGATTAAGCACATATCTGCGTTAGTCAATATCATCCATTGAATTAATTTTTAAATACCCAATTCACCCCCCTCTTGGGCTACTACGTCTGGGCAACAAGTGGTATCAGAGCAGCGTGCTCTTGATTCCTATAGCTTTGATAAGCTTGGAGCTAAAGATCAGTAGTAATCCAAATGGATCTATGTTGACCGAAGGACAGTCAACTAATAGACCACCTTTGTTCAATGGAACAAATTACACTTATTGGAAAGCACGAATGAAAATATTCATTCAAGCACTTGATTATGATTTATGGGGAATCATAATTAATGGACCTCACACACCCACTGTTAAGATTGATAATATTGATATTGCAAAGCCTGAATCTGAATGGGATGAGCTAGATAAGAAATTAGCTCAATTAAATGCAAAGCAATGAATGTTCTTTATTGTTCTCTTGATGCAAATGAGTTTAATCGTATATCTACATGCATGTCTGCTAAAGAGATTTGGAATAGACTTGAAGTTACCCATGAGGGTACTAACCAAGTCAAGGAATCCAAAATTAATATGCTTGTTCATAAGTATGAACTATTTAAAATGGATTCATCTGAAAATATCACTGATATGTTCACTAGATTTACCGACATTATTAATGGTTTAAAAGTTTGGGTAAAGTCTTATGCTAACAGTGATCTTGTAAGAAAAATTTTGAGATCTTTGCCTAGATCATGGGAAGCAAAGGTGACAGCTATACAAGAAGCAAAAGACCTCAACAATCTATCACTTGAAGAATTGGTCGGATCTTTGATGACTCATGAACTACAACAACGTCAACACATTGATGAAGACGATTCAAAGAAGAGAAGGACCATGGCATTAAAAGGTAATGTTCAAAGTGAGGAAAGTGAAGATGAAACTAGTGAAAGTGAAAAAGATGATGATATGGCTCTCATCTCTAGAAAGTTTAAGAAATTTATGAAAGAAAAAGATTTGGAAAAAGAAAATATTTTAAAGGTGATCATAGCAAGGATAAAGAAAAGAGTGAACCTCTTATATGCTATGAATGTAAGAAACCTGGACATATCAAACCAGAATGTCCACTGTTGAAGAAAGGTTTTAAGAAAGTAAAGAAGAAGGCTATGTTGGCTACATGGAGTGACAGTGAAGCAACAAGTTCGGAAGAAGAAGAAAAGACTGAAGTTGCAAATGTATGCTTCATGGCTGATGAAATGAGGTAAGTCCTAGCTTTCTAGATGACTTTACTTTTGATGAATTGCATGGTGCATTTTATGAACTTGTAGATGATTTTGCTAAATTAAGTTCAAAGAATAAAGATTTGAGAAATGAAATTAAGGAACTTACTCTTGAAAAAGAAAGAATTTCAAATAACAATGATTCTTTACTAAAGGAAAACCAAGATTTGAAAAATGAAGTTAGTAAATTAAAACCTATTATTGATAAATTTACTTTGAGTTCAGAAAGTTAGAAATGATATTAAATAGTCAAAGGGCTGTTTACAATAGAGCTGGTCTTGGATACAATCCTACTATAAGACAAAAATTTTTGAAAAATATTTATGTGCATGCTGATGATTCAACTAGAATTACTTGCTTTAAATGTGGTAAATTTGGACACAAAGCATATACTTGTCACACACACAAAGTTAAACAAATATGGGTTCCAAAAGGAACTATTTTGACTAACCCGAAAGGACCCAAGAAAGCTTGGGTACCTAAGAGCAAAACTTAAAATTGTGTATGCAGGTGTGTCTTGCAACCCGAGCAACTAAAAGACAATGGTATTTGGATAGCGGGTGTTCAAGACACATGACGGGTGATGAATCTCAATTCATCACTTTAGAGGCAAAAGATGGAGGTGTTGTTACTTTTGGTGATAATGGCCAAGGAAAAATTATTGGCATTGGAAAAATAGGTATCACACCTCATACTTTTATTGACAATGTCTTACTTGTGAAAGGTTTAAAGCATAATTTACTTAGCATCAGTCAATTATGTGAAAGGATTTAAAGTTACATTTGAATCATCTTTATGCATTGTTAAAAATCCTACTAATGATAAATCTGAAATTTGTTGGTCATAGGCATGGTAATATCTACATTGTTGATTTAAATGATTTGAATGATAGAAATGTTGATTGCCTAGTTGCTATGAATAATAAAACTGATAATAGTTGGTTATGGCATCGTAGGCTAGCTCATGCAAGCATGGATCTATTATCTAAACTAATCAAAAAGGATTTAGTAAATGGTTTGCCAAAACTTCTTTTGAAAAAGATAAAATCTGTGATGCTTGTCAATTTGGAAAACAAACTCGAGTATCTTTTAAATCGAAAAATGTGATTTCAACCACTAGACCTTTAGAACTCTTGCACATGGATTTATTCGGTCCTACAAGAACAACTAGTCTAGGAGGAAAAAGATATGGTTTTGTCATAATTGATGATTTCTCTCGTTTTACATGGGTTTTATTTTAGCCAGTAAAGATGAAGCATTTCCATCATTTCAAAAATTATTTAAAAGAATTACAAATGAAAAGAATTCTTCTGTTTTATCGATACGAAGTGATCATGGAAAAGAATTTGAAAATCAATATTTTGAGAATTTTGTAATGAAAATGGAATTGAACATAATTTTTCTGCACCCAGAACACCTCAACAAAATGGAGTAGTAGAAAGGAAAAACAGAACTTTAGAAGAAATGGCTCGTACCATGTTGTGTGAAAGCAATCTCCCAAAATATTTTTGGGCTGAAGCAATTAACACTGCATGTTATGTTTTAAATCGTGCATTAATTAGACCTGTTTTGAAAAAGACTCCTTATGAACTTTGGAAAGGTAGAAAACCTAATATCGGTTATTTTCATGTCTTTGGATGTCGCTGCTTTGTTTTGAATAACGGAAAAATAAACCTTGATAAATTTGATGCGAAATCTGACGAAGGAATTTTTCTTGGTTATTCATTGCATAGTAGAGCTTTTAGAGTTTTTAACAAAAAGACATTGGTAGTTGAAGAATCTATTCATGTTATATTTGATGAAACTAATGATCTTCCCTTAAGGAAGAGAAAAGGTATAGTTGATGCAGATGAAATTGAAGATCAACTCAAAGACATCACCTTGAAGGACAAAGATGAATCAGATACACAAGAGGTAAATGAAGAAAGCAATCCTAATCCACCTGAAGCCTCACAAGGTAATGATGACTTAGAAAGAGGATGGAGGTATGTTCACAGTCACCCTAAAGATCAAATTATTGGTGAAATATCTCATGGAATTAGGACAAGATCGACATTTAGAGATACATATAATAACTTAGCATTTGTTTCTAAAATTGAACCTAAATGTTATGATGAAGCTAAGAATGATATTGATTGGTTAAATGCAATGCATGAAGAACTTAATCAATTTGAAAGAAATAATGTTTGGACACTTATTGAAAGACCTAATGATTATCAAATTATTGGAACAAAATGGGTTTTCAGAAATAAGTTAGATGAACATGGTAACATAATAAGAAATAAAGCAAGACTAGTAGCTAAGGGTTATAATCAAGAAGAGGAATTGATTTTGATGAAACATATGCCCCTGTTGCTAGATTAGAAGCTATCAGATTACTTCTTGCTGTTGCTTGCTTTATGAATTTTAAATTATATCAAATGGATGTTAAAAGCGCTTTCTTAAATGGATATATTGCTGAACAAGTATTTGTGGAACAACCACCCGGTTTTGAAAATCACTTGTTTCCAAACCACGTATTTAAATTAAACAAAGCTTTGTATGGTTTGAAGCAAGCCCCGGGCTTGGTATGAAAGATTAAGCAAGTTCTTGATTAGTAATAAATTCATTCGAGGAAATGTTGATACAACCTTATTTATTAAAAGACAAAATGATGATATTTAATTATTCAAATCTATGTAGATGATATCATATTTGGTGCCACTAATGACTCGTTATGCAAAGATTTTGCTAAGCTTATGCAGGGAGAATTCGAGATGAGTATGATGGGAGAACTGAATTATTTTCTCGGACTCCAAGTCAAGCAAAGCAATGACGGGATCTTCATAAGCCAATCCAAAGTACAAAGAGATGATCAAAAAGTTTGGCATGGAGACATCTAAAAGTATCGGTACCCCTATGAGCTCATCTTGTAGAATTGATGCTTAATTCTGAAAAATCTGTAGATCTAAAACTTTATAGAGGAATGATAGGATCTTTGTTATACTTAACTGCCAGTAGACCTGATATCTTGTTTAGTGTTTGCATGTGTGCCAGATATCAAGCTAATCCTAAAGAATCACACTTGCTTGCTGTTAAAAGAATATTTAAATATTTAAATGGAACTAAAAACTTAGGACTTTGGTATGACAGACAATCTAGCATTGACTTAATAGGATACACCGATTCAGACTTTGCTGGATGTAAACTAGACAGAAAATCAACTAGTGGAACTTGCCAATTCCTAGGTGTTAACTTAATCTCATGGTTTAGCAAGAAGCAAACTTCAGTAGCATTGTCTACGGCCGAGGCCGAATACATTGCAGCTGGAAGTTGCTGTGCTCAAATTTTGTGGATTAAGCAGCAACTAGAGGATTATGGTATCAAACAAAAGGGAATACCAATAAAATGTGATAACACTAGTGCAATTTGTCTAACTAAAAATCCTATTCAACACTCTAGAACAAAACATATAGAAATCCGACATCATTTTATTAGAGATCATGTTAATGATGGCAACATTGTATTGGAATTTGTAAACACTGAAAAACAACTCGCAGACATATTTACTAAACCTTTAGATGAATCAAAATTTTATGAAATAAGAATGGAACTTGGAATGATTGATCCAATTAATTAATCAATTGTGACATTGTGTGATATCTTGATTGAAATGTATTGACATCTAATTCCATCTAAATCAATTAAAATCTTTCATGAAAATTCCTTAGAATGACCTTAATGTTTTGTCTTCTAGTGAGTAAGTTAGCTTTAGTTAACTACCCAACTGCTTACTTTCTTAAATCCATCCACCAACCTACTTTTGACCTTTTTGATTTATTCATGGCAGTTACTAACCAGGCAACCAACCAGGTCACCTGACAGCTAACCATCAAGCTATCTCCCTTATATAACCAAATCAAATCCTTCATTCCACACGTCTCCCCAAGTGCTCTTCACCACTCGCCTCATTCCACTTTAATCCTTTCCATTCCTTCATCCTTCCTTCCATTCCATCTTGTAGAGGAAGTTGAATGGCTCCAAAGAAGAAGGCTCACTCAAGAGAAGACACAACGGATCTTCCTCGGAAATTCTTCTTCCTCCTCAAGATCTATATTTCTTTTAAACTCCTATTTCAAATGGAAGGTTAGTAGATTTCAGTTTCTTAGAAAAAGAGGGATTTAAAATAGGAAATCTCCTAGCTTCTCAAGGTTGGACTGATCTATTTATCTACTAGGAAACCTATTTATCCTACTCTTTTATGAATTTTATGAAAATATTAGTTTTGGTGATGGAACTATTTCTTCCATTGTTAAAAATGTTAAAATTAATTTTGATAGTGAAACTAGGGTCAGCCCTAGGTATTCCATCCGATGGTCTCTTGACATATTTTCCTAGCGATCGAAACTTTAAAATTGCTTCTAATTTTGGGCTTAGAGGATGATAATGCTGTAGACAATCTTGATGCTAACATGTTGAATGTTGAGAATAGATTGCTACATAGTATTATTGCAAAGATTTGCCCCTCGTGCCGGTTCATTTAATGCTATAACTGATAGGGACATAGGACTAATGTTTAACATATTAGAAGGAACTCCTTTAGACTTTCCAGAATTAATGATGGTTATGAAAGAAGCTGTAGGTAGATCCAAAGCCGCCTTGCCATACGGGATGTTTCTCACTTACGTATTTGAATTTCACAATGTGAAACTCAAAGGAGAAACTAGTGCATCATTGCGTCACACTGACATTTTTAATGCACACTCCCTACACCGTATGGACTATGCCAAACGTAATGGCATTTGGACCAAGATTAGAACCAGAACTGCTGACAATCTATATCTCACCTACCTAACTCTGAATCCAACCAGTTTGTTCTCCTCCAAAACTTTAATTACGACTTCAATCAACCTAATCAATTTTTAGCTGCTATGAATGAGTCAAACCCGTTTCTTAATGATCATCCGGACATTCCAATCTTCTTCATTTTCCAATCAACAAACTCACCCCTTCCTACTGTTGATTAGTCAAGATCAAATCAAACAAATTTCATGAATTCCATTGCACTTTCAAATAGGAGTACCAGTGATAGTAACTCTTCCGTCAATGATCAGACTCTTGGTACCCCATATTTCTTCTGTGTTTGAAACTCTTAATCATATGACAACTACTGTGAAAACTTGTGCATGATGTTGTGTGCTTAATCGTGTGTTCTTTCACCACAACACTTCAGTGGATTGTATTAAGAAAGATTTAGCAATTGAAATCCCAGTTTGAAGATGTTGTAACCAAGGCTGAATGGGTAACACACCAGATGAGGACCAATGACAGCACAACGAAGGATGCCGCAAATGCTCTTGACCACCTGGAATGCATCCACCGTCAAGGATGAGTCAATTTGCTGGAGATTCAGATTGGTCTTGCTGCGCTTCTGCCCCTGGAGCTTTTTCTCTCATCCGCACCTTTTCACTCCACCGTCCGGCCTTCCACTCAACCTGAAGGCTCTTCAAGCAAGCCAAAAGTCATATCTTCTGATGATGATGATGATTGTACCTAACTTATATGCTTTGAACAAACTTGTTATGCTTGTTTATTTTATGCTCTATGATTGAAACAATGATTGTAATATGTTTTCTATAAATGACTGTTTTAATTTCTGCTTGATATGTTATCATCTCCTTGTGCTATTATAAATTGAATTATTGCAATATTCTGCAACTTCTTTTTGATCAATGACAAAAAGGGGGAGAAGAATGTTGCTTGCATACATTAAGAAATGGAGTAAATAGTAACTATATTCAGGGGGAGAATTCACTTATATTTTGAAGGGGGATTAATGATTATCCTGCATATTACATGCTTATATGCTTAAGTTTTTGTCATCATCAAAAAGGGGGAGATTGTTGACCCTTGAATTGATTTTGATGATTACAAAACATATAAAGCTTCTAAGATTGATACCAGAAAGTTTGGTCGCCTTGCAAGTAAGTATCTTCATGCAAAATTGACTGGTAAGAAAGTACTTCATTTAATTTGCTTTGAATAAGATTATTAGCCTGGGAGTTAACTGGTTAGCTAGCTTGTTATTCCATTTAGCTAACTGGCACGACTTTCAGCTAGCTGGAAAACTTTCACAGTGATTGGGCCGAACGATCTTGCATTTTAGCTAGCTGTTTAGCTAGCTTGTTAGCTAGCTGCAGTTTCTTCAGCTAACTAAAATGCTCGTCTCAGGTGCCTGGCCGAACGTCCTTTTTTTTAGCTAGCTGGTGAGTTAGTTTATTAGCTAGCTGGAGTCCTTTCAGCTAACTAAGAAAGTTGTCTCAGGTGCCTGGCCGAACGTCCTTTTCTTTTAGTTAACTGGTGAGCTAGCTTGTTAGCTAGCTGGAATTCCTTCAGCTAACTAATTCGCTCATCACAGTGCATTGGCCGAACACCCTCCAATTTTAGCTAGCTGGCTGGATGTCTTGTTAGCTAACTGCAACTCCTTCTAGCTAGCTAACATTCCTTTTAGTTAACTGCTTAGCTAACTATTTCATCCTGGAGCTAACTGCTCAGCTAACTGATTTTTGCTCAGTTAGCTGGTGAGCTAACTAAGCTGGCCGGACAACCTGTTGCTTTTGCTTCTAGTTAGCTCGTGAGCTAACTGGCCATTCTTCAGTTAGCTATTCAGCTAACTAACTGTTTTACTTTTCTCCTGCAGCCGAGAGGGATTCAAATTTAGTTAGCTGGAGAGCTAACTATGGATGCAAAACTTTTCCTCTGCCGTTGCTTTTTCCCTAGTTAACTAAAGAGCTAACTGACCGTTGCTTAGTTAGCTGCCATTGCTTTTTGTTGTGAGTTAGCTGGAGAGCTAACTAGCAACCTTCTAGCTGACTGAAGAGATACCTATGGACGTCTTATTTGTTTTTGGTCTCTCTGGTTAGCTAACTGATTAGCTAGCTGAGGTCCCTTGCTTAACTCTTGGACGATGGCATTCATATTCTCAGCTACCTGGAGCTTCCTTTTTTAATCCACCACCGCCTAAGCTTTTATGAGAGCTCTTTCTTCTCTCTCTCTTTCTCTATTGCTATTTCAAGCTATATTTAACTTTTGATTTTTGAATTTTTACAGTGCTCATCCTTCTCAAATGGAGATCTGCATTCAATGCTTAAGGGAAACATGTTTAACGGTTATATTTTCTTCCCGTTATTATTTTATTTATTTTTATGTATCTAACGGATATCTTCTTGTTAGATGGTTATAAATAGCTGGGTTAGAAGCACACCTTGATTTTTGAAAAAGAAATTTCAAAGAGAGAAAAATCCAAGAAAAGAGCCTTCATTGCATATTTGTTGAGTGGTTGCTGGGCATTCAAGTTCATTCCTTGCTCCGAAAGGTCGTCCGAATCATTGAAGCTTTTCAAGCATTCAAGACTTCAGCTGCTTCAACCTAGTTCATTTATTGCTGAGTTTATTGCTTCAAAAGTTGTAAAGTATTTTCCAAATATCTGCTCATTGTAGGAGCTTCTCCTTTACATACTTGATTATCTTGTAAAAGGGTTAGTGAACCCTGGTTTGTTGTTGGCTTCCTTGTGCCATTTAAACAAGAGGACTAGCCTAGGTTTGGCTAGGGGCTTTTGGCTTCCTTGTGCCGTGAAACAAGAGGACTAGCCTAGGTTTGGCTAGGGTTTTTGGCTGCCTTGTGCCATAAACAAGAGGGCTAGCCTGGTTTGGCTAGAGGTTGTAATCGTTGTGATACGATTAGTGAAATTCCCAAAAGTGTTGGGGAGTGGATGTAGGTGCTGAGTTTGGCACCGAACCACTATAAACTTCTGTGTGTTTGTGGTTGTTTGCTTTTCTGTTGTTACTATTCTGTGCACTCCACTTCACCGCTGCAAATCAAATTAGGGTTAAAAGCACATATATCTGCATAGCTATTAAATTTTTTAAATAACCCAATTCACCCCCCTCTTGGGTTACTACATCTAGGCAACAGATAGTGACAAGGATGATTCAGTTCTTGGGGAAGGCTTTGATTGATAAGTGCTCCATATGGATTTGGATTTACATTACGAAGGTGATTCAGTTCTTGGGAAGCCTTTGATTGATAAGTGCTCCACATGAATTTGGATTTGATCTAAACCTAAAGTGCTTCATCAGGTTGGTGCATTCTGATATTCTTCCTGATGTGCTTTATAACTGTTCCTTATGCATATTTAAATATGTTTAAAAAAACATGAAGAAAAAGATTAGGTGTTTTATTTGTACAAGAATTTCATATGGAAATATTTGTTACGATGGAAAATATGACTTTGGTTGGGACATTGTTTGGTTTCATCTGGTTGTTGTTTATCATAGAATATGGGTGGAATACAACATTATTCTAGGTTGTTCTACCAAACGAGCTAACATCGCTAATTAGCGATGCACCTCGCATCAAAGAATGCGTTTCTAATTAGCTACGCCGAGGATGCCAATTAGCTACGCCAACCTGGGCATCGCTAATTAGCAACATCATTTCTTACGTCACTATAAGAATACTTATATGATAATATATTTTTTTTTTTATATTTTTAGCTATGCCAGCAAGAGCGTCACTAATTAGCGATGCACCTTGCATCACAGAAGGCATTGCTAATTAGCTACACCAGCCTGGGCATCGCTAATTAGTGACATCCTTTCTTGCATCACTATAAGAATTCTTATATGATAATAAATAATTTTTTAAAATTTTTTTATATTTTTAGCTATGACAGACAGTGCGTCGCTAATGGCATTGCTAATTAGCAATGCCCTAGCTAGCGTCGCTAATTAGCGATGCACCTCGCATCGCAGAAGGCATTGCTAATTAGCCACGCCAGCCTGGGCATCGTTGATTAGCGACATCCTTTCTTGCATTGCTATAAGAATTCTTATATAATAATATATAATTTTTTAAAAAAATTATGTTTCTAGCAACGCCAGCCAGGGCATCATTAATTAGCGATGCACCTTTCGCCGTAGAAGGCGTCACTTATTAGCTATGCCAACCTGGGCGTTGTTAATTAGTGACATCATTTCTTGCATCACTATAAGAATGCTTATATGATAATTTTTTAAAAAAAATATATTTTCAGCTATGCCAGCTAGGGCATCGCTATTTAGCTACACACCTTGCATCATAGAAGGCATGAATAATTAGCTACGCCAGCTTGGGCATCACTAATTAGCAATGTCCTTTTTGTATCGCTATAAGAATGCTTATATGATAATATATAATTTTTTAAAAAATTATATTTTTAGCTATGCTAGTCAGGGCATCGCTAATGGCGTCACTAATTAGCAACGCTCGTGTCGCAGAAGGTGTCGCTAATTAGCTATGTCAGCCTGCACGTCGTTAATTTGCGATGCCTATTCTTGCATCGCTAATTAGGAATGCACTTCGTATTGCTAGGATGCACACAGGCATTACTAATTAGCAACGATGTTTTGGCGTCACTAATTACTTTTTGCGTCGCTAATTAGCGACACGTTAGCAACGATATTTGCGTTGCTAATTTCGTTCATCACTAATTCATCGTTAAGTTATTGTAAATTTTTTTCATCGCTGTTGTGTCGTTATTTAGCGACGCTATTTTTGTCATCTCTAATTAGTATCGCTAATATGTTGTTTTCTTGTAGTGGATGGATGTTACTTAAGTCAAAGCATCCTTTCAACTAGTTTCTTTGTTTACTTTAAATTGCCTTTCTTAAATGCTAAGCAACATGTGAGGTAGTTAGAATTACCTTTATTCGGAACAAATATGAGTGAAATAGAAATGATTTTAAAAAAAGAGAAAAGCATAATTCTACATAGTTGATATAGAGCAAATTAATACTATTGCATGATGGATGTTACTTAAGTCAAAGCATCCTTTCAATTAGTTTCTTGGTTTACTTTAAATTGGCTATCTTCAATGCTAAGCAACATGTGAGGCTTTTAGAATTACCTTTATTCAGAATAGATCCGAGTGAAATAGAAATAATTTAAAAAAAAGAAATGTATAATTCTATAAATCGGCTATCTTCAATGCAACATATGAGATTGTTAATGGGAGTAAGCACAAGAGGCACAAAGATATGGGTAGAGGGAAAAGTCTTTGGACTTTTTGTCTGTGCTATTTATTTAGTTCATTAACTAAACTGGAAGCCATGGTTGAGATTTAAACGAGTGGAACATTCTGTGCGAAGATGCGAGACTCAAATTAGTACGAGAGATAAATGGTTGCTGGATGCACTCATCCCTAGTTGATGCTTTAATCCTCGTCAGCAAGGAATTTTTTTAAAAATTATACTTTAAAAAAATTACGCTTTTAAATCATAAACTTTGAGCATATCTCATTTTAATTTTTATGCTTTAAAAAATTATTAAATTAATTTTATTTTTATTTTTATTTTTATTTAATTCTTAGCATATTCTATAAAAAATAAAACAGAAGAACTCCCTCTCCCGCTCTCTCTCTCTCTCTCCTGCATACCTGCATCTCTCTTACGAACCAAAAACAAACGAAGAAGTCACACTCTCTCCTCTCTTTGATCCAATGTCTTTCGAGAACTCCTCCATGTCCTCTATCGCCGCCGCCACCGCCAACATGAAGGAACCACTACTCTCTCTCACGTCGTCCGCCGCTACCAAGATAGAGGAGCCCAACGCCGCTATAAGCTCCCCTCCACCTTGTCCGACCTTGCCATCAAGACCGTCGTCGCTGCCGCCGCCGAGATGGAGAAGCTACTCCCCTCCTCCTTCTCCTCTTCGGCTCCATCTTGAAGAATTCTTTCCTTATTTCTATCTTCATGTCCATCTACATATTGGTTGGGATATCATCCACCCTGAGGGCTTCTCTGCCTAGACCAACCGAATCATTGACAGATTCTACTACAGCATAATCACTTTCTGTACTGTTGGCTACGGGGACATCATCCCTGTCACCCACAATACCAAGTTGTTCTGCTATATTTTTATTCTCATCGGCACTGGCCCCATCAATACCATCATTTCCAACGCTATGTCATGGTCGCCATTTGTTGGAACGGTGTCTCCAACGCCAAGATGGATCGCATAAAGGTCGCGTGCACCATCGCGATCCTCCTTTTGGATCGGGGTGGGCACACTGGCATTGCACTTTATAGAGCATCTCGACTAGATCAACTCAATATATCTGGTGGTCATATCGGTGATGACTGTCATATATGGCGATATGGTACTATGCCAAGGAGGTTCTTCGCTTCCTTATGACTCTTCTTGTCGATTCCGATAGTGACGAGGATGATTCAGTTCTGGGAAAGGCTTTGATTGATAAGTGCTCCATATGGATTTGGATTTGGATTACGAAGGTGATTCAGTTATTAGGAAGCCTTTGATTGATAAGTGCTCCACATGGATTTGGATTGATCTAAACCTAAAGGGCTTCATCAGGTTGGTGCATTCTGATATTTTTCCTGATATGCTTTATAACGGTTCCTTATGCATATTTAAATATGTTTATAAAAAAACATGAAAAAAAAAGATTAGGTGTTTTATTTGTACAAGAATTTCATATGGAAATATTTGTTACGATGGAAAATATGACTTTGGTTGGGACATTGCTTGGTTTCATCCAAAGGCTTGTTTATCATAGAATAAGGGTGGAATACAACATTATTCTAGATTGTTCTACCAAACGAGCTAACATCGCTAATTAGCGACGCACCTCACGTGGCAGAATGCGTTGCTAATTAGCGACGCCGAGGACGCCAATTAGCTACGCCAACCTAGGCATCGCTAATTAGCGACGTCCTTTCTTACGTCGCTATAAGAATACTTATATTATAATATATAATTGTTTTAAAAAATTTTTATATTTTTAGCTATGCCAGCAAGAGCGTCGCTAATTAGCGATACACCTCGCATCACAGAAGGCATTGCTAATTAGCGACATCCTTTCTTGCATTACAATAAGAATGCTTATATAATAACATATAAATTTTTATATTTTTTTATATTTTTAGCTACGACTACCAGTGCGTCGCTAATTGCATCGCTAATTAGTGATGCCCTGGCCGGCATTGTTAATTAGCGACGTACCTCGCATCGCAGAAGGCATTGCTAATTAGCTACGCCAGCCTGGGCATCGTTAATTAGCAACATCCTTTCTTGCATCGCTATAAGAATGCTTATATGATAATAAATAATTTTTTAAAAAAACTTTTTATGTTTTTAGCTACTCCAGCCAGGGATTTGCTAATGGCATCGCTTATTAGCGATGCCCTGGCTGGCGTCACTAATTAGCGACGCACCTCACATCGCAGAAGGCATCGCTAATTAGCTACGCCAATCTGAGCATCATTAATTAGCGATGTCCTTTCTTACATCCTATAAGAATGCTTATATGATATTTTTAAAAAAAATTATGTTTTTAGCTACACCAGCCAGGGCATCGCTAATACGTCGCTAATTAGCGATGCACCTCGCATCACAGAAAGCATCGCTAATTAGCTATGCCAGCCTGGGATGTCCTTTCTTGCATCGCTATAAGAATACTTATATGATAATATAATTTAATTTTTTTTATGTTTTTAGCTATGTCGATCAGGGCGCTGCGTTGCTAATTAGCGACACACCTCACATCGTAAAAGAGTCGCTAATTAGCTACACCAGCCTGAGCATTGTTAAATAGTGATGCCTATTCTTGTGTCGCTAATTAGCGACGCAAGCCTGGGCATTGTTAATTAGCGACGCACTTTGCGTCGCTAGGACGCACACGAGCTTTGCTAATTAGTGACAATGTTTTGGCATCACTAATTACTTTTTGCGTCGCTAATTAACGACACGTTAACAACGACATTTGCGTTACTAATTTCATTCATCCTATTTCATTGTTAAGTTGTCGCTAATTTTTTTCGTCGCTGTTGTGTCACTATTTAGCGACATTATTTTTGTCGTCTCTAATTAGCATCGCTAATATGCTGTTTTCTTGTAGTGGATGGATGTTACTTAAGTCAAAGCATCCTTTCAACTAGTTTCTTTGTTTACTTTAAATTGCCTATCTTCAATGCTAAGCAACATGTGAGGCAGTTAGAATTACCTTTATTAAGAACAAATTTGAGTTAAATATAAATGATTTAAAAAAAAGGAGAAAAGCATAATTCTACATAGTTGATATAGAGCAAATTAATACTATTGCATGATGGATGTTACTTAAGTCAAAGCATCCTTTCAATTAGTTTCTTGGTTCACTTTAAATTGGTTATCTTCAATGCTAAGCAACATGTGAGGCTGTTAGAATTACCTTTACTGGAACAGATCCGAATGAAATAGAAATAATTTAAAAAAAGAAGATGATGAGCGGTGAAATCATCATCACATCAATATTGTGCATGCGACAAAAAGGTCAAGATCACCTTTGATTTTTGATCCGTCAGCTATCACATCCAGAAAAGAACAGAGCCGATACACCTCGACAAGACTGAGCCATTCTCGAACCGAGCCATCCTCATACCTGACAGGACCGAGGCGCCCTCGAACCTCTGCGAAATCAAGTGCAAAAAATTTAAATCCATGATAATCGGCGAGATTCTAACCATATGGGTCTCAACTACCCTAAGCAAAGGAAAAAGCAGATAGTGCCAAACTCCACCTAGGGCCTCTAATCACTGAATCTCAAAGCATCAGCTAGCCTCTCTGACCATTAATTCTCTAACTAACCAGATTCGAAAGCTACCGGCCTCGTAACAAACTTAATTCAAATCATGATGGTTTTGGACCCCCGATGACGTACCCAAGGAGTGAGGTAGTTGTCTGCCATCATCTTGGCAACCTATATATATGCTCTATCCTGAAGTCTTCCAGGTATGCTCACTCTTTCACTGAGAAAAAACTCCATTGAAGCTCGAGCAGAGCTCCCTAAGCTCTGAGAGAAGCCGTTCTTGAGGGACTCTTCTGCGAGACCTTCTTCTCATATGTGCTTGCTGTGAATCTCCACTGACTTGAGCATCAGAGGGACTTCCATAGAGGGCCACTCTTGACACTCTCTGTGCGAGGACTATCTTGCAGGTTTCACCCGGGCAAAAGATCAGCATCCAAATTTGAGTCGGACCACATCCGAGTTGGAAAATAGATTTTCATAGCAACAGATTGGCGCTAGAGGAAGGGCCTCAAGTCCCATAAACTTCTAATCAAGGAGACAAGTCTTAGGTCCAGAAGAACAACCCTTCAATGGCTAATTGAAGGAGAGCTACATCCGATGTACAGGATCAGACCGCCTCCTAGAGGCCTGATCCTTCAAACAATATAGCGCCTCCACTACCACCACCAATCGAGACTCCTTCATCGCTGGCAGCCACGGTGACCCAGGATCAATTTGCTATGTGGTACAGCAAGTGCAAGCTCTTGCATAGTTGGTCCAAGGGCTCAGGGGGCTCCCCATCCGGCAACTCCTGCTTCGCAACTCCCTAATGGAGCTGCCACCCCCACTCCGCTGGTGATCTCTTCCTCCAACCCATCCGAGGTCGCAAGCCATCCTCAGCGATCCAGGGAAACTTAGCCAGCACCACAGAAGGCCGAAAGGAAAAGCCCCTAGATTTTGGCGAGTTTCTCTCTCTCCCCTATGACATCTCGCCATGACTCGACGATGTTGCTGTATTCTCCTTGGCCAGTCTCCCTTATCATCTGAGATGAGGAAATCTGGTGACAGATGTAGGAGATGCATCGGAGTGGCGACAGGAGCTAAACGCCATCAGGCATGTCCCTCCTTCCCAATCGAAGGCGAAGCAGGGCATCCCCTTCTCTGAGAAGATCATGCAAGAAGTGTACCTCCTCATATCAAGCTTCCCACTATCGAATCATACCATGGGTCCATCGACCCCGATGACCATCTAAGTAGCTTTCAATCCATCATGATGTTCCATGGAGCATTGGATGCGATCCTATGTAGAGCCTTTCCCTCTACACTTAGGGGGTCCGCCAGAACTTGGTTCAATAGCCTGAAGCCAAGTTTCATCAATTCTTTTGACGAGCTAAGCAACCTATTCATCAGTCAGTTCATCAGCAGCCATCGTCATCAACGAAGATTAATTCCTCTCCAAGGTCAAGCAAGGAAGGGGGAATCCCTGAAGAATTACCTCGGCCAATTCAACATGGCCATGTTGAAAGTAGATCACCTCAATCATGAGGTAGCAATATCCGCCTTGGCAGATGGAGTGTCGAAAGAAGGTGACTTCTATCTAGCCATGAAGTCAATTACCCAAAGAGCCTCTCCGATATGATGGCTTTGACGGACAAGTATGCCAGAGTTGAGGAGTCACAGAGGTCAGCCTGGGCTAAGCAATCAAGAAGGAAAGAGGCCAAGGGCCCGATGAAGAATTGACCCCTTCGTCGTGCCAGCCCGCCTCACCATCAAAGAGTTCTTTTGCAACCACCTAGAGATCGTACCCGAAGCTCGATCCAGAGGTTCAATCAGTACACCCCACTCACTGCACCAAGGGCACAAATCCTAATGGAAATCAAGCGCCAGATCCCTGGCTGCCACTTCTCCAAGGGAACAGGGCCTGGAGGGATATAGCCAAGTATAGCCGATTCCATCGAGACCATGGGCATGACACCGAGGAGTGCTGGCAACTTCAAAATAAGATTGAACAACTCATCGATGGGATAACTGGACCAGTTTAGGAGAGCTCCCAAGCCAAACAATGGAGGAGACCGCCAGCTTGAGCCTCGCCAACCACCTTCACTGAACCCACCAGTCGTTGGCAATGTCAATATGATAGCAATGATCGGCTCTCGTCGACTTGGCCGGGTGAAGAGGAAAATCCACCAAAGAGGGCTCGGGCCAATGAGCTTTCTTTTTCTGACGAAGACTTCCAGGAGATATAGTATCCATATGATGATGCGTTGGTTGTATCCCTTAACATAAATGACTATGATGTACACCAAATTTTGGTTGATAGTGGAAGCTCTATTAATGTTTTGTACTTTAATGCCTTTATGAGGATAAATTTGCGGATGAAAAACCTCTGGGTTATAGAGTTCACCTTAGTGGGTTTTATGGGCAACGCCATTATCCTCAAGGAGTTGTCACCTTGGTAGTCCGAGCAGGCACTTGGCCCAGCATAGCTACTATACACATGGACTTTATGGTGACCAAGTGTTGGTCCTAAATTGATTTTGATAATTACAAAATAATTAAGTAAGGACTAATTTGTTTATTATGGAGACAAAGATCAATGCCAAAAATGCAGCTGACCAAAGAATGCTTTCAGATGAATTGCAATGTGCCTTATTAAGTTAAAATCACGTGAATATTACTCCTAGCCGTGTGGTTCTCCAACTAGTTAACTGGGCATTTTTCCCAGCTAGCTAGGTTGACTTGGAACTCCTCCCTGGCCGAACCACTCTTTGAAATGGTTAACTAAAACTGATAACTAGTCAATTAGGATGGAATTCTCTTCTCCTGGCCAAATGGACCTTCAAATAGGTTAACTGGCCAGCTAGCTTTGGCTCCTATAAATCTCTTCTAGCCGTTTGCATGACTGTGTTAGTTAACTGGACTCTGAGTCCAGCTAGCTAACAAGCTGATTTTCTTGTGCCTTGGCTAAACTGTTTATGGAGTTAGTTAACTGGACTCTGAGTCCAACTAGTTAACAAGCTAATTTTCTTGTGCCTTGGCCGAACTATTTATGGCATTAGTTAACTGGAGAGTCCAGCTAGCTAACAAGCTGATTTTCTTGTGCCTTAGCCAAACTATTTATGGAGTTAGTTAATTAGACTCGGAGTCCAGCTAGCTAACAAGCTGATTTTCTTGTGCCTTGGCCGAACTATTTATGGAGTTAGTTAACTGGACTCTGAGTCCAGCTAGCTAACAAGCTGATTTTCTTATGCCCTAGCCAAACTGTTTATGAAGATAGTTAACTGGACTCCTAGTCCAGCTAGCTAACATGCTGAAATACTTTATCTTGTCATGGGTTTCTTGAGCTTAGTTAATTGGAGTTTAACTCCAGCTAACTACTTTTGGCCTGATCATCTATCTTGGCCATGTGGAACATTAAAATAGTTAACTGGACCTTGGGTCCAGCTAAATGATAGTTTGTTTCTCATCCCCTCTAGCCATGTGGAATGTGGAAATAGTTAACTAGACCTTGGGTCCAACTAACTAAAGGTTTGAATCTCTCGCTCTCTCATAACCGTGTGAAACTTTGAGATAATTAACTGGACCTTTAGTCCAGCTAACTATATTGGTATGAATCTCTTCCTCTGGCCGTGCTCTTCTTGTAAATAGCTAACTAGACCTTTGGTCCAGCTAACTATCACTTTGCAGGACTCCTCTTTGACCGTGCTCCTCATGATTATAGCTAACTAAAGTTTTTCTTCAGCTAGCTAATGGAAAGCAGTACTCCTCTATTAGCCGTGCTCACTATGAAAATAGCTAACTGAACTCTTAGTTCAGCTAGCTAATGTATGCAGATGGTTACTCTGGCCGAACTCCTTCTTGGATTAGTTAATTGGAATGAAACTCCAGCCAACTAATACTCCATCACCACTTCACTTGAATGAGTTCTCTTCTCTCTGTCTCTATCTTTTACTAAGTTCTATTTGCAGCTAACTGACCTCTAATTTCTTGGAATATGGCAGAGATCTTCCTCCTTCAAATAGATACCAGTGCATTCAATGATCAAGGGAAATGTTCACAACAGTTATATTTTCTTCTCGTTTTACTTTCCATTAATTCTGATTAAGTCTAATGGATATTTTTACAGATGAAATGCTTTAAATAGCTGAGTATAGAGGGGAAAAAAAAGAGAGAAAGAAAATGGAAGAAATACAAGAAAAAGAGAGAGCCATTATTGCATATATTCTTGGTTGTTAGGAAGCTCTGTGTTAAAATTGAGAAAGCTTAAAGATCATTTACTGCTCATCCCTTCTGAATCATTAAACTTTCACAAGCATTCAAAGCTTAGCTACTTCAAGAAGTTTCATTTATTACTGAAGATTGTCTACAAAATTGTAACATATTTATTTTCAATATTTGCTCAGTTTAGGAGCTCTCTATTCTTAAATTTTCTGAACATATTTTTGTAAAAGGGTTAGGTTTAACCCTTGGTCATTTGGCTTTCTTGTGCCATGAAACAAGAGAACTAACCTAGTAAGGCTAGGGGTTTAGCTGCCTTGTACTGTGTAACAAGAGGACTAGCCAGATAAGGCTAGGGGTTGTAATCGTTGGTAATATGATTGGAGTAAAATTTTTAAAGGATTTTTGGGGAGTGAACGTAGGTGCTAGGTTGGCACTGAACCACTATAAAAATCTCTGTGTTTGATTGCTTGTATTATTTCTATAAAATTATTGTGTTCACATTACTACACCACTGCCAATTAAAATTTGATAAGCATATTTTTTCACAATTAATTTTTAATACCCAATTCATTCCCCTCTTGGGTTGCTACATCTGGGCAACAAGTGGCATCAGAGCAGCGTGCTCCTGATTTCTCTTGTTTTAAGTAGCTTAGAGCCAAAGATCATTAGCAATCCAAATAGAATCTATTTTGACTGAGGGATAGTCAACTAATAGACCACCTTTGTTCAATGGAACAAACTACACTTATTAGAAAGCACTAATAAAATTTTCATACAAGCACTTGACTATGATCTATGAGGAATCATAATTAATGGACCTCACACCCACCATCAAGACTAATGGTCTTGACATTCTATAACCAGAATCGAAATGGGATGAGAAAGATAAGAAATTAGCTCAATTAAATGCAAAAGCTATGAATGTTCTTTACTGTTCACTTGATGTAAATGAGTTTAATCATATTTCTACATGTATATCTACTAAGAAAATCTGGGATAGACTTGAAGTCACCGATGAGGGTACTAATCAAGTCAAAGAATTCAAGATAAATATGCTTGTTCATAAGTATGAATTATAAGTATGAATTATTCAAAATAGATTCTGCTGAAAATATCACTAACATGTTTACAAGGTTTACCGATATTATTAATGGACTAAAAAGTTTAGGAAAATCTTATGCTAACGGTGATCTTGTTAAAAAAAAATTTGAGATCCTTGCCTAGGTCTTGGGAGGCCAAGGATACTGCAATTCAAGAAGCAAAGGACCTCAACACACTATCACTTGAAGAGTTAGTTGGTTCCTTGATGGCTCACGAGCTTCAGCAACAACACATTGATGAGGATGAGTTAAAGAAGAAAAGAATAATGCCTTAAAGAGTGCCACTCAAAATGATGAAAGTGAGGAAACAACTAGTGACAGTGAGAAGGATGATGAAATGGCACTTATCTCCAGAAAATTCAAGAGATTTATGAGAAGAAAGAAGTTTGGAGAAAAAAAAAAAAGCAATTCACAAAAGGAGAACACAGCAAAGAAAAAGAGAAAGGCGAGCCTCCAATATGCTACAAGTGCAAAAAGCCAGGACATATCAGACCAGAATGTCTCCAATTAAAGAAAAGCAAAAGAATAAAGAAGAAAGCAATGTTAGCTACATGGAGTGATAGTGAAGTTACAAGTTCTGAAGATGAAGATAAAACCGAAGTCGCCAATGTATGCTTTATGGCAGATGACAATAAGGTAAGTCCTAGCTTTCTAGATGACTTTACTTTCGATAAACTACATGGTGTATTTTATGAACTGGTTGATGATTTTGCAAATTTAAGTTCAAAGAAGAGATATTTGAAAAACGAAATTAAAGATCTCAATCTTGAAAAAGAAAGAATTTCAAAAGATAATGAATCTTTGCTAAAGGAAAACCAAGATTTAAAAAATAAAGTAGACAAATTAAAACCAATTATAGATAGATTTACATTGAGTTCAGAAAAATTGGAAATGATACTAAGTAGTCAAAGGGCTGTCTGTAACAGAGCTGGACTTGGATATAACCCTTTTGAAAGACCTTTATGTGCATACTAATGATTCTACAAAGATTACATGCTTCAAATATGGTAAATTAGGACACAAAGCTTATACTTGTCATGCACAATGTTAGAAAAATATGGGTTCCAAAAGAAACTATTTTAACTAACCCAAAAGGATCCAAGAAAGCTTGGGTACCTAAGAGCAAAATTTGAATTTATGTATGTAGGTGTGTCTTGCTACCCAAGCAACTAAAAGAGAATGGTACTTGGATAGCGGGTGTGTTCAAGACACATGACGGATGATAAATCATAATTCATTACTTTGAATGCAAAAGATGAAGGTGTTGTTACTTTTAGTGATAATGGCCAAGGTAAAATAATTGCATTGGCAAAATAGGTATCACACCTCATGCTTACATCGATAATGTTTTGCTTGTAGATGGACTAAAACATAACTTACGAAGTATTAGTCAATTATGTGACAAAGGATTTAAAGTTACATTTGAATCATCCTTATGCATTGTTATAAATCCTGCTAATGAATATATGAAATTTATTGGTCATAAGCATAGTAATGTATATTATTGATTTAAATGATTTATATGATCAGAATGTTGATTGCCTAATTGCTATGAATGATAAAACTGATAATAGTTGGCTATGGCATCGTAAGTTAGCTCATGCAAGCATGGATTTATTATTTAAATTGATCAAAAATGATTTAGTGAATGGTTTGCCAAAACTTGTTTTTGAAAAAGATAAGATTTGCGATGCTTGTCAATTTGGAAAACAAACCCGAGTATCTTTTAAATCAAAAATTTGGTTTCAACCACTAGACCTTTGGAGCTCTTGCATATAGATTTATTTGGTCCTACAAAAACAACTAGTTTAGAAGGAAAAATATATGGTTTTGTTGTGATCGATGATTTTTCACGATTTACATGGGTTTTATTCTTGACTAGAAAAGATGAAGCATTTCTCTCATTTCAAAAATTATTTAAAAGAATTACAAATGAAAAGAGTTCTTCTGTTTTATCGATACGGAGCGATCATGGAAAAGAATTTGAAAATCAATCTTTTAAAAAATTTTGTAATGAAAATGCCATTGAGCATAATTTTTCTGCACCTAGGACACCCCAATAAAATGGAGTAGTAAAAAAAAGAACAGAACCTTAGAAGAAATGGCCCGTATTATGTTATGTGAGAGCAATCTTCCAAAGTATTTTTGGGCTGAAGCTATCAATACAGCATGTTATGTTTTAAATCGTGCATTAATTAGACCTGTTTTGAAAAAGACCCTGTATAAACTTTGGAAAGGAAGAAAATCTATTATTAGTTATTTTATATTTTTGGTTGCCGATGTTTTATTTTAAATAATGAAAAATTAAACCTTGATAAATTTGATGTTAAATCTGATAAAGGCATTTTTCTTGATTATTCTTCACACAGTAGAGCTTTTAGAGTATTCAACAAAAAGACTTTAGTAGTTGAAGAATCAATTCATGTTATATTTGATGAATCTAATGATATTTCATTAAGGAAGAAAAAGGTATGAATGATGCAGATGAAATTAAAGATCAACTCAAAGACATCACCTTGGAAGATAAGGAGGACTCAGATACACAAGAGATAAATGAAGAGAATGACATTAACCAACGTGAAGCTTCACAAGGTAATGATGAGTTAGAAAAAGGATGGAGGTACGTTCATAGTCACCCTAAAGAACAAATTATAGGTGGTCCATCTCAAGGTATTAGGACCAGATCATCATTTAGAGATACTTATAATAACTTAGCCTTTGTATCTAAAATTGAACCTAAATGCTATGATGATGCTAAAGATGATGTTGATTGGATAAATGCCATGCATGAGGAACTTCATCAATTTGAGAGAAATAATGTATGGACTCTTGTTGATAAGCCTCATGATCATCCAATTATTGGGACTAAATGGGTATTTAGAAACAAATTGGATGAACATAGTAATATAATTAAAAATAAAGCAAGATTAGTAGCTAAAGGTTATAATCAAGAAGAAGGTATTGATTTTGATGAGACTTATGCTCCTATTGCTAGATTAAAAGCTATTAGATTACTTCTTACTTTTACTTGCTTTATGAATTTTAAATTGTATCAAATGGATGTTAAAAGTGCTTTCTTAAATGGATACATCGCTAAACAAGTCTTTATGGAACAGCCATCCGATTTTGAAAATCACTTGTTTCCAAACCATGTATTTAAGTTGAACAAAGTTTTATACCATTTGAAACAAGCTCCCTGGGCTTGGTACGAGAGATTAAGTAAATTCTTGATCAGTAATGATTTCATTCGAGGAAACGTGGATACAACTCTATTTATTAAAAGATAAAACAATGATATACTAATTATTCAAATCTATGTGGATGATATCATTTTTGGTGCCACTAATGACTCTTTTTGCAAGGACTTTGCAAAGCTTATGCAGGGGGAGTTCGAGATGAGCATGATGGGAGAGCTAAACTATTTTTTTAGACTTCAAATTAAACAAGGCAAAGAAGGGATCTTCATAAGCCAATCCAAATACATCAAGGAAATGATCAAGAAGTTTGGCATGGAGACATCTAAGAGTATCGGTACTCCTATGAGCTCATCTTGTAGACTTGATTCAAATAGTACTAAAAAATCTGTTCATCTAAAATTTTATAGAGGCATGATAGGATCCTTATTGTATTTACTGCAAGTAGACCTGATATCATGTTTAGTGTTTGTATGTGTGCTAGATTTCAAGCTAATCCTAAAGAGTCATACTTGGTTGTTGTTAAAAGGATTTTTAAATATTTAAGTGGAACTATAAATTAGGACTTTGGTATGACAAACAATCTAGCATTGACTTAATAGGATACACAGACTCAGATTTTACAGGATGTAAATTAGACAGAAAATTAACTAGTAAAACTTGCCAATTTTTAGGTGTCAACTTAGTCTCCTGATTTAGCAAGAAGCAAACTTCAATAGCATTGTCTACGGCCAAGACCGAATACATTGTAGCTAGAAGTTGTTGTGCTCAAATCTTATGGATTAAGCAGCAGCTAGAAGATTATGGCATCAAACAAAAAGGCATTCCGATAAAATGTGATAACACTAGTGCAATCAATCTGACTAGGAATCCCATCCAGTATTCTAGGACTAAACACATAGAAATTAGACATCATTTCATTAGGGATCATGTGAATAATGGTGATATTGTAATTGAATTTTTATGTACTGAAAAATAACTAGCTGATATTTTTACTAAACATCTTGAAGAATCTAAGTTTTATGAAATTAGAAGGGAACTCGGTATGATTGATCCTTCTGTTCAGTAAGTTAGCTTGAGTAATTATTTAATTATTTTCATACTCCTCAAAATTATATTTGAAAAACATGTTAACATTAGTTCATATATTTTAAAATCACCTAATACTATTCATGCATGAAACCACTCTTGCTCCAGCTAACCATTAAGCTAGCTATCTTGTGTTGCATAACTCTATCTTGCCGCCACCTAAGTTTTTGTCCTCTTCACCTCAGTTGATTGGAAAGTCGACTGGTGATGCTAGATGAACTCCATACAACCGTTCCAATCAAACTCCTTCATGTATTGAAATTCCAAGAGCATTTAATGCTCTTGTCTTGATTCCTTCAGTTGACTAGGGAGCTAACTTCAATGAATGGGGTTGCAACCAGCCAACCATCAATTTTTCCCTTATTTAATCCACTAACAATTGGCACCTACCTCTTCATTCCACTCCTTAAAGTTAGTTAACTAACTAGGCAACCAGAAAATAAATCACTAGCTACCTGATCACTCAACCATTTTTAAATTCTCTATAAGTCAACTCCACTTGTCTTCTTCTCTCACTTCACTCCTCTCTTCTTCCCAACCAACTCCACCGGTCTTCTTCATCCAACTGACATGTCCTCTCTCATTCCTCTCACACTCCATTCCTTCCACTCTAAGAGAAAAGAGAAGATGGCTCTTAAGAAGAAATTTCTTCGCTCAAGGAAAGATGACACCACTAATCTTCGTAGGAAACCCGCTTCTTCTTCTTCTTCGCATAGCTCATTTCTATCATCTATTCACATCGCCACTAGAGCCTTAGTAAAAAAGAAGGATTTAAATTAGGTAGATTATTTGCTTCATAAGGTTGGACTAGTTTATTGAAAACCAAAAAGCCTATATATCCCGATCTTATCCGTGAATTTTATGAAAATATTATCTTCGGTGATGGTATCATAACCTCTAGTGTTAAAAAGGTCAAAATAGAATTTGATAGCAAGTTACTAGGATCTGCCTTAAACATTCCATCTGATGGTGTTATGAAAAATTTCCCTAGAGGTTATAGACTTGCTATTGTACTTGGTTTAGAGGATGGTGAAGTTGATAATATTGTGAAACTTGATGCAAACAAGCTAAGTGTTGAAAATAGGTTACTTCATAGTATCATTGCAAAAATCTTTGCCCCTCGAGCTGGATCTTTCAATATTGTAATCGACCGTGATGTTTGCATTATGTGTCATATCCTGGAAGAAACACCTCTTGATTTCTCTGAACTTATGATGACCATTATGAAGAAAGCTTTAGGAAGATCCAAAGTCGCATTGCCTTACGGCATGTTCCTTACCTATGTTTTTAAATTTTACAATGTGAAACTTAAGGGTGAGATTGTTGTAGAATTATGTCATTCCGATATCTTTAATGCTCACTCTCTTTATCGTATGGATTATGCTAAGCGTGATGGTATTTGGACCAGAATTAGAACTAGGACAAGTGAAAACCCTGCTCTTCTACCAAAAAGCATACCACCTTTAGACCTGCCTCAACAAACTTGTCCTTTACCTGGCTACTTTAACTTTGACTTTCATCAGCCACATCCTTTCTTAGCCGCAATGACTGAACCACATCCGTTCATGTCTGAGCCACATCAATTTACTGCACCTGAGCCACCTTCTTGTAATGAAAATCCTGCTCCTCAGCGTCCCACCGTTGAAATCTGTGAAGAACATATATAATGGATTATCTATGAATTATCCATAGCCCAATCCAGTAGAAGCACCGGAGATAGTGGATCATCTGTTAATTACTATACCATGATACCCCACATCTCCATAGTTTTTGAGATACTTTTCTAGGTTGTGATGAGTCAGAATCAAATTGTTCATGATATACAAATTCTTAATGGAAGAGTCTTTCACCACAATGAAACTGTGATGGACCGTATACTGAGTGAGATCAATTTGTTGAAGACTAAGCTTAAATGTTTTGAAACTAAAGAAGAATGGGTGACATTTCAAATGTGTGCCAATATAAGCCAAACCAAGGATGCTTTTAATGTTGTTGATCACTGGACTGCTTCTATTGCCAGAATTACAAGTCTCCTAGTGCAACATCTTGCTTCATCTCATTTTGCTCCTCCAGTGTTTGCACCAGATATATCTTATTTGCATCCCCACCTCTAGATGTCGAACCAGCCTGAAGCCTCTCGTCGTCCAAATGGATCTTCATCTCAACCCTTTGTTATTTCCTCTGATGATGATAAGTAAATCTTATATGTTTGTTTATTTGCTATATGATGTTTTTGCTAATGCACCTGGGCTGAGGAGCCACCTAAAGATTTTCCAATGGCATGTTCAGACGCTGGTGAGGATACGATGGAGATTTGGATCCTCCATATCGATGGCACCTCCAATTCTTAAGGAAGCGGAGGTGGTCTTATTCTTGCAAGAAGGGCGTAGTGCTGGAGTACACTCTCCGATTTCTTTTCAAAGCTACAAATAATCAAGCCAAGTATAAGGCCTTGTTGGCTAAAATTAAGCTCGCGCTGGAGCCCGGAGTTAAGCACCTCAGGGTCTTCACTAACTCCCAGCTTATCTTCAGACAAATTACTGGAAAGTATGAGGCTCGAGACCCCACTATGTCTCAATATCTGAATAAGGTCAAGTCACTGACCTCCTCATTAGCTTATTTCACTATTAGTTATATTCTTAGGGGTGAAAATGCCAGAGCTGATGCCTTATCGCGGCTAGCCACTTTGAGGGACAACACCTTGGGAAGAACATATGTTGAGCACTTGAAAACTTAAAGTATCGATGCAGCGGAAGAAGTTCTACCAGTCATACAGGAGACAATATGAATGGATGCCTATATCCACTACCTCACTAATGGTACTCTCCCCACTGATCATGTAGAGGCCAGGCTACTTAAGTGGAGGGCTTCTAAGTTCGTGCTGTTGAATGGACAATTATACAAAAAGTCCTTCTCTTATCCCTTTCTCAGATGTGTTGGTCCTGCAAATGCCAATTATATCCTTAGAGAGATCCATAAAGGCATATGTGAGAATCATCTGAGGAGCAGATCACTAGTGTACAAGGCTCTCTGTCAGGGATATTATTGGCTCACTATGCGAAAGGATGCTGCTGAGCTAGTTCAGAAATGCGATAGCTGCCAGCGATATGCTAATGTCCAATGATAGCCAACCTCTCAACTGAGCTCGCTTTTTGCCCCGTGGCCCTTCGTTCAATGGGGAATGGATATCCTTAGACCGTTCCCTTCAGCTTCAGATCAATAGAGATTCTTACTTGTCGCCATCAATTACTTCACCAAATGGATTAAAGTTGAGGCATTAGCCAAAATCACTGAGTGCAAGGTGAGGACTTTTTTTTGGAAGTCTATCATTTGTCATTTTGGGCTACCTCATACTATCATCACCAACAACGGTCGACAATTCAATAATGCTGCATTCAAGGCTTTTTGCATCAAGTTGGATATCTTCCACTGATTCACTTATCTCGGACATCCACAACCAATAGAGAAGCAGAAGTTATGAATTGGACCATCCTTCGGGGACTCAAAATCTGATTGGATGAGTTCAAAGGTAGATGGGTGAAGGAACTCCCAAGTGTACTATGGGCGCATCATATGACTCCAAGGATCCCCATAAGGAAAACTCCTTTCAGTCTCGTCTTTGGATCTGAAGCGGTCATCCCGATGGAGATCGGCCTTCTAAGTCCCCGGGTGATGTCATACAATGAAGAAGACAATCCTCATCTACTAAGGGTCAGCCTCGACCTTATTGATGAGACCTGGGACCAGGCGCGGCTCAAGATGGCTGTCTTTTGCTAGTGAGCAGCAAAATATTACAACAACCAAGTCCGCCTTAGGACATTTTGCCCTGGGAATCTAATTCTTAGAAGGGCTAAAGTATCTAAACCAACCGAAGGGGATAAGCTATCTCCAAATTGGAAGGGGCCCTATCGGGTCACCAAAGCACTTCACCAAGGAGCATATCAAATCAAGGAGCTCAATGGGCGGCCAATCCCATGTACTTGGAATGAGGACAACCTTCGCCAGTATTATCAATAGTGAGTGTATTCAGCTGATGAATATAAGAAGAGTCTAAAATTTTATCTCTCTATCCAGCTTAAAAAATTTCATAGTTTCAAAAGGCTCTTGGCGGCCCCGTGATCATAAGGACACCCTCGGGTCGGTCGAAAAACTCTCAAGGCAGTTCAAGTCCTATGACTCCGATGGCCACGAGTCAACTCCCGGGCCAGCCAAGAAACCTCCGAGGCAGTTTCAAAAGGCTCTTGGTGGCCCTGTGATCATAAGGATACCCCTGAGCCAGCCAAGAAACTCCCGAGGCATTTCAAAAGGCTCTCGGTGGCCCCATGATCATAAGGACACTCCTGGGCCGATCGAGAAACCCCTGAGGCGGTTCAAGTCCTATGACTTTGGCAGCCCCGAGTCAACTCCAGGGCTGGCTGAGAAACCCTTGAGGTAGTTTCAAAAGGCTCTCGGCAACCCCATGATCATAAAGACACCCCTGGGCTGGCCAAGAAACCCCCAAGGTAGTTCAAGTCCTATGACTCCGGCGGCCCTGAGTCAACTCCCGAGCCAGTCGAGAAACCCTCGAGGCAGTTTCAAAGTCTCTCGATGACCCTGCAATCATAAGGACACCTCCGGACTGGCTAAGAAACCCCCAAGGCAGTTTTAAAAGGCCCTCGATGGCCCCGCAATCATAAGGATACCCCCGGCCGACCATGAAACCCTTGAGGCAGTTCAAGTCCTATGACTCCGATGACCCCGAGTCAACTCCCGAGCCGACTAAAAACCTTCGAGGCAATTTTAAAAGGCTCTCGGTAGCCTCACGATCATAAGGACACCCCGGACCGGCCGAGAAACCCTCAAGTTGATTCAAGTCCTATGACTTTGGCGGCCCTGAGTCAACTCCCGGGCCGACCGAGAAACCTCCGAGATATCTTCAAAAGGCTCTTAACAGCCCCACGATCATAAGGATACCCCTAAGCCAACCAAAAAATCCCCAAGATGGTTCAAGTCCTATGACTCCGATGGCCCCGAGTCAACTCCCCGAGGCAGTTTCAAAAGGCTCTTGGTGGCCCCGCGATCATAAGGACACCCTTAGGCTAGCTGAGAAACCTCCAAAGAGGTTCAAGTCTTATGACTCCGGCGGCCTCGAGTCAACTCCTAGCCCGGCCAAGAAACCCCTGAGGCAATTTCAAAAGGCTCTGGGTGGCTCCGTGATCATAAGAAAACTGCCAGGTTGGTCGAGAAACCCTCGAGGTGGTTCAAGTCCTATGACTTCGATGACCCCGAGTCAACTCTCGGGCTGGCCGAGAAACCCCCAAGGCAGTTTCAAAAGGCTCTCGGTGGCCCTATGATCATAAGGACACCCCAGACCAATCGAAAGACCCCCAAGGCGATTCAAGTCTTATGACTCTGGCAGCCCCGAGTCAACTCCCGAGCTGACCGAGAAACTCCTGAGGTAGTTTCAAAAGGCTCTCGGTAGCCCCATAATCATAAGGACACCCCCAAACCGATTGAGAAACCTTCAAGATGGTTCAAGTCTATGACTCTGGTGGCCCCGAATCAACTCCCGGGATGATCGAGAAACCACCAAGGTAGTTTTAAAAGGCTCTTAGCGACCCCATGATCATAAGGACACCCCCGGATCAGCCAAGAAACCTTTGAGACAATTCTGAAAGGCTCTCGATGGATCACAAAGGCCTTTGAAGGACCTGCAATCGGCATTAGCACCCAAGGAGTATTTCAACAAAATAACCGAAAGGCGAAGACAAGCCCAAGTGTCCCTATAAATCAGCACATCAAATTGCCAACTCTCTAAGTATGCTCAAAAAACCGAAGGTGCATCTTGTTGAATCTGAAGGCAAAAGCCAAGACATGATCACCAAAAGACTAAAGCGCTACGAAAAGCTAGGTTCCTTACACTTGAAAAAAATATTTTTTTCATTAATCTCATGTTAGTATCATACAAAAAGACCAACACTAGTCAAATTACAAAAATGTTGAAAAAAGAAAAGAAAAAAAACTCTAAGGTTCGGCGGGTCCTGGCCCATCTTCAGCATCATCAATCTTCAGATCCTCCTCTTCGTCCTCAAGCTGGATGCGTTCAAGGCCGCCTATTTTGAAGATCCAGGATATCTTCTCCTTACACTTCTCAAAGCCATGGGAGAAGGCGTCGATGGCTGCCTCACTCAACTCCGCAGAAAAATCGATGGAGCCTTTGTAGTGCTCCATGGCCTCCTGAGCTTAGGCTTCGACGGTGGCCACCTTCTTCTAAGCTTAGGCTTCGACGATGGCCAATTTCTTTGTAACTTCTCGGGCCTGGGCCTCAGCGATGGTCTACCTTCCCAGGAGGTCTGAGCATTTGCCTCCGCAAAAGCCTGCTTCTCCATAGCGGCCCGGACTTCAGACTTAGCCTTATCGGCCCTCTCTTCGGTATGGTCCAACTTGAGGAGAGTGTCTTCCAACCTCTCCTCAGTCGGCCTAAACCTCATGATGGCATCCACCAATTCGGCCTCAATGACTCTAACCTTTTTCTTGGCTTCCTCGGCCTGGGCCTTTAAAAAGTGGCTCTCCTCCTGAGTGGCTCGGAGCTGGCCAGCCACCTTCATCTTTTGGGCTTGCGCCTCAGCCAATTCTTTGGCCAAGTTGTCGGCCCGGGTCCTAGCGGCAATCAACTCATTCCGAGCACACCCACAGTTGTTGGCAGCTTCGGCACAGGCATCCCAAAGGACAAAATGATCGTTGGACAACTGCATGAACTAATCAGTTAGGGCTCAAACCAAATCCTCAGATTATATCCAACACAAAAAAGAAATGGAGCCGACGAACTTACTTGAAGGTCGGTAGTAAGGAGGGTGTCGAGGGCATCGGCAATCGGTTGGCGACGAAGCTTGGCCTAGAAATTTGGAAGGTTTGAGCGGCTCAATATATGCTCTGCCAGTTGATCGTGGTTTGTCACCATCACCCGATACGACTGGCTCCTTGGGGCACTGGTAGGGGGTATCCCTTTTTTCTTCGGCATCAGTTAGGCGGCCGATGGGGCATCATCTTCAACTTTTACAACTGAAGACATCCCAACCCTCACCTTCGGTGCAACTTCACCCCTGGGCTCAGTGGTGATGGGGGCTCTTCCCTCGATGGCCCTGCCTCAACTTCAACAAAAAGAGACCCTGTTACTGTTACCTTGGCGGAGGGCTTCTTCCTTCTTGGCTCTCCCATCGATGCAACCTCAGGAGCCATGGAAGGAGCTGTGGGGGGCAGGGATGACCCGCCCTTCTTTGCATGGGTTTTTAGGCATTGTCCTCACCGTGTCACTAGTGGCCTCTCTTCTCTTTCGAAGACCCGCCATCAAGAAGTCAGAAAAAACTACATTGCTGCACAAAGAAGCAAAAGAAAAAAAAAAAGAGAGAAGCGACAACTAAAGGATATGGCACTCACCGGGCGCCAGTGTTGGCGACGCCGGTGCTACGCTGGCCTCATGAAAGTTATCCTCCGATAGCAGTTCTCAGCATGGAGGAAGGTCGGATGACATCAGCAAATCAAAAATTTTTGATCCTTCTCATTTATAGTCGAGTTCTTATTAGGGCTGGTATCAAGAACGCCCCAACCCATCTTCACTCCGTCTATATGGACATAAAAAAATCAGGACTTTCATCCCTTGATTTTGAAGGGCAGATCAAGCTTGAGGGCCCTTTTGGGTCTGAAAGCAAAGCTCCATCACCCAGCTTTATTGGGATAACGGAGTTTGTATAAGGCCCAGAACAAAGAAACTTGAGCAGAAATGCCATGAAAATGGCAGAGTACAATAAAGGCGCAGGTAATCCAAATGAAGTTTGAAGTTAACTGTGTAGATAATACAAAAAGAATGACACACTTAAGAGATGACATAGAAATCGTTTTGACTAGATCAAACCCAGAGCCCATATATGAATTATTAAGGAGATCTAGTAGGTTACTATGTCAACCGAATAGATACTACAATTTTTTGGTCTCGAATGATGATCCTATTGAACTCGATAAGAATAATGAGGATCCAATCATCTATATGGATGTAATGCAGAGGTTTGATTCTGAGAAATGATTAAAATCCATGAAATCCAAAATGGAATCCATGGAGATCAATAATGTATGGACATTGGTTGATCCATCTGAGAGGATAAACCCATTGGGTGTAAATGGATTTTCAAAAGGAAAAGAGGCGCTGATGGGCAAGTAAAGACCTAGAAAGTCCATCTGATTGCTAAGGGGTATCATCAACGTTATGGTATAGACTATGATGAGACATTTTTTTCTATGGCAATGCTTAAATCCATTTTGATTATGCTTGCTTTAGCCGCATACTTTAATTATGAAATCTAGCAAATGGATGTCTGAACAGCTGTTGGCCTAGATGGCAACCCAAGAGGGGGGATGAATTGGGTTCTTTAAAAATTTTACAATTAAAATCAATTTTTTAAGATGAATGTACACAAGTAAAGTGTGGAGAGTATGATGCTATGAATATTGAGTACAATATAAATTAGAGAGGAGAGAAGAAATAAGCACAACAAACAAAAAGGATTTATAGTGGTTCGGTGTTAGCTACACCTACGTCCACTCCCAAGAAACTCTCGGGTACGCACTATAATCACCCTAATTACAGCAGAGTTGTTTTACAAGATTACAACTCAAACTTGTTGTTTTACAATGGGATCACAATGAACCCAGCCGGTTTTCATAGGTTCACCAGCACACAACCTAACACAAGCTAATCTTAGCTTGCCCGAGGTCAACTACCTTACCTGATTCAATCCCCTGATTGAATCAAAAAGAAAATATATCAAATAATTGATTACAATAATATAAAAGCTCCTCAAATGAGCAGATAAACAATATAAATAAAAATGGGAATAGAAAACCCTGATTATAAGATATTTTATGTTGAGATTTTCTTCTTTTATTCTTTTCTTCTTCTCTTCTGAATGATCTTTCTTAAGATTAAACTTGGGCTCTGGAAGAATGTTGGTGGAGAGAAGGATAAAAAACTATGGCTCTTTCTTTTCTTCTTCTAATTGATGGAAATCCTTTGGATTTGACTTTTGTATGCTTTTGGATTTCTCTTCTATCTCTCTTGCACAGTTAGGCTTTGAATCAGAGTTTTCTCTCTTTGATATTTCTCTATTTTCCTCTTTTTTTTCTTCCTCTGCTTTTTGAACGGTTGGAATGCCCTTTTATCATTTCTCTTAATCCATGTTTTTATGCAAAGTAGCCATTGAAAGTACTTGTGGATGATTTCAACACGAAAAGGGAAAGAGCCGTTGAAGAGTATCAGAAGAAATATGACCGTTGGAGCTATTTTTGATAAATCTGAAAGTTGCCTCTGACAGATTAGAGTCGGCTTAATCTGGCCTGGTGTCAGCTCTAAGTCGAGTTTCCCAAAATAGAAAGAAAATATTCATCATGGAGTCGGCTCTAGAATTTTGTGGGTTCGACACAACTCGAGCTAGAGTCGGCTCTAATTTTCTTAGGGTCAACTCTAACAGTGTCCCAAAAAATGCAGTCTCTGTTCTTAGGTTAGAGTTAGCTCTAGAATCTAAAGAAGAAAGACAGTTCACTGTAGCTCATGTTAGAGTCGGCTCTAATTTTTTGGAGTCGGCTCTAAACCGTGCCGAATGTGCCAAATAGTTCTGATACACTCCGAAGTCGGCTCTAATCCTTCTGGAGTCGGCTCTAGACTTTGAACTTTAACACATACCACTAAAAATTGATCCAAGCTCATTTTTGTACGAATTATGAATACTTAATCTTTCTAAATTCTGAAACACTTGTCAATCTTATTAGTATCATAGGGAATATACTCATGGCTTTTGTTAATCATCAAAATTAATAAATGGGTCAACAATCTCTTCCTTTTTTATGATGACAAAAATATTGAGTATATGCATAATCAATTAATGCATAATTATCAAAATAAGCAAATTCATAGTATGCTTGAGTTTTAATAATGTTAACCAAAAGTAATTCAAATAATTTTCTTATGTATCATACAAATAGAATTTTTAAATAGGATTTTAGCAACTTAATTAAGCTCCTCCTGAGTGAGGTAGCTCCCCTTATGTATGTGCATACAATATATCCATTTATATCCATTTAAGTCCATATGCATATACACTCTTTCTTCCCCTTTTTTGTTATCAATAAAAAGGTTAAGAAGTTATAGGGTAGACATTGCTTAAATCAAGATCAATCAATATAGGAATTAAATATTTTAGAATTTAAAATGCAAGTGTCAAGGCTGATTTCATATAAAGTACCATTGAGTACAAAGTATCAAGCATATAGCATGTTAAGACAAGATAATCACAACAAGATACATTGATTCTAATTACATGCTAGGCAAAATGATAAGTTTGTTCTAGATACAAACTAGTTTTCATATGCTAAACTTAAAATCTAAAGATAGCTTGAGATAGATTGAAGTTGATTGGATTGAAGTGGAATTGACTTGGCTTGGCTTGGAGAAATATCATCTTAGAATCTTCTTAAGTTCTGCCAGAATATGTCCTATTCCTTTTTCTTGAACTTTCATAAAATCATTAAGCATTCTCTCAACTAGGAAAGCAGCTGCCATGACTTTATCTTGTAGCTCTGCATTACTTCTGGAATAAGTATCTGAGTCACCTCTAATGTCCTTAATTTTGTCAAATATTAACTTCATATCAATCTTCAAGGCATCAGAAGAGGTGCTAAATGATGACTCAATCTCATTGACCTTTTCTTCCAAAGAGTAACATAGCTGCCTAATCCCCAAAGTTGATTTCTAACATCATCTTTAATTTTAGCCTCATGCTCTACCAACAGGGCTTTGAGCTGCTCAATCTGCCTATCAGAAAATTCATATGAACTTTGAACAAAAGTGATTGTTGCTGCTGGTGTTGCTAGGGGTGCCGAATTGCTTGGTCTAGATGAAGAATGTCTCACAGATGGTCCAGCCTCTGAAGGACCAGGGACTACAGTATCAGCTTTAGCTGCCCTTTCTTCTCCATCTCCTTTCCTTTGCCATTGACTATGTACTTTCTTAAAGCCCATACGGTGAAGTGTAGCAATGTTGTAGTAATCCGTATGTCTCAATTTTTTTTGTGGCTCATTCTCCAATATATTTACTCCTTGACTTTGAAAAGCTAAAGTCAAAATCATTCCATATGGCAAAGTGGATCTTTTCTTGCTACCGGTCTCAGCCATATAACCAATCATCATTCCAGCTAAATTGATGGGTGTCCCGTTACAACAGTCCATAACAACTATATCCCTTTCTGAAAATATTCAAATCTGCCAGTCTTTGGAAACAAAATTCTACTGCATATGTTATGTAACAGCCTTAATTCCAAAGGTAATTGATTTGCACTATTTCTTCAAAATCTAACACATCTTTTCCTAATATTCTTGATAATGCTTCTCCTCTATCGCTGTGTGAGGTGGCAATCATTCCAATCACAGGAATTTCCAACAAATTTCCCAAAAATTTAGAATTAGTGTATTCGAGTTCCTCTAACAGAGCTAACTATTCCACCATCTCCTCTACTCAGATTATGATAAAATTCTTTACTAAACCAGGGTAGGTGGGGCGTCAAGTGAGCATACCTTTTTCCATCCCATTTCCTTTAATTGCTTCCCAAGAGTAAAGCCTTCAGAATCAAAAAAGTTGAAATCAACCTTCCTTCCAGTGGTGATAGCTTTCCCGCCAAGAGGTCAATCTGAGGTGAGGGTGGGTGGGAATGATGCTAGGAGTCGAGGAAGAAGAAGTGGAAGACGAGCTCGGAGAGGGTTGCCTCGCCGGACGTCGAGCGGTCCTCCTCCTGGTGGTGACAGTGACTCCAATGGTGGATGCACGACGCTTGGGAGCCATTTGAGGTCAAAGAGAATGGATTCAAAGATTTTGGGGTTTGGGACAAGTGGAGAGGGATTTGGAGTGGATTGGAGTCGGATGGAACTAAGAATGTGTCGACTCTGCCCTAGATAAATCAAAAGGGGACCACATAGAGTCAGCTCCCGTAAGCGAGGTGTCGGCTCTAAATCGCTAACACGGTCAGTGCCCGAAATAGAGTCAGCTCTGCAGTAGCAGGTGTCGGCTCTAAAAACTCAGACACACACAAATTAGAGTCGACTCCAACATAAATAGTATCGGCTCCAAGATAGTTTCAGTGAAAAGTGAGAGTTTCAAAGAATCTGAAACTTATCAAAATGATCATAGAACTTTGGATAAATCTTTCTTAGAATGTGGTAAATCAAGATGTTCAAATATCTAGATAAATTTTTCTTAGAATAAAGAGGATCTTCAAGAAAATGGTTAAATTCTAGATAGTCATTCCTAGGAGATCTAGAATCATTCTGATGGATCACAACTCCTAATTCTCCTCTATGATAGCAAAATCTCTCTTCACTCAAGGTTTTGTGAATATGTTAGCTAATTGCTCATCAGTACATATATAATCAAGACAAACATCATTATTAGCTACATGTTCTCTAATAAATGATGTCTTATCTCTATGTGTTTAGTTCTTGAATGTTGAATATTTTTTTGTCAAATTTATTGCACTAGATTTGTCACATTTAATTAGTTTTATCAAGTGTTATACCATAATCCTTAAGTTGTCGCTTAATCCAAAGAATTTGAGCACAGCAACTTTCAGCTGCAACATATTAGCTTCAGCAGTTGATAATGCAATTGAATTTTTTTTTTGCTAAACCAAGAGATTAAGTTACTGCAGAATTGGCATGCACCACTTGTCTTTCTATCCAATTTACAACCAGTGAAATCAGAATCAGAATATGCAATCAGATTTAATATTGAATCTCTAGAGTACCATAATCCTACATTTTTAGTTTTTAAATATCTAAAAATTCTCTTTACAGCAATTAAGTGAGATTCTTTAGGTTCAGACTGATATCTAGCATATAAATATACAGCAAACATAATATCAGGTCTACTAGCTGTTAAATAAAGTAGGGAACCAATCATACCTCTATAATATTTTTGATCTACTTCTTACCATCTTCATCTTTATCGAGTTTGCATAAAGGACTCATAGGTGTGCCAAGAGATTTAACTGATTTCATACCAAACTTTTTAAGAATTTCTTTAGTGCACTTTGTTTGGTTGATGAAAATCCCTTCTCTTTCTTGTTTGATTTGAAGTCCAAGAAAGAAGTTAAGTTCTTCCATCATGTTCATTTTAAATTTTTCCTGCATTAACTTTGCAAAATCTTGATAAAGAGGATTGTTAGTAGCACCAAAAACTATATCATCTACATAGATTTGTACACCAGTAAGTCTTTTTCTTTTCTTTTCAAAAGTAGGGTTTTATCAACATTTCCTCTAGAAAAGTCATTTTCAATCAGAAATTTACTTAACCTATCATACCAAGCTCTAGGTGCTTGTTTTAAACCATAAAGTGCTCTATGTAGCTTAAAAACATGATTTAGAAATTGATGATCTTCAAAACCAGGTGGTTGTTCAACAAAAATGTCCTCATTTATAAAACCATTTAAGAATGCACTTTTTACATCCATTTGAAATAAATTAATGTTCATGCAACATGCAAATGCAAGTAACAACCTAATGGCTTCCGGTCTAGCAACAAGTGCAAAGGTTTCATCAAAATCAATTCCTTCCTCTGATTATATTTTTTTGCAACTAATCTAGCTTTATTTCTAATAACAATATCATTTTCATCTAATTTATTTCTAAATACCCATTTGGATCCTATAACTGGATAATCTTTGGGTCTATCAACTAGGGTCCATACCTTATTCCTAGTGAATTGATTTAATTCCTCTTGCATAGCTAACATCCAATTACTATCCTTTTCGGCTTCCTCAATTGTCTTGAATTCTATATGAGATATAAATGCAACATGATTACTGATATTTCTCATTGATGATCTAGCTCTTACACCTTGAGATGGATCGCCTATGATTAAGTCCTTTGGATGACTGTAAGCATATCTTCAATCTCTAAGTAGATCTATATCATTACGAGTAGTATCAATACCATCATCCTTAGCTTCAGGTTCATGATCTGAAGATACATCGACATTTAATTTTTCAAGGTCTCTTTCAAGTAAATTAGTATATTCCTCATCGTCTATCTTTTCTGAACTTGATGCTAAAGATTCATCAAACACTACATGAATTGACTCTTCTATAATCAGATACTTCTTATTTAATACTCTATAAGCTTTGCTAGAAGTGAAATATTCTAAGAATATACCTTCATCTGATTTTGTGTCAAACTTTGCAAGATTGTATTTACCATTATTATGAATGAAACATCGACAACCAAATGCATGAAAATAATCAATGTTGGGTTTTCTATTATGCCATAATTGTAGAGAGTTTTCTTAAGGATTGGTCTAATTAAGGCTCTATTTAGGATGTAATATGTTGTATTTATAGCTTCCGTCCAGAAATATTTTGGGAGTTGGCTTTCATATAGCATGGTACGGGCCATGTCTTCTAGAGTTCTATTTTTTTTTTCTACAACTCATTCTGTTGAGGTGTTCTAGGTGCTGAGAAATTATGATGAATGTTATTTTCAATGCAAAAATTTTTAAATAAATAATTTTAAATTCATTTTCATGATCACTTCTAAGAGACAATATGGTGGTGTTTTTCTCATTTGTGACTTTCTTGAAGAATTTTAGAAATATCGAGAAAGTCTCATCTTTGTGAGCTAAAAATAATACCCAAGTGAATCTAGAGTAATCATCTACTATCACAAGACCATATTTCTTTCCTCCTAGACTAGTGGTTCTAGTAGGTCCAAAAAGGTCCATGTGTAGTAGCTCGAGTAGCCTAGAGGTGGAAACAATATTTTTAGATTTGAAAGAATTCCTAGTTTATTTTCAAATTGACATGCATCGTAAACTCTATTGTTTTCAAAATTAATTTTGGAAGACCTTTAACTAATTCCATTCTAAGCAATTTTGAAATTAAGTGTGTGCTTGCATGACCTAGTCTACGATGCCATAGCCATCCAATCTCATTTACCTTAGCATTATCAGCAATTAGCAATGGTTACTAGTAGACAATTGTCCAAATCAATTAAGTATACATTGCCATTTCTACTTCCAACAAATATAATGCTATTATCAATGGGATTCGATACAGTACAGATAGAAGCTTCAAAGAAAACTTTAAAACCTTTATCACAAAGTTGGCTAATGCTAATCAAGTTATGTTTTAATCCATCTACATATAAGATATTTTCAATAAAAGTGGATAGAGTGATCTGAATTTTACAAAAGCCCATGATGTGGCCTTTACCGTTATCTCCAAATGTTACTACTCCTCCTCTTTTAGCTTCAAGGGTGATGAATTGCTTTTGTCACCGTCATGTGTCTTGAGCAGTCGCTATCAAGATACAATTTTCTTTTTGATCCTTTGGCCGCAAGACACTCCTGTAAAGCAATCATATCTTTTGTTTAGGTATCCAAGCCTTCTTATGTCCTTCATGGTTAGTAGTAGTAAACACAGCTCCTTTTGGAACCCAAATTTTCTTACATTTATCACTTATGTTCTTATGAGATATTTTATAATTGCATACATAAGATTTATGTCCTTTTATGCCACAATGGTAATAGAAAATATCATTTTTAATTGATTTCTTTATCAAGAAATTGTTAACAAATTTTTGTTTCTTGTGTGGTCTATACCCTAAACCAGCTTTATCAAAAACATCTCTTTGATTGTTTAAAAGTAAGTTAAGCTTTTCTGAGCTATTGGTAAATTTGTCAACAATGTTTTTATATTTTTTAATTCCTTTCTTTAAGTTTATATTTTAGTAGAAATTGATTTTTTTTCCTTTAGTATATCTTCCTTTTCAAATTTTATATGCTCAATTTCAATGTTCATTTTTCTTTTTAAGAAGATCTAGATTTTAGTTTTCAAGGTTCTATTTTTTGTTCTTCAAATCTTGAAATCACTAAACAATTCATTGAAGGCATCATATAGTTCATCAAAATAAAATCATCATTGGGGGTTTTAGAATTTACCTATTTTCATTATTTGCCATGAAACATATGTTGGCAACCTCTTGTTGATCATCTTTGGATGAAGATTTCTCGCTATTGCTCCAAGTTGCAATATACGCCTTCTTCTTCTTTTTGCATCCCTTCTTAAGTTGAGGATATTCAGATCTAAAGTGTCCCAGTTTCTTGTATTCATAACAGATCAAGGGATCTTTCTCTTTTTCCTTATCTTTTTCTTTTTATCCTTCCATCTTAATACCACTTTTTCTCTTGTAGAAGGTTCTCCTTCTTTGCATAAACTTTTTAAATTTCTTTGCAAGGAGAGCGGTCTCATCATCGTCTTCATCTTCTTTGCTGCTGCTCTTTTCATTTTCTGCAACTTTGAGTGCAACAGTCTTCTTCTTCTTCACATCATCTTCTTGATGCTACTTCATTGTAAGCTCATGGGTCATAAGAGTCCAAGTAGCTCCTCCAAAGGTAAATTGTTCAGATCTTTGGCTTCTTGGATAGCTGTCATTTAGCTTTCCATGCTCTTGAAAGAGACCTAAGAATTTTTTGCATCAATTAAGAGTTAATATAGGTCTTACCAAGACTTTTTAGTCCATTTACTATATCGGTAAATCTAGTATGCATGCATGTAATAGATTCATTTTGATCAATGCTAAAGAGTTCATATTTATGCACCAAAATATTAATCTTGGATTCTTTAACTTGGTTGGTACCCTCATAAGTAACTTTCAACCTATCCATATCTCTTTGGCTAAGACGCAAGTGGATATTCTATTGAATTCATTTGCATCCAAAGAGCAGTATAGGACATTCATGGCCTTGGCATTGAGCTGAGCCATTTTTCTATCATTTTTATTCCAATCCCTTTCGGGCTTAGGAACAATGGATCTGTCTACTAAGTGTGTAGGAGTGCTAGGACCATTAATAATGACACTCCATAACTCATAGTTTAAAGCTTGAATGAAAATCCTCATTCTAGCTTTCCAATATGAATGTTTGTGCCATTGAACAAAGGTGGTCGGTTTGTGGATTGTCCCTCAGAAAAAGAGAAACCATCTTGAGCTACCATTTGGATCTTTAGCTCTTGATTGTTAGATCAAACAGGGATAAGCATAAGCTCTGATACCAATTGTTGGCCCAGATGGCAACCCAAGAGGGGGGTGAATTGGGTTCTTTAAAAATTTTACAATTAAAATCAATTTTTCAAGATGAATGTACATAAGTAAAGTGTAGAGAGTATGATGCTATGAATGCTGAGCATAATATAAATTAGAGAGAAGGAGAGAAGAAATAAGCACGACAAACACAAAGGATTTATAGTGGTTCGGTGTTAGCTACACCTACGTCCACTCCCAAGCAACTCTCGGGTATGCACTATAATCACCCTAATTACAGCAGAGTTGTTTTACAAGATCACAACTCAAACTTGTTATTTTACAATGGGATCACAACGAACCCAGCCGGTTTTCACAGGTTCACCAGCACACAACCTAACACAAGCTAATCTTAGCTTGCCCGAGGTCAACTACCTTACCTGATTCAATCCCCTGATTAAATCAGAAAGCAAATGTATCAAATAAGTGATTACAACAATATAAAAGCTCCTCAAATGAGCAGATAAACAATATAAATAAAATGGGAATAGAAAACCCTGATTATAAGATATTTTTGATAGAGATATAGACTAAAAGATATGCTTTATGTTATGTCTTTATATTTTAATGAGAATTCATTTTGAGCAATGTGTGCCATTTACTATATATGTGCATGTGTCTAGTATTTACAAAGAGTATTTGATCTAGTGTGTAGAGTACGGCTTACACACAGAAGACTAGATCATCGGTTCTTTTGGAATACAAGTTTATTGTTCACAGTTTTAGATGGAATTGGACACACCATCAGTAGAACTGTAGCACAAATTTTAGTAGGTCTGTCTTGACTACGGGGAATGGTTTATTCTAACTATTTGTGCTAGTACACTTTGTGTGTATTGAACAGGACCCAGTTGAGTTAATTATTTTATACTGACTTTATAAAATAATTTAAAACTCATGAATATTATGATTACTTATGCTCTTAATCTGAATTCTATTTCTAGACACGTGTATGTAGTGATTATTGCTTTGATTACACATAGAGTGAGATTCTATATGAGTCAATAAACTCAGTGGGTTGGGCAATAACATTATATATATGGTGAATATTAATAGTTGAAGGAATCCACGTCCTGTTAATTTGGATTGATGATATCCCCTTGAGAAAGCTTATAAGTTTTGATTGTATCAAATCTTGCAAGTGGATTTTGAATCCGATACATCAAATAAGTTAAGTGGATAAGTCTCAAGGATAATAACAGCCAATTAAATTATATTGTCAGTAATTAAATTTAATTGGTGGATATCTGTAATCTTAACGTGGGGAGATAATAAGTATTTAATATTAAGGCTCGAAAATATAAATTCGAATATGATTAGGAGTACAATTATAATTCTTTAGTGGAATGAATTGTAATTTACGTAATTGAATCCTAACCCGGGATAGGATTAGGAGATTTAATTACGTGGGAAGTCCTTTTCATATTTGCCTATTGGTCCCTGTTGTAGCCCTATAAATACCCTCTCAGTTGGTTGCTAGGGTTAACATTTTTGAGAAAAAAGAAAAACAAGAAACCCTAGGTCGGCCGAGAGATCCCACCATCTTGTGAGAGAAGGAAGGTATTTCGGGAATACGGCGGAAGGCTAAAAGGTTGAGGTCGAGCAATCAAATCAAAGTGTTCCAACGTTCAAGTCTGAAGGTATGATCTTATACTCATAGATTAGAACGGTAAAAGATTTTTGTATTACTCATATACGCTATAGCCGTGATCTTGGGGTATTCCGCGCTCCCCAACAATTTTATGTTGAGCTTTTCTTCTTTTCTTCTTTGCTTCTTCTCTTCTAATGATCTTTCTCAAGATTGAACTTGGGCTCTGGAAGAAATGTTGGTGGAGAAAAGGATAAAAACTATGGCTCTTTCTTTTCTTCTTCTAATTGATGAAATCCTTTGGATTTAACTTTTGTATGCTTTTGGATTTCTCTTCTATCTCTCTTGCACAATTAGGCTTTGAATCAAAGTTTCTCTCTTTGATATTTCTCTATTTTCCTCTTTTTTTCTTTCTCTGCTTTTTGAACGGTTGGAATGCCCTTTTATAATTTCTCTTAATCCATGTTTTTATGCAAAGTAGCCATTGAAAGTACTTGTAGATGATTTCAACACAAAAAGGGAAAGAGCCGTTGAAGAGTATCAGAAGAAATATGACCATTGAAGTTGTTTCTGACAAATCCAAAAGTCGCCTCTGACAGATTAGAGTTGGCTCTAATCTGGCCTGGTGTCGGCTCTAAGTTGGGTTTTCCAAAATAGAAAGAAAATATTCGTCATGGAGTTGGCTCTAGAATTTTGTGGGGTCGACACAACTCGAGCTGGAGTTAGCTCTAATTTCCTTGGGGTTCACTCTAACAGTGTCCCAAAAATGCAATCTTTATTCTTAGGTTAGATCAGCTCTAACTCTACTGGAGTCGGCTCTAGAATCTGAAGTAGAAAGATAATTCACTGTAACTCAGGTTAGAGTGGCTCTAATTTTTTGGAGTCAGCTCTAAACCGTGCCGAACATGCCAAATAGTTTTGATACGCTCCGGAGTCGGCTCTAATCCTTCTGAGTTAGCTCTAAACTCTGAACTTTGACGCATACCACTAAAAATTGATCCAAGCTCATTTTTGTATGAATTATGAATACTTAATCTTTCTAAATTCCTAAAACATTTATCAATCTTATTAGTATCATAGGGAATATACTCATGGTTTTTGTTAATCATCAAAATCAATAAATGGGTCAACAATAGCTTTCCTTAATAGTGAGCTGAATGAGAAGGTGTATATAATACAACCTGAAGGATTCATATTCACAGATGAATCAAAAGTGTGCAAGATTCAAAGATCCATCTATAGACTGAAGCAGGCATCACGAAGCTGGAACATGCATTTTGATAAATGTATTAAGACATAGGGTTTCATTAGAAACAGAGAAGAACCTTGCATTTATAAATGGGCTAATGGTTTTATGGTTATATTCCTTGTATTATATATGGATGGAATTCTCTTAATTGGGAATGACATCCCAGCACTACAGGGAATAAAAGTTTGGTTGTCATCTCAGTTCTCTATAAAGAACTTGGGTGAAGCCTCTTACATACTTGGTATGAAGATCTATAGATATAGATCTAGGAGGCTTCTGAGATTATCCCAATCTACGTACATAGACACTGTGCTGAAACGGTTAATATGGAGAATTTCAAAAAGGCTATCTCTCTATAGGCCATGAAATTTCTCTCTTCAAAAAGGATTGTGCAATAACTTCTAAGAAGAGAGAGCATATGAGTAAGATTCCATATGCTTCGGCAATGGGTTCTATCATGTATGCCATGACATGTAATAGATTAGACGTGGCATACTCACTAGGGGTAGTGAGCAATACCAGTCTGACCCAGGTGAAGCTCATTAGAAAGTAATGAAGACTATCCTTAAGTATTTACGAAATACTAAAGACCAATGGCTAATTTATGAAGAACTTGACTTCAAACTTATGGGGTATACTCCAGTTTTAGTCAGATAGGGATGACAGCAAGAGTGTATCAGGGCTTATCTTTACCCTAAATGAAGGAGCGATTTATTGAAAAAGTTCTAAGCAGCAGACTATGCGGACTTAGTTTGCGAGGCAGAATATATTGCGGCATCAGAAGCAGCAAAGGAAGCAATTTGGTTGCGAAAGTTCCTAAGCGAACTAGGAGTGGCACCTTCTCTGGATGGTCCCATTTTGGTGTATTGTGACAACATTGGAGCCATTGTTCAATCCAAAGAGTCAAAGTTCCATCAATGCACCAAACATATTCTGCGCTGCTATCACTTGGTGCATGGAGCAAGGTAACATTGACCTTTAGAAGATCGATGGAAAGGGGAACCTAGCTGACCTATTCACTAAAGCTGTTGGAATCCAAGAGTTCAATGATTGTTAATGGAAAATAGAAATTAGATTCTATTCCAATTAGCTTTAGTCTAAGTAGGAGTTGTTAAAAATGTGTCCCAAAGCCAATCATCTAGGATGTAGACGGTTATGCTCATTGTAATTATATATGAGCTTTATAATAAATAAAATATTTTTGGTAGTTCGTCACATTTATATTTTTCTATAAAAACTCTTGTGTGATGGAGTCTTTAGAACTACCTTGCATTCGATATATGGAGAAAATATCGAGTAGTTCTTAAAATATTTGCAACCAAAGGATACATTGTTATAGGAAGACAGCGTATCAAGTATAGGTTGATATATGTCATATAGGTTGGTTGTCCTCTTGACCAAGGAGCATGGAGATAATGGTATGGTATACTATGAAATGTATGACATTTTATTGAACGTGACCTACCTGCGGAGCTCCCTTCTGCCAAGGGTTGCTCGTGAAGGGATATGGATATAAGTATCTCTTGAACCTAAGATCACCATGGTAGCTTACAAGCAACTCACTGTGCTTTGGTGCGAACTATCTGGATTTCTAATCCAGTGATGAAAGGTATCTGGGTACAGTCAAGTACTTGTGAAGCAGTGTGGATCAAGATGGGATTGATCCCTTTAAATAGTTTGGAGTAAATATCTCACTATGTCTCAATTTAGCAAAACCTTAATCGGGATAGTTCTTGTGAGGAGTCATAGGACTTGTAAGGTTGAGGCACATTATGGATGTTTTGATTAAGGGTTGGCAGTTAAACCCTAAATCATCTTGAGCATTATGAAGTCAAAGGGATGAATTATATGGTAATCATATGCCAGAGGATTTAGATTATTGCTTTGTAATCTTCGACTTATCCGAACGTCGGGTGTCATTGCTAGATGACGACTTTGATTGGTGCTAGAAATGTTCTGGTACTACCAGCTTAGTGTTCGAACCTATGGAGTCACACACCATAGGGGTTTTCTTCCTGATCTAAAGGCTGATTGATGATTGAGTCAAGCCAAATATGTTTTGGTTTGGGGTCCAATTGAATTGGACTCAACTATGCACTCTTTCTTTTCTTTTATTGCATTCGAATTTGAATTTTAAATTCAAATTTATTTTTTTGCTAAAATTAGTCTTGTGTTTAAATTTGGAATTCCTTTTAAGTCTGAATTTAGAATTTAGATTTGATCGGTTGGAATTTAAAATTTAAACCTAAAACTAATTTGGAATACCTAAGCTGAATATGGTTTTCTCCTTAACCCTCTCCTAAGTCCCTCCACCTTCCAAACCTAACACCTCTCCCCAAATCCCTCCACCTTCCAAACCTCTCCCACTCTTCATAAATCCTTCCACCTTCCAAATCTCTTCCCCTCATAGTAGCCTCTATATAAGGGTTATAATAGGTGGTAGCCAAAAAAAGAATTTTGGGGGTTTTCTATCTTAGAAAAATATTTTTTACCTTAGTGTGGGATATTGTGAGGATTAAGTTTTTGGATGAGTAGAGAGTAGTTTGGAAAAGGGTTCCTCTTCTACATCTATTAGTTCTCCTTTGGCTACAAAACCGTCTTGCTATCCAAAGGAAGAAAAAGAAGATCAGCCTACGTGGATCCTAGATCCTAAGAAACTAGCACTCCGAAGGATTTGATTAGGAAAGAACCTAGGTGTGAACTACTATAGAGGCCATATGTATGTGTGGCTTAAAGAGCTCTTCGCTTCAACCATCCAACAGTTTGCAAAGGTAAAGTACCTTTGTGAAATTTGATATGGTCAATTCATTAACATAAAATGGTTTTATGTTTTTCTTTCTAACTTTTTGATATCATTTACATGCACTATTATCCTGTTAGTTCCTGATATAGGTAGATAGATAAATCGATTTGATCAATTTATTATTATTTTTACTATTTCATTTTTAAAAAATTTAAATAGACTGCATAAATTGCCTGCATAAGTTTTCTTACAGTGGTATCAGAGCGTGGTTCTTGTAACATGATAATAGTTGCATGTTAATATGATATCTTAAGTTTTCTTCTCACTAAAGTACTTGGATTAGATGGATTCGCAAAAGCCGTCCGGTCAGAGAAGAAAAGTAGGACTTAAGGACCTTCTCTTTCCATTCAATGGGTCTCCTATAGCGTGTAGGGGTACCACTTGTGTTATGACTCATAAAAAAAAGTGAAGAGATTGTAGATTAAAATTATTTTAATCTTATTTTTGAATGGTATGATCATAAACCATTTTAATTTTTGTAAAATTTATTTTACAGGTTAAATTGAAATTGTTTCAATTTAAAAGCTTATTAAATTTAATTAAAAAATTAAATTATCTTAAATAATAAAAAATTTAGAAATATGATTTAAAGATCTTAAGTCATTTGCATAAGCTTTAAGGGCCATGGGTTAGCTTGAGTTAGATCCTTAATTGGGTTAGACTTACGTTTAGATTAATTGAACTAAAAGGAGAACTTAAATCTAATCAAAAGTTGAGTTAGATTACCTTCTCTTTAGATCTCTCTAATTAGTTAGATTGATCATCATAAATCTAAATGGACTTGATTTGTGGCTCAGTGGTGAGCCCGAGTCTTTAGGCTAATCTAATAAAATCTAATGAACCCATCCCATGATCTCACTTACCTGAAAAAATATGGTCAGAATTGATTGGGTAGCTCATTGATTCGAGTTAGCCCATGTCACCTAAGGTGAATCAGTATGACTAATTTAGGTACCCATGGACCAATTGTTCATAAACCCTTCTACAAGTTAGTGAAAGGATTCTTGATTATGGTCCATGTATTCTCTTTCATATGTCACATGTTAAAGTGAAACCCTCTAAATTATAAAATCCTTAAAAGATGAAGTTATGGGAATAACTAAGTCTTAGCCTCTCATTAATTGAATGGTAATGGGTCCAATAGTTGGATGATCATTGACAGACCCAAAAGTCAAATGTTTATCAGGCTATTGAAATTGTCAATCCTAATATGATGGCTCAATGTGACTCTCTTAACGGTGGTCAGGTGGGCTGGTCAAAGTTGGGCTTAACTATTCGTTGGTTAGAAGCATTGAATTTTATCATGTTAATGGTTGGACCTAACCACGACCTTTAATAGGAAGCCCAAAGGCCGATTGAAGTGCATCGCATCCTAAGGCAAAATTAATTACTAGAAGTTACTTGAGAAGTAATTGATTAAAGAACCTACCTTTAAATGTGCATGGGTGGGTCGACCAAAGTCGACCTCATGTATTGTCTATTGGATTCTAGTACCCACTAAGGGATTAAAAGTAATTCCTTGGATTGAAGGTAGAGGCTGCCAGTCTGAATAAAATAGTGGGAGGGCCTTTAGACTAAAGTCCATGTCTTAGGATAATAATTCATATACAATAACAGGTTTTGGTTTTCCTTTCAAATAATATCTACCAACTTGTCGCTCCGATCGTTGCTTGACAATGAAAAACTTATGAGTCCCAACCTTGATAGCTGGTATAGAAGGCTTAGGATTATTTTGGAGCATGAATGGATCCTTTATGTGATAACGGATCTAGCAGCTGAAGTCCCTGCTCCTAATGCTCGGGATTCGATCAGGGATACTTATTAGAAGTGGCTCTCTGATCGGACCACTGTCCGATGCGTAATGCTAGTAGCAATGAACAACAAGTTCAGTCGCAAATTTGAGAAAGCCTAGCCAAAAGAAATCCTTCAAAAGTTGAAGGAATCCTTCGGCACACTAGATGACGTTGAGAGGTACAAGGTCTCTTGTGTCATCTACAATGCATGGATGTGTGATGGAGCCTCGGTCACTGATCATTATTGTATATGATCGTGATGATTGAGTGCTTGGAAAAACTCGATTGTTCCTTGCATGAACACTTGGGAAAAATGTGATACTGAACTCCTTGCCCCCTTTCTATCTCGATTTTCTCGATCATTATAAAATGAATAGGCCTGTAGTAAACTACCATGGTCTATTGATTTACTAAAGACTTATGAGAAAGATCACCGGCTCAATAAAAGGGTAGTAAATTTAGTGGGAGGTTCATCGTTCCTTTAAGAAAGAAAAAAGAAAAATAAAAGAAGAAGGTGCAAAATGCTGAATCAGTCAGGCTAAAAAGGTTAACGCTGATCATAGTATGATGAAGTACTTCTTTTGCAAGAAGTAGGGTCATTGGAAGAGATATTGTCCTCTTTATATTGCATCCCTTGACCCAAACTGGTCCAAGAAGAGGAAGCAGCAAGAAAATGCTGAACAAGGTATTAATTTGATAACGCCTTGTAATTTTTCTATCTATGATACTATTAATTGGGTATTAAATACCGAAAGTCTAATTCACATATGTAATTCTTTGCAAGGACTTCAAGTTAGTAGGAAATTTGAGGACAGCGAGAGATTCTTAAACATGGAAAATGGAAGCCAAGTTCCAGTCCTGGCATTGGGAATCGTCAAACTTATTTTCGAGTCTTGTACAATCATTCTAAATGAATGTCACTATTATCCATCTTTCATTTTAAATATCATTTATGTAGGCCAATTGGCCATATATGGTTATGAACTATCAATAAAGAAAGGCATTTGCAAAATCATTATGAATGGTTCTGTTTTGATGAATGGATATATGAGTAATGGCATATATACTATCCCGACCTATTAGTGTAATGTATACATCTAGTAAATGCCCTAGGATAAACGATATTAGTAATGCTTGCCTTTGGCACTGTCGGCTAGGTTATATTAACAAGAATAGGATAAAAAGTTGAAACAAGAAGATTTGATTGATGTTAATAATTTTGAATCATTACCAACCTATGAATCTTATCTTCTGAGTAAAATGATAAAGTCATCTTTTGGTGAAAAAGATAATGGGCTAATGAAATTCTAAGTTTGGTATATACCGAAGTATGCGGACCTATGAATGTTAGTGCCAGGGTGGGTATAATGTTTCATTATGTTTACAGACGATCTTTCAAGGTATGGTTATATATTCTTGATGAGACATAAGTCTTAATCATTTGAAATGTTCAAACGATATCATAATGAAGTAGAAGAATAAACTGAAAAGTTTATCAAAACCCTTCGATCAGATCAAGGTTGTGAATATCTTTCTAGTGAGTTTCTAGCATATCTTCAAGGAGAATGGGATTCTCTTTCAATGAACACCTCCAGGGACACCTCAGTTCTATGGAGTGTCTGAAAGGAGGAATCGAACACTGTTAGACATGGTTCGGTCCATGATGGGCTTTGCTTCTCTGCCGATCTCCTTTTGGGGGTATGCTCTAGAGTCAGCATGTTATCTTTTAAATAGAGTTTCAAGTAAGTCTGTTAAAACACCATATGAGATATGGACTGGGCGTAAGCCGATACTCTCACACCTTCGAGTATGGGGCTGCCCGGCTTATGTTAAACGTTTGAAAATAGATAAGCTTGGACCTAGGTCTGATCGATGCCTATTTATAGGGTATCCAAAAGAGTCTAAGGGATACTACTTTTACTTACCTGAAGAACAAAAAAAAAATTTCAGTCTTAGGGCTATCTTTTTAAAATAGAAGTTCCTTAGTGAAGGAACTGGAGCCACTAAGGTTGAACTTAGTGTAGTTCAACAGGTAGAAAAACCGACACACTTAAGAGATGACATAGAAATAGTTTTAACTAGATTAAACCCAGAGCCCATACATGAATCATTAAGGAGATCTGGTAGGATACTACGTCAACCAGACAGATACTACGGTTTCTTGGTCCGAGATGATGATCATATTGAACTCGATGAGAATAATGAGGATCCAATCACCTATATGGATACAATGCAGAGGTTTAATTCTGAGAAATGGTTAGAAGCCATGAAATCCGAAATGGAATCCATGAAGATCAACAATGTATGGACATTGATTGATCCACCTGAGAGGATAAAACCCATTGGGTGTAAATAGATTTTCAAAAGGAAAAGAGGCGCTGATGGGCAGGTAGAGACCTATAAAGCCCGTATGGTTGTTAAGGGGTATTGTCAACGTTATGGTATAGACTATGACGAGATATTTTCTCCTATGGAAATGCTTAAATCCATTCGGATTATGCTTGCTTTAGTAGCACACTTTGATTATGAAATCTGGCAAATGGATGTCCGAACAGCTTTGATTATGAATCAAAAGTGTGCAAGCTTCAAAGATCCATCTATGGACTAAAGCAGGCATCTCGAAGCTGGAACATGTATTTTGATAAATGTATTAAGATGTATGGTTTTGTTAGAAACAAAGAAGAACCTTACATTTATAAATCGGCTAATGGTTCTATGGTTGTATTTCCTTGTATTGTATGTGGATGACATTCTCTTAATCGGGAATGACATCCCAACACTACAGGGAATAAAGTCTGGTTGTCATCTCAGTTCTCTATGAAGGACTTGGGTGAAGCTCTTAAATACTTAGTATGAAGATCTATAGAGATAGATTTAGGAGGCTTCTGGGATTATCCCAGTCTACGTACATAGATACCATGCTGAAATGGTTCAACATGGAGAATTTCAAGAAAGGCTATCTCCTGATAGGCTATGAAATTTCTCTCTTCAAAAAGGATTGTGCAATAACTCCTAAGAAGAGAGAGCGTATGAGTAAGATTTATATGCTTCGGCAGTGAGTTCTATCATGTACGCCATAACATGTACTAGACCAGATGTAGCATACTCACTAAGGGTAGTGAGCAGGTACCAGTCTGACCTAGGTAAAGTTTATTGAAAAGTAGTGAAGACTATCCTTAAGTATTTGCGAAATACTAAAGACCAATGGCTAATTTATGGAAAACCTAAGTTCAAACTTGTGGGATATACTGACTCCATTTTTAGTCAGATAGGGATGACAGCAAGAGTGTGTCAGGGTTTATCTTTACCCTAAATAAAGGAGCAATTTGCTAAAAAGTTCTAAGCAGCAGACTGTGGCGGACTCAGTTTGCGAGGCAGAATATATTACGGCATCAGAAGCAACAAAGAAAGCTGTTTGGTTGTAAAAGTCTCTAGGCAAACTAGGAGTGCAAACTAGGAGTGGCACCTTCTCTGGATGGTCCCATTTGGATGTACTGTGACAACACTAGAGCCATTGCTCAAGCCAAAGAGTCAAAGTCCCATCAATGCACCAAACATATTCAGCGCCGCTATCACCTTATGCGAGAAATCATGGAGCAAGATGACATCGACCTTCAAAAGATAGATGGAAAGGAGAACCTAGCCGACCCATTCGCTAAAGCCATTGGAATCCAAGAGTTCAATGATTGTAAATGAAAAATGGGAATTAGCTCTATTCCGATTGGCTTTAGTCCAAGTGGGAGTTATTAGGAAATGTGTCCCAAAGTCAATCGTCTAGGCTATAGACGGTTATGCTCATTGTAATTATATATGAGCTTTATAATAAAAATTATATTTTTTGGCAGTTCTCACATTTACATTTTTCTGTAAAAACTCTTGTGTGATGGAGTCCTTAGAACTACCTTGCATTCGATATAGAGAGGATATATCGAGTAGTTCTTAAAACTATTTGCAACTAAAGGATACATTGTTATAGGATGACAACATATCAAGTATAGGTTGATGTTTGTCATATATGTTGGTTGTCCTCTTGACCAAGGAATGTGAAGACACTGGTATGGCATACTATGGAATGTATGATATTTCATTAAACGTGACCCACCTACAGAGCTCTCTTCTGCTAAGGGTTGCTCGCGAAGGGATATAGATATAAGTATCCCTCGAACCTAAGATCACCATGGTAGCTTACAAGCAACTCACTATGCTTTGGTGCGGGACTACCTGGATTTCTATTCCAATGATGAAAGGTATCTAGGTACAGTCAAGTACTTATGAAGCAATGGTGGATCAAGATGGTATTGACCCCTCCAAATAATTTGGAGTAAATATCTCACTATGTCTCAACTTAGCAAAACCTTGGCCAGGGTAGTTCTTGTGAGGAGTCACAGGACTTGTAAGGTTGAGGCACATTATGGATGTGCTGATTAAGGGTTAATAGTTAAACCTTAAGTCATCCTGATTATTATGAGGTCAAAAGGATGAATTATATGGTAATCATATGCTAGAGGATTTAGATTATTACTTTGTAATCTTTGACCTATCCGGACGTCGGGTGTCATTGTTAGATGGCGACTTCAATTGGTACTAGAAATATTCTAGTACTACCGGCTTAGTGTTCGAACCTATGGGGTCACACACCATAAAGGTTTTCTTCCTAATCTAAAGGCTGATTGATGATTGAGTCAAGCTAAATATATTTTGGTTTGAGATCCAATTGGATTGGACTTAACCATGCACTCTTTCTTTTCTTTTATTGCATTCGAATTTAAATTTTAAATTCAAATTTAAATTTTTGCTGAAATTAGTCTTGTGTTTAAATTTGGAATTCTTTTAAGTCTGAATTTAGAATTTAGATTTGATCCTATTATAGTTGGAATTCAAAATTTAAACTAGAACTAATTTGGAACACCTAAAGCTAAATATGGTTTTCTCCTTAACCCTCTCCTCAAATCCCTCCACCTTCCAAACCTGACACCTCTTCCCAAATCCCTTCACCTTCCAAACCTCTCCCAGTCTCCCCAAATCCTTCCACCTTTCAAACCTCTTCCTCTCATGTTAGCTACAAGGGTTATAATAGGTGGTAGCCAAAAAAAAAAAAAGAAGAATTTTAGAGGTTTTCTACCTTAGAAAAAGGTTTTCTACCTTAGTATGGGATATTGTGAGGATTAAGTTTTTGGGTGAATAGAGAGTAGTTTGGGAAAGGTTCCTCTTCTACCTCTATTAGTTCTCCTTCGGCTACAAGACCGTCTTACTATCCAAAAGGAGAAGAAGAAGATCAACCTTCGTGGATCCTAAGAAGCTAGCACATCGAAGGAATTGATCAGGAAAGAGCCCTGTTGTGAACTACCTATAGAGGCCATACGTGTGTGTGGCTTAAGGAGCTCTTCTCTTCAACCATCTAGCAGTTTGTAAAGGTAAAGTACCTTAGTAAAATTTGCTAGGATCAAATCATTAACATAAACTGATTTTATATTTTGCTTTCTAACTTTGTGATATTATTTACATGCACTATTATCCTATTAGTTCCTAATGTAGGTAGATAGATAAATTGATCGATCGATTTACCATTATTTTTACTATTTTATTTTATAAAAAATGATTTAAATAGATTGCATAAATCTATCTGCATAGGTTTTCTTACAATGATGTGGCTCGTAAAAGCCACGTATAGGTTAACGGCCAAAATTATCCAACTGCGGAAGTTGATAGGACGCCAGCGGTCCCGGCTCTAAGCCGACCCCAGCTTCTAGGCGGTCCCAGTCCTAAGCGGCCCCAGCTCCTAGGCGGCTCCGGTTCTCAAGCGGCCCGAGTTCTAAGGCGGCCCCAACTCCTAGGCGGCCTCGGTTCTCAAGCGGTCCTAGTTCTAAGGTGGCCCTAGCTCCTAGGCGGCGCCGGCTCCTAGGCGGCTTCAGCTCTGAAACCCACTTTAGCTTTTCATGCAAGCCTTCGCTTCTAACCAAGGTTGGGCCCATCAGCCAACTTTGGCCCATATGTGTCTAATAAGACTAGCCCCATTAGCTCTGACATAGGCCTAAAAAGTCATAATCCATCATGAAGTTGTAATGACCCTGATTAAGATGAGCTCAAAAAGTCATCATCTGCCATGAAGATAAATCCCACTAATTTTGATATTTCATTCACAAAGTCATGGCTCATCATGAGATTCCAAGCTTCCCAGGCAAGTCTCTCAAACTTTGAGCATCAATAAAACAGGTAAAAGAGACCCCTAGTCAAGGTATGAACACTCGGCACTTAAAGAATTTTCTCATCTTCCTAACTCTCTCTTTCAAGCTTTCTCAAGTTCACAGCTGTGATTCTGATCATTAACTTAAGCGTCGGAGAGTCCCCGCCGTAATCTTCGGCCCTCGGGATTTCTTGCAAATCTCGTTGCGAAGGCGAAGATTCCTCAACAAACTCATGGTACATTCATCGATGCTCAAGAACGTCAGCTCAAGGTGATCAGACATTATCATATAAGAATTTTTCAAATTGCATAGGGCTCAGAGATGGAGACTCAAGGCTCCATCCTTATACCCATATTTAAACCCATTCTCGAAGCATGTTCATTTTCTTCTAATAAAATTACTTTAACATTTTTAAAATAGATATTTTCCAAATATACCCTATGTACTTGCTCTTTAAACTATTAGATTTAATTTTTTTTAAATATTTTAAGTGTTTACCTATTTATAGTAAATCTTGAGCATTAAATATTTTTAAATAATAGTATTGGGTCCAAAGTTAACAGCTAATTATTCTAAGAAAAAAAAAGGAAGAGAAAAATGAGAATTTCTCATGAGGAATAAAATATTTTCTAAAATATTTTAAGTATTTACCTATTTATAATAAATCTTGGGCTTTAAATATTTTTTAATAATAAATTGGATCCAAAATTAACAGCAAATTCAAAAGGGAAAAAAAAAAAGAGGGGAGGGAAAAATGAGGATTTCTCATGGGGAATAAAAAAATCGTATGATGAGGCTGGAAAAAATCATTTCCTATTTAAAAATGATGGTGGAAACGAGAAGCAGAAACGGGGACAAAGAATAAATCGTCTATCCTAAATTCATCCTATTGCCAATTTTTAAGCTGGAAAGCCTCTCTAGAGTGAGGGTTCCCGTCTTGCTAAGAGACTCACCTTTGTCCACCCAAGAAGCTTCGGGCGTTTGGCATTGCAAAATGTCTCTACCCTCAATTGAAGTGGTGGTGGTGCAAGTACCTCATGGATCAAAACAAAGTGGCTGTGCAAGTACTTCATGGACCAAAACAAAATCTGAGGAAGCTAGCTTATATAATTTATTGTAGCAACATGTCTTCAGGCCGCAAATCCATTTATCTCACTTCTATGGCTTCGCCTTTCTGGAAAGACATGCTTCAGCAAGCATTATTTTCCTACAAAGCATCTCATTAGTGATAGGAAATGGCCAGCAGAACTCCTTTCCAAATTGTTCATGGTTTGAAGGTGCAGCTCTCAAATCCAGGTTTCCAAATCTCTTCATTCCCTCCAAGCAACACAGCATCTTACTGTCAATTTATTTTTAGCATCGTACAATAGGTTGGACAATTTCAGAATGCCAATGGATTCAGCCGCATGGTTGAAATCCAAGAACTCAAGAACATATTAAATCATGTTCAATTAATCAATGCAGAAGATATGGTGAACAGGAAATGGAGCAGCCAATGAATATTATCAGTTAAAAACCGTTACAGATCCTGATGAACGGTGATATCAAATCGCACTCTGAGTCGATCATTCGGAACTTCTTGATGCCAGCAAAGGGAAGTACTCTCTAGTGGTAACAATAAAAAAATAAAAAATAAAAAAAACCACGCAAACAAAAGAAGAGTTAAGGGGCCCAGATCATTGCCGTCTGTTTGGCTCAGAGGAGGAAATAATTGATCGCCTGTTATTAACCTTTCATCATTCAAGGTCCATATGGAATCAGTTGCTAAAAAGTCTGGTTTTATTATTAATGATATATGACTGCTTTAGTTTACATAACCTCTCTTCCCCGCTATATATGTAATTATTTATACTTTTATTATTAATAATATTTAGGTTGTTGAAAACTTTATGTATTTTTATATGAATTAAATTTATATATTATGCAGCGAAAGATAAAATTAACACGAATTTAATTCCCAAACCCAATATTTTTAGAAATAGATTCAGTTAACAAAATTAAATCTAAATCATACCTGTGTTCTTTATCGTGAATGAAGACCGATAAAGCCGGTAAATGATTTATCACTAGCCGTCCATTTCAATGATGATCCACGCAGAGATCTTTGGATAATGTACTCTCAGAATTGGATGATGACCCTTCCAACGAAGGGTACTAGCGCCTCTTTTCTTCTTCAATTGATTTTTCAAATCAAGAGAGAGAATAATTTCTTGATCAATTAAGAGAGGAAAGATTTTTGATCAAGATCAAATCTTGATTTATCAAAGAAAATAATTTATTGATCAAGATCAAATTTTGATCAACCAAAAAAAAAAAAAAAAACCTCTTTCAACCCACCTAAGAAAAGAGAAAGAGGCATCTTCAACCGCCCAAAAAGGTATGGACGTTCAAGAGAGAGAGGACGTCCTATAGAGAAAAAAAGGCATCCTAAAGAGAAAAAGTGGGGCATGGGCATTCAAGAGAGATAAAGGAGTTAGGCGTATGTTTCCAAGGGGACGTCTCTCTTTTTTTATTCATGAATGGAAGGTTGTGTGGTTCCATAAAAAGAAAATTTTGTTCAAACCATTCAACCATGCAACCATATAAAGTTGATAACAAAATATCCTAACAAATTTAGGATATTGTTAGCATGATCATGTTAGGATTACAACAACCAAACCTCATGGATACATCCTTCACGTGGCATGATCTCAACCCTCAATTCAATTGGATTTTCATAAATCAAATCATGCCATCATATGGACCTAATTAAATACCATATTATTAATCCCTATTAATTTAAGCTGTCCATCACATAGATCAAGCCTAATTAGGTATCCAATTAATGGATTTTATATGTACATCACATGTACAAAAGGTTTTTTTTCCTCGAATACAAAATACTTTCCTCTATGATGAATCCTATTCATCAATTCCATGTTCTCTCATTAATAATGAGTTAAACCCAATCCTAACTAATTAGTCATCTAATCTGAATTAAATCCAACTTAATTCTCATTTTAACTTTATCCAAAATCTTCTTAATGTGTGTGACCCATTAGGTCCCTTGACACATTGGCAATAATCATGTCCTTAATATTGACCCTAAGGATGACATGGTCAACACTTTATCCAAGTCAATTCTTTAATCAAATCAACCCCTTGATCAAATCAAAGAATCTATGATTATAAATCATGAGCGGCCTCTAGCAAAGCATCATGACCGCCCAAGTATTAAGGGTTTTGTTGATATGTTCATCAACAACACCTATCCATGAATGGTTACCATACAATTCAATCTCTTCATTACATATCCCAGATCAATTAGTGGTATGAAATGTGCTAGCCCTGTAATTGATCTTTGTTTACTTGATCTCAGAAAAAATTAACTCACATGAATTAAAACTTCGAAATTATTTTGAATTCTAACTCAACCTTGCAACGATTTAATAGTCAATTATATCCATCAAGTGGCCGTGGGATATAACCCTCTCTATCAAGGAAGACGAATCCTATCTTGATCAAACATCACCTTCATGTGCTTCATGTTATACCCAACCGACATCATATTTATCATCCATGGCTAGAGCGACGTTTGCATATCATCAAAGCATGACATCCACATATGAGATTCAATGAAGATCTCAAGTCAAAGGATCACTTGCACTATCGTCATCAGAGATCAACCATCGACACTATATAGAATAATATCCATATGAGCTCTCTGTGCGGATCATCCAATGCATCGTTACAATAACGAGCATCCACATATCTAGCAAGTATCTTAATACTTTAACTTGCGAGAATAGCTGCTCACCATAAGGGTGAAGATATGCAATGTATGCTAGTCTTAACAGCATTCAATAGTGCCTAGTTCTATCTACGCATTGACTAGAAAAATTTAAAAAATTAAACCATAATGTACAATTTTGGATCTCATAATTCGTAATCTCTATTACAAATTACATATGCATAATTCACATTCTTTTGAACTTTATCTCACAGGTAAAGTATGTATGTATGTATATATAAGAATTACATCTGGATAGATAAAAAAATAAATAAATTTGATTTGCATTCATAATAAAATAAATACAAACTAGCATCTAATCCGATTGGATATAGGGCATACACTAACACAGAATAAATCTTTTAGCCCTTCAAAAAAAAAAAGGACCATCCTAAATAGATTTGTCGATTAAACTTGTTGATACGGTCACATTCAATATCTACAAATAAAATTTATATGTATGAGCTCAAAAAAAACCTGAGTTCATGCATGTGTCAAAAGACTATATCCAACAGTTTAGAATATCAGAAAATGCTGAAATAGTGACATACCCAACTTCGGAAACAAATTTTATAAGAGATTATTAAGAAAAATTCTTAATACTGTAACATGCCATGCCAAGTATAGAAAACATGAACCCGTTAAAAAGACCAGGAAATTGCATCCAGTAAACACAAAAAAGTAAAAAATAAAAGCTCAGCTAAAAGGCAGTGTCTTGATGAGGATCAATGGAAGAAGGGAAAACACTTTGTACACCGGCCCTGGTGCAGCAACGCTGACGTGGGCTGCACCGCGTCTTTCGATTGGTCCACGTGGATCCGACGTGGATGACCTGACCGATGGTATGGGCTGTGCTTTGACGTAACGTTCTGAACGTGACGGACATTTAATGTTGTTCACTTTTTTTTAAAATTTTTGGGCGGACGAAAATGCCCTTTCGCTCCTTCATGGCGCCATTTTACGTTTTCTGTCATCTGTGCAAGAAGAACTCTGTTTCTTCCCCGGTAGAAAGAAAATACTTCAGCTTTGAGGCTAGCCGATACCTGGATACAGGAGTCAGGAGTCTGTGTAAAAAAACTTCTGGAGGAAATGTCAGCCGCAGCACAAAGTAAAAACTCTTTCTTCCCACTTCTTTATTACATCAATAGTTTTTTTCTGGTTAGAGTTAGTTAATGCGTTTAATGCGCGGGTAACTACCTTAGAACGAAATAGTTATGACACTCTGAGAGTCATAACTGTTTTGTAAATATTTCAGCTTTGAAAGTCTGGTCGACAGGAAATATTTCAGCTTAGAGGTTGAAAAACCTGGCTACTGGAGTCTACTGGAGGCTTCAAATATAAAAGTTTATCCAATGAGATTTTCCTTGCCAAAATCTCACGTAGACGTTCGCTTCTCTCTCTGAATTTGGCCAGGTCTGTAAGATTTTCGTTATCTCTTCGTCAATTGCTTTTAAAAAGCTCCTTTTTTCTCCATCTGCTTGGGAATGCCAGACCTGGCCGAATTCAGAGAGAGAAGCGAACATTGAGGGCGTATGTTCGTGCTCAACTGAATTTCATCTGTGCTAGAATAACTCTCTTTCTTTCCCCCCCCCCCTCTCTCTGAGAGTCCGGATGGTAAGGAATCCCCGCGACACCCTAGTTCGAAGTCGGCCGTAAGTCCTTCGCGATACCCCAGATGAAATCCCACGACACCCTAGCTTTAGGGCGACGACACCCGTCTTATAAATGTGCACATAGAGAGAACCCGGCGACACCCTAATTGAATTCGGCAGAAAATCAATCGCGACACCCCTGTTGAAATCTCACGACACCCTAGCTCTAACGAGATGACACCCGTGATTGAACAAGAGACCACGGAGATAATCCCCGCGACACCCTAGTTCGAATTCGGCCGTAAATCCTTCGTGACACCCCAGATGAAATCCCACGACACCCCAGCTTTAGGGCGACGACACCCGTCTCATAAATGTGCACATAGAGAGAACCCGGCGACACCCTAATTGAATTCGGCAGAAAATCAATCGCGACACCCCTGTTGAAATCTCACGACACCCTAGCTCTAACGAGACGACACCGTGCTTGAACAAGAGACCACGGAGATAATCCCCGCGACACCCTAGTTCGAATTCGGCCGTAAGTCCTTCGCGACACCCCAGATGAAATCCCATGACACCCTAGCTTTAGGGCGACGACACCCGTCTTATAAATGTGCACATAGAGAGAACCCGGCGACACCCTAATTGAATTCGGCAGAAAATCAATCGCGACACCCCAGTTAAAATCTCACGACAACCTAGCTCTAACGAGACGATACCCGTGATTGAACAAGAGACCACGGAGATAATCCCCGCGACACCCTAGTTCGAATTCGGCCGTAAATCCTTCGTGACACCCCAGATGAAATCCCACGATACCCCAGCTTTAGGGCGACGACACCCGTCTCATAAATGTGCACATAGAGAGAACCCGGCGATACCCTAATTGAATTCGGCAGAAAATCAATCGCGACACCCCTGTTGAAATCTCACGACACCCTAGCTCTAACGAGACGACACCCGTGCTTGAACAAGAGACCACGGAGATAATCCCCGCGACACCCTAGTTCGAATTCGGCCGTAAATCCTTCACGACACCCCAGCTTTAGGGCGACGACACCCGTCTCATAAATGTGCACATAGAGAGAACCCGGCGACACCCTAATTGAATTCGGCAGAAAATCAATCGTGACACCTCAGTTGAAATCTCACGACACCCTAGCTCTAACGAGATGACACCCGTGCTTGAATAAGATACCACGGAGATAATCCCTGCGACACCCTAGTTCGAATTCGGCCGTAAATCCTTCGCGACACCCCAGATGAAATCCCACGATACCCTAGCTTTAGGGTGACGACACCCGTCTCATAAATGTGCACATAGAGAGAACCCGGCGACACTCTAATTGAATTGGCAAAAAATCAATCGTGACACCTCAGTTGAAATCTCACGATACCCTAGCTCTAACGAGACGACACCCGTGCTTGAACAAGAGACCACGGAGATAATCCCCGTGACACCCTAGTTCAAATTCGGCCGTAAATCCTTCGCGACACCCCAGATGAAATCCCACGACACCCTAGCTTTAGGGCGACGACACCCCAGTTGAAAATTGACGACACCCAACCTCTAATCTGACGACACCCGTGCTTAGAACTGATCACGGCGGCGAGAAGGCCCGCGACAACCAAGTTACTAAAATTTAATTTTATTTATCAAAAAAAAAAAATACATTAGCCCTTACTGGGGCTTGTCTCCTACAATCGCTGCGTCGGCGATCTGACGCTGGAGGGACGCTACTTTCCCCTCCAGGTGGCTATTGGCCCGACGCAGGACCTCTGTCTCTTTTGTTGAAACGGCCAGGTATTCCTCGGCCACCTTGATGAGTCGCTCGCTGCTTACGCACGACTCAGCATAAACCTCCGCGTCGATGGTGACGGTTGGGCGGCGGCTGCCATGGCTGCCAGTAGATCTCACCTCGTCTCTGGAAGCCATCTTGTGGTCAGTTTAAGCTGGAAAGGTGATTATCGATGGCATTCTACCATCCATATTTAAGGTACTCCTGGCGGGTGTTTCGATTGCCACGCGCCACCATCTCAGTGGTTGTTCACAGGAATCGAATCGGTGAGCCACCACGCCCCGCCCTCCACGTTGAGTTTCGAGGGATGGGAAAAAGAACAGAGGTTCGGGAAGCAAATCGTCGGAAGTTTAACGTCGTCCCAAGAGAAAATTCACGACACCCAAGGAAGTTTAACGTATTTCGTTTACCAGATAAATACTTCTTGAAGAGATGGTGCAAGGACATGAAATACCAATTCGATGAATTCGACTGCAATACTGAGGGTTATGATAAAAGCACACGAAACTCACGGTACGCAGTGACAATTTTTTAATTAAAATATCTTAATATTTGTTATCGTTAATATTATGTTTATGATTGTAGATATAGTTTGTTGTCTCATCGGATGATGAAGCTCGCAGAGATAGCCTCCATGTCTGAAGATGCATTTAATGTAGTGATGGATGGTCTACCGCCTCTATTCAAAACTGCCGTGGATGCCAACTGCGCAGCTAAACCACGTTCAGAGCTGGTAATTCAAGATCCTGAACAAATTAGGACGAAAGGTCGCCCGAGAGAGAACAGATTAAAGAGTGCAGTCGAGAAGAAGGCAAAAAGATCAAGGAAAAATCAGGCCAAGGAAAGAGCTGCTTCAAGTAGCAGGCAGACTTGTTTGCAGTCTATTAATACTGAAGAGGACCTGGAGATAATTGTTCCACCGTCAGAAACTTTAATGGATGAATTTGATGCTTATGTATTGAGTCAACTTACACAAGATCATATATAAAACACGAGTGTCGTAACTTTTGAATTATGGTTGCTTGGTCGTAAATGAAATGCTCGCGAACGACTCCGAGGAAATTAGCGCGACGACACCCTTGCTCATGGAAAACGACACCCTAGCCTTGCTCGGCGACACTCGAAAGACGGAAACATACGAGACATCCTAGTTCTGGCAAACGACACCCAAGCCTTGTGCGGCGACACCCGAATAACGGAAACATACGAGACATCCCAGTTCTCGCGAATGACTCCGAAGAAATTAGCGCGACGATACCCTAGCTCATGGAAAACGACACCCTAGCCTTGCGCGGCGACACCCGAAAGATGGAAACATATGAGACACCCTAGCTCATGGAAAACGACACCCTTGTCTTGCGCGGCGACACCCGAAAGGCGGAAACATAAGAGACATCCCAGAGCTTGCGAAACGACTCCGAAGATTTTAGCTCGACGACACCCTAGCTCATGGAAAACGACACCCTAGTCATGTGCGGCGACACCCGAAAGGCGGAAACATAAGAGACATCCTAGAGCTTGCGAAACGACTCCGAAGATTTTAGCTCGATGACACCCTAGCTCATGGAAAACGACACCCTAGTCATGCGCGGCGACACCCGAAAGGCGGAAACATAAGAGACATCCCAGAGCTTGCGAAACGACTCCGAAGATTTTAGCTCGACGACACCCTAGCTCATGGAAAACGACACCCTAGTCATGCGCGGCGACACCCGAAAGGCGGAAACATAAGAGACATCCCAGAGCTTGCGAAACGACTCCGAAGATTTTAGCTCGACGACACCCTAGCTCAAGGCAAACGACACCCTAGTCTTGCGCGGCGACACCCGAAAGACGGAAACCTACGTATGTTTCCGCCTTTCGGGTGTCGCCGCGCAAAACTAGGGTGTCATTTTTCATGAGCTAGGGTGTCGTCTAGCTAAATTCTTCGGAGACGTTTCGTGAGCACTGGAATGTCTCGTAGGATTCCGCCTTTCGGGTGTCGCCGCACAAGACAAAGGTGTCGTTTTCCATAAGCTAGGGTGTCGTCGAGCTAAATTCTTCGGAGTCGTTTCGCAAGCTCTGGGATGTCTCTTATGTTTCCGCCTTTCGGGTGTCGCCGCGCAAGACAAGGGTATCGTTTTCCATGAGCTAGGGTGTCGTCGAGCTAAAATCTTAGGAGTCGTTTCGCAAGCTCTGGGATGTCTCGTAGGATTCCGCCTTTCGGGTGTCGCCGCGCAAGACAAGGGTGTCGTTTTCCATGAGCTAGGGTGTCGTCGAGCTAAAATCTTCGGAGTCGTTTCGCAAGCTCTGGGATGTCTCTTATGTTTCCGCCTTTCGGGTGTCGCCGCGCATGACTAGGGTGTCATTTTCCATGAGCTAGGGTGTCGTCGAGCTAAAATCTTCGGAGTCGTTTCGCAAGCTCTGAGATGTCTCTTATGTTTTCGCCTTTCGGGTGTCGCCGCGCAAGACAAGGGTGTCGTTTTCCATGAGCTAGGGTGTCGTCGAGCTAAAATATTCGGAGTCGTTTCGCAAGCTCTGGGATGTCTCTTATGTTTCTGCCTTTCGGGTGTCGCCGCGCATGACTAGGGTGTCGTTTTCCATGAGCTAGGGTGTCGTCGAGCTAAAATCTTCGGAGTCGTTTCGCAAGCTCTGGGATGTCTCTTATGTTTCGCCTTTCGGGTGTCGCCGCGCAAGACAAGGGTGTCGTTTTCCATGAGCTAGGGTGTCGTCGAGCTAAAATCTTCGGAGTCGTTTCGCAAGCTCTGGGATGTCTCTTATGTTTCCGCCTTTCGGGTGTCGCCGCGCATGACTAGGGTGTCGTTTTCCATGAGCTAGGGTGTCGTCGAGCTAAAATCTTCGGAGTCGTTTCGCAAGCTCTGGGATTTCGCCTTTCGGGTGTCGCCGCGCAAGACAAGGGTGTCGTTTTCCATGAGCTAGGGTGTCGTCGAGCTAAAATCTTCGGAGTCGTTTCGCAAGCTCTGGTCTGGGATGTCTCGTAGACATCGAGGACACTCCTGCTCGCAGTGATAAAATTTTTAATATTTGCATTAAATATTAATCAGTGTTAATATGAATAATTTACATTCAATGTTCATTCAAAGACGAATACAAAAATTAAGAACATTTTTCGACAATGTCGCTAATCTTTTTGTTCAGGCCCTCTCTCAATATCGTCGCAGCTAAGTATCGCCGATAATCTCTGACTTCCTCATCACTGAAATCCAGCTTCATATCAGGATTGTCCCATCGAGCAAGACATTCCATGTATCTCAGACAGTACATGCCGCAATCCAGCAATCCGCTCGGTTGGCTTGGGCAATCCGAAATATCTTCTATTGGCCACTCCATTGCTTCCTTCTTATCGCAGTAGATATGGAATATGTGGCCTAGAATTGTATGCCATTTCCTTGCATTGGCCTTGTACTTCGGGTTGCGTTTCATTGAATTCAAGTGCATGAACACCTTCCTTTCCATGTCGACAGCAACCAAATGCCAGTGCGAGTTATCAGAGTTTACAATGGTAAAAAGAAACCGAAATTGGGACTTATCTTCATCCGATACATTGTCAAATATCGCAGCCCCAGATGATCCAGCAAGTTCATGCGCAGGTGATGAGGAAGTCAGACATAGAGCAGATACGAAAACTGATGCAATTATGCACTTATGATATCGGTCAGGATGCTCTGCCCAGTTTCGCATCAGAAACTCCTGGCCGCAATCAATTATCTGCCAATGGAATGTTAAACGATTAATATAATTCTAAAATCAAAACTATAACATGTTTCTTGATATACTTACATCATCTATTATCATCTCATTGTTAATGAGATCTTGAAGATTTTTTCTTGTTGCAACACCATTAAACATATTTGTGTAGACGATCTCGTCGGTTTGTTGTCGCTCGCTCAAAAAATTTTGAATAATTATTTGGTCTTCTTCGACCGTTGTGTTGGGCTTTGAAATGCCCACTGTCTTCGCCGACTTTTTAGGTCGGATTGTCTCATAACTTTTGCCGACGACCGTGGATGCCTTACGCTTCCTCGGCTCTTTTTTAATCCTCCTAACAAGCGACGGCACTCCAATTATTTCTAAGTCCCTTTTGTCATCCTTTGGCGCAGGGGTGCCAAGTTTATTATCGGATATGGACTCTTCTTTATTTTCATTCCCCTGCTCTGTTTTATCAGCCAATGAATCCCCCTCCAATATGTCGTCCTCTGATTTTGCATTCCCTGTCTCAATTGGAAACTCGGATGAATGGTCCTCCTCCATCTTCTTCTCCTCACTATTTACGTTATCAGGCTCGCGGAGGACCAACTCCAACGAATGCACCTTCTCTGTTTTCTCGTCCCCCTTGTCCTCCTCCTTTATTGCATAACTTTCCTTTCTGACCAGTGAATTGAGGAAGCTCTCAGCAATGGACAGCCTGCGCCTGACATCTTCGAGTTGATCCTTAACACACTCCAATTCATTCGTCAACTCGGCGCATCTTGCGCAGCTATCCATTGGTTGAGGGGCGCAGGTATCTGTTTGTTGAGGGGGGGACGGTTTTATCTGCTGAGGGAGAAGCCATAGCTCTTCTGGCAATGGTTCAGTAGCTCCCTCCATCTGCAACACAAGATGATAACAAATTAATATTAACTGAACATATTGACGCATTAAGTTGATAAAATGGTTAGAGCAATGGAGCTATGAAATAGATTACCAAGTCCTGAGGTTGCAAGTCGGCAACCCGAACCGATTGGATCTTAATTTGGTGGTCATACCACTTCAACAGCCGGGGCCATTTATCAGGGTATGCCGGCTCTCGCATTGATGTATGCTCGAGGAACCACGCCTGAACATGAATTTTTTTCGATATTAAATAAAGTAATATTACAAATAAATTTTGTCTCAACACTAATAATGTGTCTCAATAATCCTTACCACCAGTGCTGCCGAGCATCCGAACAAGGTAGGCTGCCTCCTAACTTTTTTTGCATTCTTTGAGTGCACCGGCTCCTCGGAACGCAAGCAAGCAGCTATTTCTGGGAGAGCCAGAACAATCAATTCCTTCAGTGCCGATGCCCAGTCGATGCTACCCAGTTGACTTAAATCATCCAAGTGCTGGATGAGATACCGTGGACATCTCTGATTAGACTTTGGAGCCAAAAACATGGCCAACATGTATGCGATCCAAAGTCGGACGGTGTCCTCGACATCCTCCTATACTTTAGATGGTCGGAGTTGAAATATCAACTTCTCCAAACCTTCTTGGTGAAGATCTAAACCCTGGCCAAACCGTCTGAACAAACTTCCGTTGAACATTTGGCTGGACGTGTCGATCTTCTTCCCATGAGCTGGAAGTCCAAGAATGAGTGCGACTTCGTCGGCACTGAATAGAACTGTTTTCCGCAAAACATGAACTCGTCGCCTCCATTGTGACATCTTATGATGTCTGCTAGCAGTCGCCCGTCGACTGTGAACGTCTGCATGTCGACGAAGGCACCAAATGGTGTCCTTCGAATCAGTTTTGTATGACGTCTAGAGAACCCCATCCTCCAAACCTTCTGAACGTATACTGCCGGCCTGCAGCTATTCTTGAACAGCTGGGAAGCCTTCACTGGGGGGACTGGAACAATTTTATTGTCAACGGAAACAGGGGGTAAGACAGAATACATACATGTCATGAAATTTTAATATAGAATGTCGTAATATTTCATATAGTGCTAAACATACCCGAAGGAGCCGCATCCTCAGTCGAACGAAGTACCAGGTCCTTGCATTTTTTCGCCATTTTCTCTGTCTGCTTCTTCTTTGTTCGCGGTCTTCGTGCACAAACGAAAGCACTCATCTCCATGAATGACATATTCAGAAGAATGAACTATGGAACAAGTTCAGGAGGGAAAAAGAGACCAGTGCCTTCTCGAGCAAGAGATGAGCAAAAAGATGGCTTCTCGGGCAACAGACGATTGATTCTAGGGTTTATGCCGACCTAAGAGAAATACGAAAGGACACCCGGATCGCCACGATCACATCAATGAGACCCGCGAACCCATAGGAACTGCCCACATTTACAAACTTTTCTCGGAAATATGGCATGGCTCAGTGACTAGGGTGTCGTCGAATTAGTACTACGGTGACGTCAAATTTCCGCCTTGTTAAAGCACGGGTGTCGTCTCGTTAGAGCTAGGGTGTCGTGAGATTTCAACTGGGGTGTCGCGTTTGATTTTCTGCCGAATTCAATTAGGGTGTCGCCGATTTCTCTGTATGTGGTCATTTATAAGATGGGTGTCGTCGCCCTAGAGCTAGGGTGTCGTGGGATTTCAACAGGGGTGTCGCGAAGGATTAACGGCCGAATTCGAACTAGGGTGTCTCTGGGATTATCTCCGTGGTCTGTTTAAAGAACGGGTGTCGTCTCCCTAGAGCTAGGGTGTCGTGGATTTCAACTAGGGTGTCGCGAAGGATTAACGGCAGAATTCGAAGTAGGGTGTCGCCGGGTTCTCTCTATGTGGTCATTTATAAGACGGGTGTCGTCGCCCCAGAGCTAGGGTGTCGTGAGATTTCAAATGGGGTGTCGCGATTGAATTTCTGCCGAATTCAATTAGGGTGTCGCCGGGTTCTCTCTATGTGGTCATTTATAAGCACGGGTGTCGTCTCGTTAGAGCTAGGGTGTCGTGAGATTTCAACTGGGGTGTCGCGATTGATTTTCTGCCGAATTCAATTAGAGTGTCGCCGGGTTCTCTCTATGTGGTCATTTATAATACGGGTGTCGTCGCCCTAGAGCTAGGGTGTCGTGGGATTTCAACTAGGGTGTCGCGAAGGATTAACGGCAGAATTCGAAGTAGGGTGTCGCCGAGTTCTCTCTATGTGGTCATTTATAAGACGGGTGTCGTCGCCCCAGAGCTAGGGTGTCGTGAGATTTCAACTGGGGTGTCGCGATTGATTTTCTGCCAAATTCAATTAGGGTGTCGCCGGGTTCTCTCTATGTGGTCATGTTAAAGCACGGGTGTCATCGCCCCAGAGCTAGGGTGTCGTGAGATTTCAACTGGGGTGTCGCGATTGATTTTCTGCCGAATTCAATTAGGGTGTCGCCGGGTTCTCTCTATGTGGTCATTTATAATATGGGTGTCGTCGCCCTAGAGCTAGGGTGTCGTGGGATTTCAACTAGGGTGTCGCGAAGGATTAACGGCAGAATTCGAAGTAGGGTGTCGCCGGGTTCTCTCTATGTGGTCATTTATATACGGGTGTCGTCGTCCTAGAGCTAGGGTGTCGTGGGATTTCAACTATGGTGTCGCGAAGGATTAACGGTAGAATTCGAAGTAGGGTGTCGCCGGGTTCTCTCTATGTGATCATTTATAAGACGGGTGTCGTCGCCCCAGAGCTAGGGTGTCGTGAGATTTCAACTGGGGTGTCGCGATTGATTTTCTGCCGAATTCAATTAGGGTGTGGGAAGAAAGAGTTTTTACTTTGTGCTGTGGCTGACATTTCCTCCAAAAGTTTTTTTACACAGACTCCAGTATCAAGGTTTTCCAGTCCAGTAGCTGAAGTATTTTCAGCCTCTAAGCTGAAGAAACAGAGTTCTTCTTGCACAGATGACATAAAACGTAAAATGGCGCTAAAGGGCTTTTTGTCCGCACGCAAAGTTTAAAAAAAAGCGAACAACTTTAAATGGCCGTCACGTTCAGTACGTTACGTCAAAGCCCAGTCATACCGCCTGTCAGGTCTTCCACATCGGAGTCACGTGGACCAATCGGAAGACGGTGCAGTCCACGTCAGCGTTGCTGCATCGGGGCCGGTGTACAAAGTGTTTTCCATGGAAGAAGAATAATCCATGGCCTCCAAATATAAGCAATGAACCCAGCTACTGCAGAAAGCAAAGGTATGAATGAAGGCCTGGTCTAAACCGCTTTGGTGGGTTGAAATTGTATGCTATCATAACCACAACGAAACTTAAGTTGCGTATGATTTCTAAAATGCTATCTTTGAATAAATATATAAAATAAATTTTATCCAAAAAAAATAGCTAAAAAAATAGTCACTTTTTTTAAAATAACAATTTTATCATCAAAAGATAGCTTTAGTTATTTCTGAATTTTCTAAAAAATAAATTCAAAGAATAACACATGATTAACTATGAATTATTCCCTCTTTTTCAGATTTATTCTTTGTAATTATAGCTTTTAAAAATAAAAGAAATATCCAAAAGTCTAATCCATCTATATAAGGAAATAAAAAGAAATATCCACCCCATCAACACATCGCGAGTTCGAGGAATGACGCTTCGACTGACTCGAATAATTTTAAAATTAATTCTTAAAGCCTAAAACGTGGGTGTTGAAAGAGCTAAGGTCTACCTAATTTCTCTGTATGCTGATACCTAGATAGGATCAAGTTGACCAACTCGCCTTCGGACGAAAAACGACTACGTAAATCTCACGCCGTGCACGGAACATTTCCTAATGAGGAACGAAGCCATATGAAACCTAGCTACGGATCGGCAAAGCCCTCCTTCCCCTTTTCTGTACCAAAAAAAATAAAAACACCCTTAAAGTCTAATCCATAAATATCAGGTGTAACCGATTTTAGACCAAATAATACGTCTCAGGCTGAAAGATTCCTAGCCCAGGCTTCCAAATCGACCATACCATTCTAGCCTCTCCCTACGGCAGTAGCTCTTTTCTTTATAAAGTGCTACAGAACAATAGTTTGGTGTCAAGCATCCATTAAATTGTAATTCCCGCAGGGACTGAACAAAAAATTTACAATATGTAAGGGGCTAAATTAGCTTTACATTTTTTTTTTTTTTGTTACAATAAACTACTTTGGCCACAAACACTGTACAGGAGGGTGGAAGAAAATAACATGCAACCAAAAACACCACCGTAGGATGGAACACTTCAAGACCCAGAGAGATTAAAAGCCCTTGGTTTATCAGTTCCACAGGGTGAACAAAAGCAATGAGATTCAGGAATGTTGGTGCCAATGATCTTGGCAGAAGAGTTCCCATATGCACTACAGCTTGTCCCACCGTGCTTCATGAATTCTTCTCGCAGGTGTCTGGTGTTGACCGCAACAGAATGAACTTCCCACGAGTTTTGCCTGTTTGCAGTCCATGATTCCTGTTCAGAAGGCTGAAACTATAGGTTACAAAGAAGTTTGGCATATAGTCACATACCGTTAAACAGCCCAAAATACTTGCACCTTGACCACTAATTGACAATGTGAAAGATAAGGTTCACGATATACTGTACAACATAACAGATGAATGACTATCTATCAAGATTCTACAAATAAATTAAACCCCTCTTGAAATTGGGCCAACTATAACTAACATCAACAATGTTTTCCTATATAAGATTTGCTAGGTGATTGACATTCTTCAAGAAAAAGAAAAATAATGGATGAGAAACCAAAGAAACAAGAATTTTCAGCAGCAGACATATGAATGGTATAATACCTTCGGCTGCTGCCCATGGTCTTCGCGACAAGAAGTCAGTGTGAATTGTTCCTTACTGCATGGACATGGACACGCTCTCACTGCTGAGTGGAAGCTGCATGATTCTGGAAGAAGCTTTTCAGGAGTACAGAAGCACGCACCTGGTCTTCCACTTGCCCACTGATTCTCCGCCGCAGAATATCCGGCTTGAGAATGGTTGGGAGATAGCAAGTAATAAGAACTGAGATGTTCCTGTCTACATAACGTAGGAGTGTCATGTTGACCCCTAAGATAAGCCATAGAGCTGAAACCTTGGTGATGCTGGAAGAAACAAGCAGAAACATACGGTTGTACATTGGGACCAGGGTATGACAATAATGGCGAGAATCTGCAATGAGATAGAAATGGTGACTGCTTAGTGCTGACAGAATTTGCACAGGGAGTAGTGCAGTCTTCTATTACAATCCCTTGTCTAGCAGCCAGATCCATAATTTGTTTCTGCTCAAGCCCCAAACCCAAAAGCATGTTCCACAGGTTCCTCAGTGCTTCTCTTTGATTATGTATGACTTGATCTCGCATGGCCATTTCAAATTGAAGCTCGGTATTAGCCATCCCCTATATTTTTGCAAGCATTGGAATCAATTAATGGAACACCAAAATCAATGAGATAAATTATCAAATTTTATACTTACTAGGAGTCTGTACTGACTGAGAATATGCAAATATGTTCTGTTGCCATTGTTACATATGGCTTCCTCAATCATATCCTGAAGCTGGCGTCGGTGCTTCTCATTTATCTCAATGTCCTGAAGAAAGTATATGCATATATTAGTTGGTTTTCAGACAGACAATGTAACAGAGGATGACAGGAGAAATGAAAATTACCTTCTTGTAACCAGCACCAGCCTCATCATTATCACGAATGTTATCAAGAATAACCTGTCTTCTAGATCTTAGAGCTTGAACAACTGTTCCATCCTTCTCTACAACCTGGATCCAGAGGTGTTCTTTTAGTAGCTGCATAGAACTATAATGTACATGTTTCAACTTCACGACACTTGAATTATAAGTATTTTGCAGTATTCTTGTTAGAAGTGCGATAGCACACAATGTTCAATAATCATCAAAGCATGTGCATCCACATCGTCAGTCCACACATTATCTGTACAAGCTCAAATATTAATTGTATATAATGTAGTCTATGGTCATACAATCTGACTATTCTCATAATCAGATTCCGCATTCCCTAGAATGCTTTTTAGACAGTTCCATCAAATTGGACCTCACCAGAACTTGAAGATACAATGTGAAATCTAGCCAATTGTAGGTGATATCAACTATTGAGCAAAATTCATGGGTTATCACCTTCATATTAAACATAAGCAGCTTACAGACAATCTTTAATTACAAAGATATTTCCTCAATACTGGAAAGTTTGTCATACTTTAGGGCATTGGACTAATTTTCTGATGGGAGTTTGTGAGGTCTTAAAAAGAATAGGGATGCAAAGAAAGAAGCTAAAAAAGCGGTAAGTAATGCTAAACTTAAAGCCTATGATGATTTATATAGTAGACTAGATACGAAAAAAAGTGAAAAGACTATATATAAACTAGCAAAACTAAGAGAAAAGAAAACAAAAGATATAAACTATATTAAATGTATTAAGGATGAAAATGAAAGAGTCTTAGTAAAAGAAAAGGAGATAAAAGAACAATGAAAAGTTATTTTAAAAAAATATCAAATAAAAATAATTTAGTAAATTTAAGGGTAGAAGAATGTGATAACTTAGAAGTAACAAATGAACATAAATTTTTTGTAAATGTAGCATGCTTAAGGTTAAAAAGGCTTTGAGTAAAATAAAAAATGCAAAGGCATTAGGGTCAAATGCGATCCCTATTGAGGTTTGAAAAGGCTTAGGAGAAATTGGAGTTAATCAATTTATTTAACATGATTATAACGACTAAAAGAATGTTGGATGATTGAAGAAAAAGCATATTAATACCCATATACAAAAATAAAGAAGATATTCAAATATATACAAATTATAGAAGGATTAAGCTAATGAGTCATACAATGAAATTATAGGAGAGAATAATAGAAAATCGAATAAGAGCTGAAGCTTTGGTGTCAAATAATCAATTTGGATTTATGCCTGGAAGATCGACCATGAAAGCTATTTATTTAATAAAAAGATTGATGGAGAGGTAGAGAAAAAAGAAAAAAAAGACCTTCATATGGTCTTTATTAATTTAGAGAAAACATATGATAGAGTACCTAAAGAAATAATATGTTGGATTTTGTGAAAAAAGGAGTTACCAAAGATACATAGAATTGAAAAGATATGTATGATATAGCAATAACTATTGTTAAAATAACAATAGGAGAAACTAGTGAGTTTTCAATTGCTATAGGTTTGCATCAAAGATATGCCTTATGTCCGTATCTTTTTTATTAGTTATGAATGAATTAACCAAACATATTAAAAATGATATCTCATGGTGTATGCTATTTGTAGATGATATAATGTTGATTGATAAAACTAAATATAAGTAAATGCTAAGTTAAAGATTTGAAGAGAGGCTTTAAATCTAAAGGTTTTAAGATTAATAAAACTAAAATTGAATACATAAAATGTAATTTTAGTGAGAGTAGAATACAAATGAAGAAACAGTAAGATTGCAAGCCAAGAGATACCAAGAAGTAAAAATTTTAGGTATTAGGATCAATTATCCATCAAGAAGGTGAAATAGGTGAAGATGTAAATCATAGAGTTAAAGCAGGATGGATTAAGTGAAGGAGTGCTTCGGGAGTATTGTATGATCGGCGCACCCCATTAAAATTGAAAAAAAATTCTACAAAACCTTATGCTATATGGAGCTATATGGAATAGAGTGTTGGACAATATTGAAACATGTGAATAAATTAAGTGTAACAGAAATGCACATGTTAAGATGGATATTGTGGTAAAACTTTAAAAGATAGAATTAGAAATAAATATATAAGAGAAATGATAGTAGCCCCAATTAAAGATAAAATGAGAAAAAATTGATTACGATGGTTTGGACATATACAATGAAAACCTTTAGATACTTCAGTTAGAAAGAGTGATCTTTTAACAATCCATAGTAAGGATAAAGGTAGAGGTAGACCTAAACTAATATGGATAGAAATAATTAAAAAAGATATAACTACTTGTAATTTAAATGCCGATTTAGTCCTAAATAGAGAAAAGTCGAGGAAGCAGCTTCATGTAGCCGAACCCATGTAGTTGGGAAAAGGCTTAGATGAGTTGATGAGTTGAGTTAAGTTTGTGGGGTTCAATCAACTTTAGACATTGAAATTGTCAAAAGCGAGCCATTTTCATCTGGTAGTGAATTCTGTCGGCCACTAAACTTTTCATATCTTCTTCAAATTCAAGACATATCAAGCATTTGCAATGTGCTGCTATAAATGCTTTGACCTTCATTTTTTCTGAGTATTCATCCTCTGTTGATGATGATCTATACCTCATTGCTAAATACTTAGTTCAATTCGTCCCAATATGATTCAATTTCATCACCCTGCCCTATTTGCTTCAAAAACATTGAAAAGGTAGCTTCCTTCTATGTATCTTGTCATACCCATATCAAAAGAGATTCTTCGGACGTCGTGCATCATTTGGGACTCGAAAGCCATTTTGGACCTTTTCTTTTTCTTTTTTCTCTTATTTAGAGATGAGAAGTATTCATTCTACCATTTTGAGCATGCATCCAGTAACAAACCGACAGATAGAGGGGCTTGTGTGGTCTACTCATGCATCACTTACACCACACATATATGCAATAATTAAAACTAGTTTTCTTGCTTCAACAAATGTTCCCCAAGTTTCTTCCAGATTAAAGAGAAATTTATCAGAAGTGACATGGATCACTATTAAGGGAGAAAAGACCCACAAAATCCGGAAACGTATTAAGAAACACACCAAGTGATGCACTGAGAAACTCAGAAGACCATAAAGATCAAAACAAATTGCATTTAGTAAGGAGGCAACCTGCCAGCAAGTCAACAATGCATTCAAAGCACGAGGTGCAGCTCATTTGCAACAACAATTGGAAGTCCAAGTACATTGAACGTTACTTATCAACATGATGTGCAATGCAGATTTGAGAAAGTTGGGAAAATAAAATTTTCAAGTAGAAAGTAAAATAAATTTCTTTTTCAAAACATTTTTCAGAACACACCAATCTTGTTTTCTCCACAATCTAAGATCTGAGACTAACAATATATTTCATAATGACGATATGAACCATAACTTGCAAAATTGGCATGAAAATACTTCACAACATACTTCAATTCTGAAATACTTTACTATGAAGACGTACATGCAGTGGGTGGGGGGAGGAGGAGGGAATCGCTATAATCATTGAGTTTTATCCCACCAATTTACAGTTATGTTGGAATACCGTCTTAAAACTTCAGCATCAAGATATGCGTTCTGCATGTAGATGCAAATAGGAAAAGAAGTAATTTACCCACATAATTTACAGTTTATCTACATGCAGTCATTTTTTGGTTCCACATGTGTTTTTCTTTCCCTGCACATTGCTGAGGCTATACCAGAGGAAGTTCACAATAGTGTTCTGTTTAACTTCTATTATAAAAAGAATAATCATACCTGATTGGAGAGAACTAGAATTTTTAACAAAAAAAGAGAACTAGAATAAAAGCTATCAGTTAATTTAAGTGTGTGGAAATTATAGACCTCTTGTTTAGCAATCTCATCATCAAGGTGTTGGAGCTCAATACGGTTGCGTATGTTGGTTTCCTCAAGCTCAAAGAGTGCCTTCTGTAGATTAATGCGCTCCTGAACATTTTCACTGGTTTCATGGCTCAAAATATTCAACCATGATAGTTCATCATCGGCAGCTTTTTCAGCAGGTTTTATAGTTAACTGGGACTCCTTCTCTGCTAGTTCCTTTCTTAAACGGCAAACTTCAACCTGTATAATATATGTGAACCAATTTGTTCGGTCCTTCCAAAATCAAAGAAGAAAAATGACCTTCTTTTGGGGGAAAAAACAACCTGAAGATTTTCGATCATCCTTTGGTAATCTGCAACATGAGTATCAATTGTCCCAATGTTTTTCTGAGAAAAGAGGCAAAGTCAGAATCTAGCAGCCAATACCATCATTTTTATGTGACATGATGGGAAATATAGAGTTAACTTCTATTTTTTGACATTTTTGATACATAGGAAGATATTGATGGAATTATTATGGAAATATGGGACTTTAGGTGTTCCTTTTCGCTTCTAGGAGGTCTGTCATGTTTCTCCCCCACACACATGTACATATACATACATGTACATAAATAATACACACATATCCATATATATAGATACACGCATGTGCATACATACACACATGCATGCATATAAGAATACACAAAGCAGACCTCTACTTCTTCCAAGTATTTTCCTTGTATGAAGATAAAAGTAAATATATGTGAATAATTACAAGAACAAGAGATGGCATTCAAACCACAGAATTAGCCCTTACATGAACATGTGTTTTGATCTCTTTAGCTCGATCTGCATATTTCAGTGTATTCACAGTGTGGTGATATTGATCATCAGCAGGTGATATTGTAGCAACCATGACCGTCTGAGAATTACCACTGAGTCCATCCTTTAGAATGCGGGTCAACTTACTGTAAAACGACTCAGCATTAGCTACAGGTAAAGGAAGGTTGTGCCTTCAGATTGTCAATCAGGTACCTGTTGCGATAAGGAACATATGCAAGACCCTTTTTTTGTTGTTTGCCAAGGGCATTGATGCAATTTGCCAAAGCAAGGAGTGAACGGTTAATATTGGCTCCATCTCTAAGCTTGTGCCCTCCACTGTTTGTTTCAGAAGCCCTTTCACTGCACATAAGATTGTATGACGTATTTTTTTCATATTCTGGAAACTGAGACAAATAACAACAGATGAAGTTGTTTCTACGTAGCCACCCACCTGCCAGCAAGATCAACTAATGCAAGCTTTCCACATAGAATTTGACTCTTATATTGTCTTTTCTGTTTTCTCTTCACAGTGATCTCGAGTACAGCATGTGAACTGTAAAAGCAGAAACGAAAAGTTATAAGATAGTTTCTGCAGAACATGTCAGAATGGTAACAACAAGATCATACAGGCTAAAACCGACAGGCAAGAAATGGTTTGAAACAGCTTCAGCTTTTTTTGCAATCGGATATGACACACAGAATCCATTTAACTCAGATGAGTAAAATTAATGGAAATAGCACAAATATGGGCATCAATTATTTAAAGGAAAAAAACAAAAACACAACTAATTGTGAAATCATGACTTACCGTGATGAGGTTGCATTCGCTTCTGTGCTTTCTGTTTTGCGCCTACTGTTTCCAACATTCAAAAGTTCAAGAATCTTATCTGCTGACTGGACCTAAGAAAAACAAAATATCACAGAAATGATTAAAAAAATGATTAACCAAATCATAGTACCATGCAGGGATAAACACAAATTTCAGGAAAATAAAACTAAAATATGAAATCCTACTAAATACAATAATCACATAATATTATAACAGATAGTAAAGAAAACCACAAAACAGGATAGCACGCTCCAAATATTGGATAACAGATCGGTAAGGCAAAAACTTGGTGAGAAATACAGAAAAGTGCAACACGCTAAATACTCACAAGTCAGAAACAATAATACAGCATAAGACAATCCAACTAGTTATGCCAACAAAACATCTTCAGTCAGAAGGGAAAAGGTAAAGTAACCTTATTTAGCCAAGACTATATGGTCTTATTGTACTCTATTTTATTTCCCTTTTTGCTTCATCAACTTATTTGTAGTCAAATGCATTGGCATTTCATTTCCATGCCTCCACCAACAGCATCAGGTGCAAATCTCCCATATTCACTTTAGTATTACACTCAAATTTTCATTCAGAAAGTGAAGAATCTATAAAAAGAAAAATCATACACCAATACAAGTTGTAAAAACCAGAAGGAAACTGGCATCACACAGCTGAAAAGCTGGTGTCAACAATAACGAAAACATTCCAATCTTGTCAATATAAAAGAAGACATTAGACAAATAACATCCCTGCATATTTCACCATAGAGAATATAAATGTGGCAGGAAAAGAAAAAAAAAAACCTTAATTCTTCTCAAACCAGCAACTATTATTCCATGCTCAGGATCTTCTCTAAGCTCCAGATGTCCTGATGACTTTTCAAGCAGATCATAGATAACCTGGAAATGAATGGGGGAAAGCAAGTTGTCATAATTCTTTATAGAATGGGAAATTAAGGACAATAACACTGTAACATTATTAATAGAACCAATGCATGTCATACTTCATTGTATACTTCGAGATAGGAACAAGAGACTTCAAAGGTGTCTGAGCTCTCATCCCTCTTGATAAGATCAAAGATTGTATGTAAGCTAAGAACCATTAGTCCGGGATCTTTACGGGTCCCAGCCATTGTGTATGTTTTCCCACTGTCAAATATAGAACAAGATTATATCAAGAAAAAAAAAAAACCTGAAATCCAATTTCATGATTACAAGTCACGTGTGAAGCTCAGGAATATTTAATTTACCTATGTAATATATTAATTGCAATTACAAGAAAAGAGTTCAAAGCAGCAAAAAACTAGATAGGAGAAAAGAGATAGCTTGCAAGAAATTTGAGAACCATCAAATGAACAATGTAAGCTGTTCTGTTGAGCACTAAACAATGCAGGAACCAAAAAGGTTCAACTTCAGAAAAGGTCATTGGTATTAGAAATTTGACTTTGATGAGTTGATAATAAAATTAACAAGTATGGCGTGGTTTGTTTGGGATAATCAAGTTGATGCCTTACATTTTTCATCGCAAACCTTTCGTTTTCAGAGACAAAGCCTGAAATATTTTGTTTAAAACAACAGTACTAACACTTCCAAAAATAGTATCATGCCCGTGACTTTGCAGATACAGTTATATTTACTTAGTAAATAATGACTAATTATTTATTTATTTTTAGTTTGTAGAATGCTCATAAGAGATTTCAAAGTGCTTCATGAGATTTTAAGCTATAAAATCTGACATCTTTTACAATTAGAGGATTCATAGATAGGAAGTATACAAAGATAATAATACTCATCCACTGATTGTTAGAAGAACTGGCTGGATTAGACCATCTGAAATCAATCAGGGCTTTTTCGTTCGAAGTTCAAAATAGTTAATATTTTAGAAAACAAATCAACAAGCAACTCCAAGGCAATATGATTTATCAATTTGATATGATCAGCAAAAGACAATGCTGCGCTTCACATAAAAAATAGCAATTAATTGAATGTATGCTCCTTGTAGTTGGGGATTTATAGAAACAAAATTGATTTTTTTTTTTTTTTTGAGATACTATTACTGTTCTAATGTCTTGTAAATGCCTTAGATGCAAAATCATCACACCATTTGTGATGCACACTGAAACACACATATCAACAAGCACAGAAGATGAAGAAAGCAATGTCAAAACATAGTACCTTCCTGTTGAACCATATGCAAATACAGTTGCATTAAGACCTTGAATGACCCCAGCGATTGTAGATGATACATTCCTATATACATCCTGAGCAGGTCAAAAGCAGAAAGGAAACATATAAATGTTCGCACAAATTGAAAGCACTAGAAATCTAATAAAAGTGTTATCCTACAACCACAGGTTTTCACTCAGAAAGCTAATAAAGTAAATCAACATGTCTTATCCTTGATCAGAGTTTATTTTGACATTCCCCTTCTCTCAACATTCGACGGTCAAGGTATCAATTAAAGAAGTGCTCATGTTTATCTGATCTTAAAGAGGATAAATAACAGAAAGTGCTCATGTTTATCCTATCTTAAAGAGGATAAATAACAGAAAGTGCAAAGTACAAAGTAGGATCGATTACTAAATTGACATGTCATAGAATCTCATGCATTTTTCATATTCATCAAAGGAATGACCCCAAGACCTGAAAGAGATGAGTGTCCAGTAATTGAAAGAGGCTTTGATTGTAAGCCAATCAATGGCTTTGCAAAGCCAGCTATACCATAACCTGAACAATCAAGCCTGATGACCTTTTTACCAACTAATTGCGGACAGCCTAAGAAAAATCTTTGTTTGCCAATAATTCCTACCAAGACACTTCTATGCATGCTTTCCCAAATCCTTTCTCACAATTTTCAATATCTCTTTTCTAGAACCCCTTTAAATCATTGTTGTACATGAGTTCATCATTTTGTCCTCAATTTGTGCAAGTCCAACAACTCCTCTAGGAGACCCATACTTTGCTATAATCTTTCCTGCTTCCATCACTTGTCCATTTCTTTGTCCTTCCCAACCCTTGAGATATCCTTTCTCATAGAATGTTTTAAGCCAGTATCTGGTGTCTGTTCACCTTCAGAGCTTAGGGATCGAGTGCTGCAACACAATGGATGCATGAAGGAGTCCAATGATATAGATGATGGAGTGTTAGATTCCATACGATTTAGTGAAATGCCACTAATTAGACTAACAGTTTTTTTAAACAGGTATGTTCTTCATCAACTTTTGGTAACAACAGAAAGATCTTGATAAAGTTACAATAGGAGATCGATTGCATTGTGTTGAGAAATGTTTTGTATGACATTTGAGATTTTTAGATTGAACAATAGAGAGCTCACTTTTAAGGTAAAGCCAATGTAACAAACTCACAGACAAGGTTCACACATGGAAAGGTATAGTTCTATAACATCCCAGGTTTTCCTTGTTATTTTGGGTCACAATTGGAGTGGAACCCATGGTGCACTGTTCAAAGTCAACATATCTGGTGCTGCTCAAAATGAATCGGCTATTTAAATGATTATCAATAAGAAGTAACAAAATTATAAATCATAGTCTTTTAGTGGTTTTATATATAATCGCACCCAAGAGTCAAAAATAAATTTCAGATAAATTGATTTATTTTCATTAGGAGGCGTAGGCATTATCCTCCTAATGACAATTGTGAGTCTCCTCTAATTTTCTCTACCCTAAATCTTTTTGCACTCCTCCTAACTTGTAACACTTGAACCAATCATCTATCCACTCCTATCACTGTTTGCTGTGCACATACATGATTAGGTAGATGTCCGTCAAGTCTCAATGCTTTAATTTTATCCCATATTCATGCTATTTTGCTAAATCTCATGATATAGAATATGAGAATCAAGTGAAATCCACATAACTGGAAATTAGAAGTGGTGGTTGTGAAAAAAAAAAAAAGTAAAAGACCGCATGCATGCGAAACTTATAATTTGAAGCAACAGAACAAAATAGAGGAAGGAATCTACATACCGCATTGGTGCATCCAGGACGAAATACATGATCAAAACTATATCTTCTCTCTTTTGTTCGATTTTGAATGCGCTCAAGGTAGTCCTTTGACAGGTCAGGGTCAAAACAACTACACTCTGTAATACAAGAACCCATTGTGGCATGCTGTAATGTCCTCAACCTAAAAAACATAATGACTTCATATAGGAACAAAAAGCAAAAATTGTCAAACCTTGTCATCAGTCACTTGAATAATGTGACGACTGCGCCGGCTTTCTGCCTCCGTCAATGGCCTGCATTTCACCGCCACCTACAAGGAGGAAAAGGAAAGATCACATTGGTAAATAGCCAAAAAACCAACGGTAAGCTTTGACGGTTGAGAGACCAACCAAGAGTGTTGCCGTCTGTTTCGAGGCCGGAGCTCTAATGCTCGGCATTTCTGATCCCAAGCCTACCTAGCCTGAAAGCACCTTTCTTTCCCAGAATCACTGACAGCTCCTAGATTTGCGCATAGAATTGATGATAAGCTAGAATAATAAAAACAACACTGAATACTGCTACATTTCAGTCAGAAAACCAACCACATCTCCAACTCTTTCCAACACACACACCATTTTGTTCTCCATCTATACCAAAACATCTCAGAGTTAACCGCTCCACAAATCCTAATAGATCCACCAAACCGAATAAAAGCCCTCAGATTTCACATTCTTAAAACCCTAAACCACCAAATCCTTACAACCCATGACTAAAACCAACGGAGATCTCTGTCTGTCGTACCACATTCAGCCAAAGTACCACCAAACTGAGCTCAAACAATCTCCAAGCTGCCAACTTCCGCGTCTTCTCCACAAGAAACCTCTCAGGATCGCAAAACCCTGCACCCGGATCGCCGTTGTAACTCCTCGAATAAAAAGCCGCCAGAAATCCAGCATTCCCCGGCGGAAACCACGCGAAGGAGCGATCGAAACGCTGAATCTTTTAAGGCGAAAGGGGCCAAAAAGCGCCGCGAAGAGGGTGAAGTCGGCATCAATCAACGCGCGGCCACCGACGTGAGAGCCAAAAGGAGAAGAAAGGCTTTAGAGAATCGGAGTAGGGCCATCAGCTCTAGCCTCTAACCCAAGCCCAAGAGGTTTTCATTTCCTTCTTTTATCGCGGCGGATGAGACGAGGGAACGGAACGCGATTCCGCTGCTCCGATGGAGCTCCGGAAATAATCCTGGTTTTTTATGGAGGGGTCCGAGACGCGAGGAAAAGGTTAAAGCAGTGGTTCGTCTTGGGGGGACCCTGGGATTAAGCTACCGTTGGGCTGCCTCGAGATTCGGCGACTCGGAGATTGATGGAGGGAGGGCTTTTGAGGTGGTCGCGTTGTAGCCACCACCATCAACCCTTCTTTTTTTTTATTTATTTCTTTTTTCCTTTGCCGATAACCACTGGTTTCTTTTGGGCGGGGCGCTTCTGACCTGTGACTGAGAGAAGAATCGTAGCCCCGGGGTCCGCTGTGAATTACGAGAATGGCCCGAGAGGAGCCCGCTAGAAGTCGGCGTTGGTGGGTAAAAGCTTTGGACACGCTTGCATGGCTTATAAAATCATGAGAAAAAGTCGTACAGGAATATTCTCGGTTTGAAGAATCTTTGCTGGCAAACTGGTTGGCCTTTTAAATGACTCGTTCTTTTCTCTTTCTCTTTTTTTTTATAACCTTTTTTTTGTTCTTTTAGGGGAAGGTTAACCTTCCTCTTATACCATACAAAGGAGAGGCTTTGCGAGATGCCAACATGTGTTCCTAGTATTGCCATACTCAGTAGAGCTAAAGAGTACTTTCTTTCTCATTTTGTATTGGAAGCTCCTTTCTAGCCGAAATTATCTTGTAAAGTTAGTAAGTCTACAACAATCCAAGAAGAGCTTGAAACTGATATCACTAATATTATCTCTGCTCAAGCTCTTGAGTCTTTAGATTCTTTTTGAAACTTAGTATATTAATTCACAAAAAATTTTAATCATGTATATTTTTTAAGAATCATTATAATGACTTGATATACTCATGCACTATCAATAATGACTTAAATTATTTTTTAATCAAATATATAAACTCATAAGTTTTTTAAATAATACATTTTTTTTCATTTGTTGTATTAATTAAGGTAGTTAATCAAATCATCATTAATGGCATCAAAAATATATTGCATTGAAATTTTAATAAAATAGTATATTTACATTTTTTTTAGTATAATCATTTTATAAATTTAGCTACGATATTTTTATAAAACTCTTTTCAAAAAATTGTCTCTAATTTCATCATTGAAAATCTTGTTCGGAAACTTCAGCTCCTCATATCATTCTCTTGTGGCTAGGGTTAGAAGTAAGCCTGACTGGTTCAGGCTAGATCTTTGCCCAAGCTCAATTCATATTTTTTTTATATATTTTTTGAATCGGGTCAAGCTCAAAATTTTTTGTGAATTCAATCCTAAGCTCAGGCTCGAAACCCATTGGCCAGGCCGAATTGCCTTTTTGAATCAAAACATTGGGCTAGGCCTATTTTGGCTCAATTTTAGGGATTAGTTTTACAAAACTATTTACCCATTTGCCTACACATAAAAGTTATTTGCTTAGGCTATATATAAAATGATTATTTAATTAAATAATAAATATATGAATTATATTTTATATAACTAAATAAATATTTAATCAATCTAATATATTTCAGACTAGATCGCTCCATAATTGAACCTGTATCAGACTTGGATTTGGATTGAATTAAACTTTAGCTTGAATTCAAGGGAGTGATTTGTGCATTGTTATTCGTGCATAAAGCCGTGCATCGAAATGCGCCATTGGCAGCATGCTTATGCGAAGGCGCATACCATAGCTTAATGAACATGGCTTTGCACATGCATCTGCATGAACACATGGTTAATAGTATATTCTGATGTGTACTTTCTGCATCAAAGACTATGCATCTTGCCGAGTTGCATGCGGCTTGGATTGGTATTTCGTATGCTATTCGGACCCTGGGAGCCTGTAGTATTATTATTGAAGATGACTCCATTACGATGATTTGATGGGTCAGGCAGGAGCCCTGCTCTCTTACCTTCCATCCCTTTGATGTATGATATCCGCTCTACCATCTTGGAAGCTCGTCATGTTCATATTCGGCACATCTTCTGCGAGGCTAATGCTGTTGTTGACTGGATTGCTGGCTGTGCAGTTTCTCAGTCTGGTGTTTAAAGATTTTTTTTAAATTTAATACAAAATTAGTTCAAGACTCGATTTTAAGTTCAAACTTAGTTAAAAAGTTTTTTAAAAAAAAAATTAATCCGAACCTGAACCAAAGCTAGTATGATTCAATGAATTAGTTTAATCCGAATCCACTTCTACCGAATCCACTGTCTCTCTAATGATAATTTATCAAGAGACGAGGGTGTTGTAGGCTTTTCCATCTTAAAAAACAGTTCATGTTACGTATTTGTTTATGCTTTCACCTGACAATATATGGGACCGCGCTTCGCGGGCATTGTTTGTCGCCATCTTCCAATCTGGCTCGCCCTGTACGACGCGACGGTCTCCAGGGGTAGAAAAGATGGCGATAGCCCACGGAGACAGTTGTCATGAGGAAATAGTTGAAGACCGAAAGTTAAACCCGCTATATAACAGCGACTCTTGGAACTTTTAAGGGAACGGCCAATTGATTGTGCTTTTATAGCGACCGGAGGAAAAGCCGGTGGGTGCGAGCCACCTCACCCGAAGTAAAGGCGCCTTTATTATCTTTTGGTTGGCCTGGCGTGGGCCCCACCGCTCCCTTTAACGCCGGGACCCACGTGCCCGCGCTGACTCTCGCTGTGCTCGCTATCGGTGCCTTTTTTATTATTATTTTTTTTTTCAGCTGTGCCCTTTTCTGGTGGGGTCCGGTCTAGTAGAAATGGACGGCATCCGTGCATCCGTATAAAATTTCCGATACGGTTGTGTTCGTCGTCAAACTTCAGGCTCCATGCTATATAAAAATATTCTTTCTAGATTTTATTTAAAGCATTTTTTTTACATAAATAAAAAAATGTAATTTATTTATAAGCATAGCAATAAATAAATCAAAAATAAAATAAAGAAAAATTAGTGAGAAAAAGTTTACAAGAGTGGGATGGGAAGGAAAATAAAAAGTGAAATATTAATTAAAAATAATTAAACAAAAATTTATCTGATGCTGTAAATAATATAAAGAGCAAGAATGCAGGATCAATAAGAAAATATCGAAGACGATTTTAAATAGATGTGGTTGAAGTTTAATTTTTAAAAATATTAAGAAATATACTAATTAAGTTTTTTTTAAAAAAAAATAATATAAAATATTATGTTTTGAATTTCATTCTTTACCTTTTTGAACTCTGTTTGGTGGTAGATTTAATCTTCACTGGATGATATAAAGAGTAAAGACCAAAAATATAGGAGCATTGAGAAGACATTGAAGATGATTTAAATAGATATGGTTGAAGTTTAGTTTTCAAAAAAAAAAAATTAATAATTAAGTTTTTTAAAATATATATATTATAAGATATTATGTTTGAATTTCATTCTTTACCTTTTTGAAACTTTGTCTGATCATGGACTTAAAAATCTTCACAGGATCTCTCTAACTTATGCAAGGTTATCACAGTGATTTGAGGGTCATCTTGGCAAAAGTTTTTGGGCTGTAACCAATCTTTATGCCCGTTACCTACCCAGGTTTGCCTTTGAGTGATGAGCTGGGAAAAACGGTCAGTGGATTCCTATGATGGACAAGATCGATGACAGGCTAGTTTGCTGGAAGGACGGACTTCTCTTTTCCGGTCTTTGTTTTGTTGAGCCCCCACCACCCCCCAAAAAAGGAAGGCTATTGAAAGAATTGACCCCGTTTGCAGGGGCTTCCCGTGGAAGAGTGAAAGCAGCCTTCAGGATCGGTTCTACCGAGTAAATTGGGTATTTTATATATTTTTTAACCGTGTGCTATGCTGGTAAATAGTGGTGGCGGCTTCTTCAAAGGCAAAACGCTTGCGTGCAGAAGAGGATAAAATTATATTTATATTTAATTTAATTTAATTTTAATTATATTTTATTTTAAAATATATAATTTATAAATTTTAAAAATTAAAAAAAAAAAATTATATAAATTTAAAAATAAAAATTTTAAATTTTAAATTTATCTATATTTGAATATAGTTAAGTTTATTCCTTTGCAACCTATATCATGAAAGGCTAATTCAGTTCTTTTAAACTTTTCATTTTTTATTTTTTTTTGGTTGAAGTATTTCTCAAAATTACTCATCAATTTTAAATAAAAATTTTAAAAAATGACACTTAAATTCCTTTTGAAGAGGACAAATGACTAGGTGATTGTATAATTCTTCGTACTTTTTTTCCTCCATCATTATCTATTTGCTCTAATGGGTTGGTTTATAATTATCCATACCTTCTTCTGTCTGGCCTATGCAAATCGAATAAAGTTCTACTAGCCTTTATGTTGCGTATCATAAAGTACAAGTAAACTCCATTCAATTGGCACAGAACATCGAAGCAACAACTCATCCTGTTAAAAAAATTCATTCATATATCCATCCATCATCATAATTATAAAACATTTCAACATGTTCAAATAAAGTACTGACTCCAAACATAATTTGTCAGATCATATTCACAATTGATTTTATAATTCAAAATCATTTCATATACATTACCAGAAGACCTCTATGTACAAATATATAAACATGCCCAAAATAATTCATCTTTATACACATATCAGCCTGGGACGCATCATCAGATCACCAACATATACACAAACATATGTGCATACCCAAAACTTTATCTTATTTACACATTCTACCCATAATACACCACCAAGTCACTACTATATACATCCAAATATATATGCCTTCATCCAAATCCACATATATATTTGCTACCAAATACAACTCTATTTGCTACATAAGAAACAAATTCCAAAAGCAGCAAAGATCCACTTTCAACCCAAGCTAAGGTGAAGACCAACCTTCTAACCTAGTCGCAAGCTTAATGATTTGGAAATAAAAATATCAACAAAAAGATGGGGTGAGACCGAAGTCTCAGTGACTGAATAATCATCTAACCTTGGAGAAATTGAGAACATAAACATCATTTGAATGATAGTACTATATAGCATTTATACGCCCAAGTATAGATTTTATCATGCTAACGGATAAGGTAAAATATAGCTTATTCTTCAAATAATAAATATTTTTAACTGAAGCATCATATACTTATCTTTTGCACCGAAAAATTTCTTCATAATTGTATACATACACCTTTTTGCAATGATGAAAGGTAATTTATAAGTTAGCTTATACTTATAACAATATATCAAATTGAAACATAATATAGTATCAGTCATTTTCTTTTGAAATATAAACCATGCATATGACTTTGCATTATAAAATATAAAATCTTTTTTTTTTCAGAAGCCCAGCCTTTATACATTTGTTTTCTGATCCCTATTGGGATGTACATTACCCACTTGCCTTTCTTTTAAAATACCATTGCATGCTTTTCAAAAGTTACCCATCGGCATGTCTTTATACTTTTTTTCCTTCATCATTGTCTATTTGCTTTAATAGGTTAGTTGCAGTTTTTAATTATCGACACTCTCTCCTTCGGCAGCGTAGGCGATCTATGCAAATCGAGTAGAGTTCTACTAGCCTTTATATTGCGCACCATAAAGTGCAAGTAAACTTCATTCAATTGGCACAGAACATCAAAGCAACAACTCATCCTGTTAAAAACCTTTTTAACATGTTCATTCATATCCATCCATCATTACAATTATAAAACATTTCAATATGTTCTAATAAAGTACTGACTCCAAACATAATTTGTTAGATCATATTAACAATTGATTTTATAATCCAAAATTATTTCATATACATTATCAGAAGACCTCTATGTACATATATAAACATGCCCAAAATAATTCATCTTTATACACATACCAGCCTGGGGTGCATCACCAGGTCACCAACATATACAAAACATATGTGTAGACCCAAAACTTTATCTTATTTACACATTCTACCCATAATACATCACAAAGTCACTACTATATACATCCAGATATATATGCCTTCATCCAAATCCACATATACATTTGCTACCAAATACAACTCTATTTGCTACACAAGAAACAGATTCCAAAAGTAGCAAAGATCCACTTTCAACCCAAGCTAAGGTGAAGACAAACCTTCTAACCTAGTCGCAAGCTCAATGATTTGGAAATAAAAATATCAACAAAAAGATGAGGTGAGACTGAAGTCTCAGTGACTGGATAACCATCTAACCTTGAAGAAATTGAGAACATAAACATCATTTGAATGATAGTACCATATAGCATTTATACGCCAAAGTATAGATTTTATTATGCTAACGGATAAGGTAAAATATAGCTTATTCTTCAAATAATAAATATTTTAACTGAAGTATCATATACTTATCTTTCGCACAGAAAAAAATTCTCCATAATTGTATACATACACTTTTTTGCAATGATGAAAGGTAATTTATAAGTCAGCTTATACTTACAACAATATATCAAATTGAAACATAATATAGTATCAGTCATTTTTTTGAAATATAAACCATACATATGACTTTGCATTAAAAATATAAAATCTTTTTTTTTCAGTAGCTCAGCCTTTATACATTTGTTTTCTTATCCCCATTGGGATATACATTGCCCACTGGCCTTTCTTTTAAAATACCATTGCATGCTTTTCAAAAGTTACCCATCGGTATATCTTTATACTTTTTTTCCTTCATCATTGTCTATTTGCTTTAATGGGTTTGTTGCAGTTTTTAATTGTCGACACTCTCTCCTGTCGGCAGCGCAGGCGCTCTATGCAAATCGAGTAGAGTTCTACTAGCCTTTATATTGCGCACCATAAAGTGCAAGTAAACTCCATTCAATTGGCACAGAACATCAAAGCAACAACTCATCCTGTTAAAAACCTTTTTAACCTATTCATTCATATATCCATCCATCATTACAATTATAAAATATTTCAATATGTTCTAATAAAGTACTGACTCCAAACATAATTTGTCATATCATATTCACAATTGATTTTATAATCTAAAATTATTTCATATACATTATCAGAAGACCTCTATGTATACACACACACACACACACACACACACATATATATATATATATACACACACATATATATATAATCTTATACACATATCAGCCTGGGACGCATCACCAGGTCACCAACATATACACAAACATATGTGCATACCCAAAACTTTATCTTATTTACACATTCTACCCATAATGCATCACTAAGTCACTACTATATACATCCCGATATATATGCCTTCATTCAAATCCACATATAGATTTGCTACCAAATACAACTCTATTTGCTACATAAGAAACAGATTTCAAAAACAGCAAAGATCCACTTTCAACCCAAGCTAAGGTGAAGACCAACCTTCTAACCTAGTCGCAAGCTCAATGATTTGGAAATAAAAATATCAACAAAAAGATGAGGTGAGACCGAAGTCTCAGTGACTGGATAACCATCTAACCCTGGAGAAATTGAGAACATAAAACATCATTTGAATGATAGTACCATATAGCATTTATACGCCAAAGTATAGATTTTATCATGCTAACAGATAAGGTAAAATATAACTTATTCTTCAAATAATAAATATTTTTAACTGAAGTATCATATACTTATCTTTCGCACCGAAAAATTCCTCCATAATTGTATACATACACTTTTTTGCAATGATGAAAGGTAATTTATAAGTCAGCTTATACTTGCAACAATATATCAAATTGAAACATAATATAGTATTAGTCATTTTCTTTTGAATATAAACTATGCATATGACTTTACATTATAAAATATAAAATCTTTTTTTAGTAGCCCAGCCTTTATACATTTGCTTTCTGATCCCCATTGGGATGTACATTGCCCACTGGCCTTTCTTTTAAAATACCATTGCATGCTTTTCAAAAGTTACCCACCGGCATGTCTTTTTTAAATCCAGATGCAAGCTTTTTAAATTTCATGATGCTGGACTGTGTGTGCATACCTTCGAGGTACCATCCTACAGTCATCCTCCTGTAGGTACACTCTTATCGGGTGTGTGTCCAGCTAGGATCCCCGCACTTTGGCATTACTCCTCACTACTCATGGGTCTCCTGCGGTGCCTTATCCCTTAACCCTGGGACCTAGGGTTTTTTCTTGCCCTTTCGAGCTACATAGTAACCAGCTCCACTGAGCTATGATTCTTTACCCTCATAGGCTGCTTGCAACCTGCCCCACTGGGCCTGGTCTAGCGTGCACTCATCCTTGGCCTCAGAAATCATCGTACGATTAAATCGCAAGGAGGTGCCGCTGTATATGTAGTGTACAATGCTCATGCTATGCAGTACATACTATAGGATGATCAGCCCCATAGCTATCCGATGTTGTATGCTACATGCTCTGAAATACATATTTCTTTTCAATAACATTTTCATACAGATATGTCATGAATGCAGTTAAAATATATCCTTTTCTTTGAAACACATGCTTCTCATTTGTACACATATTATACATCAAAATCATACTTTTCATAAGATTCATTATGCATATTGTTCTCTGTTCCTAGATTTTCAAAACCTTAGATCAACACTATACTTTATACACTGTAACATATCAATCTAAATTTGATCCACATAGCAATTTAAAATCCTCATATACAAGTTTAAAATAATAGCAAAGCTAGATAAGGAACCCACTCGCCTGTTGCTATCATGCTAGAAAAGTAGTTAACTCCCCTGTTCAGATTCCCTAGGGCCAACCTCTTGTCCTATTTTAACATACATGCATCATTAAGACAATAACACAAAAGATCTCATGCAACGCTATATGAAAATGCTATGATCTCTAATCTAACATGATTTTCTTTCACCCTTTTGAACTCCCCAAAATATACATGTTAATATGCTATATATGTGTAGAGCACAAGATTCTAGAGCTATTCCTAAGCTTAGGGAGAACATGCTTACCCTAGAAGAAGAGAATCCCCTTTCTTCTTCTTCTCTTTTCCTTCATTTCTTCCTTTCTTTCCTTCTCTTTCCCGCATGAAAATTGCTCTGTTTTGACTCTGATTCCCTTTCGTTCACTGTCCACCCCCTCTTAAATACCCCTCACACGTTGGGCGCCTAACTTTATTGTTGGGCGCCCAACCGGCCACCCAACCCTCTTGTTGGGCGCCCAACTTTTTGTTGGACACCCAACTGGCTGCCCGAACCCTCTGTGTTGGCCCAGATGGCAACCCAAGAGGGGGGGGGGTGAATTGAGTTCTTAAAAATTTAAGACTTTTTGAAATGTTTTAAACAGATTTGCTCAAGATGTGCAAGTGAGTGAAATTAACTAAGAAGCAATGCACAAGCAAATAATAAAGAGAGATAGAGAAGAGAAAATATAGCACGGCAAACACAAGATAATTTTATAGTGGTTCGGTGCAACCAACACCTACGTCCACTCCCAAGATTCACTTGGGTCCACACTATAATCTCCTCAGATTACAGCCGAGTTGTTTTCCAAGCTCACAACTCAAACTTGTTGTTTTCCGGGTCACAACGAACCCAGCTGGTTTTACACGGGCTTACCAGCACAAAACCCTACACGTTGTTTTTCACGGGCTCACAACTAACCCAACACAAGCACTCCGGCTTGCAACGAGGTATCAACCTCCACTGATTCAATCCACTGATTGAATCAGCAAACAATAATAAAGAGTTTAAATATAAATGCTCCCCTTGAGCAAATATACAAATAAGTATAAAAGGGTTAGAAAAGCCTGATAAGATTGCAGATGGTGTGGCTTTGGCTTTCTTCCTTCTCCTCTTTAACTCCTCTTGAAGTGTTGAATCAGGCCTCAGCAAGATTCTTGACCGTTGAAGACTTTGGAGTTGAGATGAAGCTTTTCTCCTTTTTTGAATTGAAAATCCTTCGATTTGATCTTTGAAAAGCTTTGGATTTTCTTTTGACTTTTGTGGATTGAAGAGGAGCAGACGAACTTCTCTTTGATTTCACTCCTTTTGAATCACTCTACTTTGAGCTAAAGATTTTTCCAATAAGCTCTGTTTTTCCTCTTTTTGAAAGATATTCTTTTCTCTCTTTTTGATTTCTTTTTGATTGAAAAGAGCTCCTCTATTTATAGATTCTGCAAAAATATATCCGTTAGAGACAAGAAAAATAGCCGTTATTCAAAAATCTTACCGTTGGAGCTGAGTGTCATCGTAAAAATTCGCCCAGATTTGCTGGAGTCGACTCATGCTTTTCCCGAGTCGGCTCGAGCTCGTCTTACCAAAATAGAAATGTTTATAAAGGTTAGGGGTCGACTCGCCAAAATAAAGTGTCGACTCCTGAAGTCGGGAGTCGACTCGTGAAAGGCTTGGGGTCGACTCGCGAAGTGCTCAGAAAAACACTCTTCTGGTGTCTGAGCGGAGTCGACTCGCACAGTCAGGAGTCGGCTCGACAGAATCAGGGGTCGACTCGACAATTTCGTGGGTCGACTCGACACAGATGCACATTTCTGTACACTGAGCGGAGTCGACTCTGAAACTCAGGAGTCGGCTCCGGAACGTATCAAAAATCAGAAACTTTTCTGATTGACATTAAAATCGTTCCAGATTCATTTTAATTCATTGTTTTGACTTGAATCAATAAAATTGACATTTAGAATTGATTCAAGAACTAATCCAAAAACATTGAATAAAACATGAATTATAAATTTCTTTTGAAAGTTTGAATATTGAGCTTAAAGTTACTTTCAAAATTGATTAAAGTCAAACTTTAACATTCTCATTGATTGTTCAAAATAAATTTGTTGCTCATTTAATAAACTCATTACATCTTTTAATGAACTCAATGGCTTTTAGTAATCATCAAAATCAAAAGGATTGGATCATATAATTTTTCAATAATCTTCCAACAATCTCCCCCTTTTTGATGATGACAAAAACATTGAGTTTGTTCATGATTGATTAGTGAATTTATTTTGTTTTCATAGTTAGGCTTAGGCTCCCCCTTAATGAGGTAGCTCCCCCTATGAAACTTAATTAAATATCCATTGTTTATCTCATTGATTACTTTGTATACAATCATAAACTATAAAATTCTCCCCCTTTTTTGTTATCAACAAAAAGGTAGAGAAGCATAAACATTCATTCATTTCAATTTCATTCATTCATTTGAAATAAGGAAATAGAGAATTCATTTCATTAAAAGTCTAATACATCAAAATGTTCATACATTGATTTCAAAATGAAAGCATAAAAACTTCAGTACAAACAAGGATTGAAAATCTAGTAACTCAAAAATGAGTTCTTACAATTCTAGTTAAATGATCTACTATGTTTTCATTCCTTCAGATTGAATTTTACATAGTCCTTGAGTTTTCATCACAAAGGTGCACGCACTCTGAATTTGTCTTGAAGCTCTGCGTTGCACTTGGCATAGTCTCTCCATCTCCACATATATCCTTAAGTTCTTCAAAAATATTTTGAGATCACCACTTAAGGATGCCGATGAAGAGCGAGAGTGGATTCAATCTTGAAGATACGATCATCAAAGAATAAAGAGTCTCTCTCAAATTCATAAACTTATTCTCAAATTCAGTTTTAAGCTTGTCAGATTGATCATCAAGTAGGCTTTGAGTTGCAAATTTGTTGATCTGAGAAACTAGCAGAAGATGAAGTCTGAACAAAGATGGAACAGGGGCTGGAGCAGAGGCAGAAATCAAAGGGCTCGGAGGTGCAGGCGAAGGATGTCTAACAGATGGTCCTGCAGCCTCAGTATCTGTAGCTCTTCTTCTGTCACTCCTTTCCTTTCCCATTTCCCATTCTTTTTGACAAACCCATCCTATGAATAGTTGCCAGACTATAAAAATCAGTGTGTCTTAATTTTCATTGGTTCATTATCAGAAATCACACACCCTTGGCTTCGAAAAATCTTTGTAAGAATCATCCCATAAGGCAGACTAGATTTCCTTTTCCCTCCACAATCTGCTATGTACCATAGAATCATGCTGGAAGATTGATAGGCTTGCCAGTCACAATGGCGTCCATTACAAAACATCTCTTTCCGAAACATAATCAAATCTACCCGTTTTAGGAAAGAGAATCCTACTGCAGATATTGTGAAGCAATCTCAACTCTAAGGAAAGCTGATTAGCAAAACCTCTTCAAATCCAACCACATCCCTGTTTAATAATCTGGATAAAGCTGGGGCGCGGTCATCAGAAGAAAAGGTGAGGTGCCAGACAAGGGTAATTCCAATAATCTAGAAGATCTCAGAGTACAGAATTCTTACTCCTCTCACATTGCTAATAAGCCCATGGTCTCCTCTAGACAAATTTTTGTAAAATTCTTTAACCAATGAGGGATAAGTCGGGCAATCAAGAGAACAAACTTTCTCCCATCCCATCTCAATTAACTGTCTCCCAAAAGAAAGCCCTCAGCTCAAATAATTCAAAATCCACCTTCCTACCAGTGGTAATGATCCTATCTGCTAATCGGTCTACCTGGGAGGACGTGGCAGCAGGAGCAGCAGCGGAGTAGAAGCAGATGAAGTGGAATCCGAGCTTGGAGAAGGTTCACGCACCGGACGCTTCACCGTTTCTTCACGGAGCGCTTCCTCTTGATGCCACCCGCCACAACACTAGATCCTCTAGTTTTAGGAGCCATTTGATGATTGGAGGTGATAAAAGGGATTCTAGGAGTTTTGGAAGGTTTGGAGAGAGTGGAGAGAGTATTTTGAAAGATTGGGACGAATGAAATGAGCGGCGAGTCGACTCTGCCCTAGAAAATCAATTTGGGACCACCTCGAGTCGGCTCGCGCAAACCCAGTGTCGACTCGGCACAGACACAGAAAGTCCGTCCCGACATGGAGTCGACTCGCGCCAGAGGGGTCGACTCGAGAGTTTCAGTGAAACCGGGAGTCGACTCCGATACGCATCGAGTCGGCTCCGAGACCATTTCAGACCAAAAACATGAAATTTCTGAAATGTGTCCGGAAATGATCATAAAAATTGATAAATAATCATTGGATATGAGTGAATCAATTAGATATGAATTCTAGATAAGATTTCCTTAAGATCAAGGATTTGAAAGAATCTTAGATAAAATTTCCTTAGGGGTTTCAAATTCATTCTAAAGGATCACAAATACCTAACTCTCCTCTAAGATAACAGAATCTTCTTCATTTAAAGGTTTAGTAAATATGTCAGCTAATTGTTCTTCAGTGTTAACATAATCAAGACATATTTCATTATTGCTACATGTTCTCTTATAAAATGATATCTAATTTCTATGTGTTTTGTTCTTGAATGTTGAATTGGATTTTTGTTAGATTAATTGCACTAGTGTTATCACATTTTATGGGTGTTTTATCAAGTGTGATACCATAGTCTTCAAGTTGTCGCTTAATCCATAGGATTTGCGCACAGCAACTTCCAGCTGCTACATATTCAGCTTCAGTAGTTGATAATGCAACTGAATTTTGCTTTTTGCTAAACCATGTGATTAAGTTACTTCCTAAGAATGGCATGCACCACTTGTGCTTTTTCTATCTAATTTACATCCAGCATAATCAGAATCTGAATATGCAATTAGTTTAATGTGGAGTCTCTAGAATACCATAAACCTACATTTTTTGTTCCATTTACATATCTTAGTATTCTTTTAACAGCTATTAAATGTGATTCTTTAGGTTCAGATTGAAATCTAGCACATAAACATACAGAAAACATTATATCTGGTCTACTTGCTGTTAAATAGAGAAGGGATCCGATTATACCTCGATAATACTTTTGATCAACCTTCTTACCTTCTTCATCTTTGTCCAGCTTGCATGAAGGACTCATTGGAGTTCCAAGGGGTTTCATTGATTCCATACCAACTTTTTGAGTAGTTCTCTTGTGTACTTGGTTTGGTTGATGAAAATTCCCTCCTTTGCTTTGTTTGATCTGGAGTCCAAGGAAGAAGTTGAGTTCTCCCATCATGCTCATCTCGAATTCTCCCTGCATCAACTTTGCAAATTCTTGACATAGAGATTCGTTAGTAGCACCAAAAATAATGTCATCTACGTATATTTGTACTACAAGTAAATCTTTACTTTTTCTTTTCAAAAAAGTTTTATCAACATTTCCTCTTGTAAAATCATTTTCTATTAAGAATTTACTTAACCTATCATACCAAGCTCTAGGTGCTTGTTTCAAACCATATAAAGCTTTGTGCAATTTAAAAACGTGATTTGAAAATTCGTGATCTTCAAAACCTGGTGGTTGTTCTACATAAACTTCTTCATTTATAAATCCATTTAAAAATGCGCTTTTTACATCCATTTGAAATAAGTTAAAATTCATATGACATGCAAATGCAAGTAATAGTCTAATGGCTTCTAATCTAGCTACAGGTGCAAAGGTTTCATCAAAATCAATACCTTCTTCTTGATTATATCCTTTAGCAACCAATCTAGCTTTGTTTCTAATTACTATGCCATTTTCATCTAGTTTATTTCTAAAAACCCATTTTGATCCTATTACTGAATGATTTTTAGGTCTTTCAACTAAAGTCCAAACATTATTTCTAGTAAATTGATTTAATTCTTCTTGCATTGCTAACATCCAATTATTATCTTTTTCAGCTTCTTCAATAGTTTTAGGTTCAATTTGTGATACAAATGCAAGATGATTACTAATATTTCTCATGTATGATCTAGTTCTTATTCCTTGAGATGGATCACCTATAATCAATTCCTTAGGGATGACTATAAGCATATCTCCATCTCTTGGAAGATCTATATCATTATGATCAATATTGACATCATCATCCTTATGTGAATCATTATCTTTAGCTTCTTGCTCATGATCAGAAGATACTTCAATATTAAGTTTTTCAAGATCTTTTTCAATTATGTTTGTATCTTCCTCATCATCAACTTTTCAGAACTAGTTGCTAAAGATTCATCAAAAACTACATGAATGGATTCTTCAACTACTAAGGTTTTCTTGTTAAATACTCTATATGCTTTACTAGTTGTTGAATATCCTAAAAAATTCCTTCATCAGATTTAGCATCAAATTTTCCTAAATTGTTTTTACCATTATTATGAATGAAACATTTACATCCAAATGCATGAAAGTATTTTATATTTGGTTTTCTTTCATTCCATAATTCATAAGGTGTTTTCTTTAAGATTGGTCTTATTAGGGCTCTATTTAAGATGTAACATGCTGTGTTAATAGCTTCCGCCCAAAATACTTTGGTAGGTTGCTTTCACATAGCATGGTACGGGCCATGTCTTCTAAAGTCCTATTTTTCTTTCAACTACACCATTTTGTTGTGGAGTCCTAGGGGCTGAAAAATTATGATTAATTCCATTTTCAGTGCAAAAATTTTCAAATAAGTGATTTTCAAATTCTGTTCCATGATCACTTCTTAGAGATACTATGGTAGTGTTTTTCTCATTTGTGACTTTCTTGAAGAATTTCAGGAATATCGAGAAAGTCTCATCTTTGTGAGCTAAAAACATTACCCAAGTATATCTAGAATAATCATCTACAATCACTAGACCATATTTCTTTCCTCCTAGACTTGTGGTTCTAGTTGGTCCAAAAAGGTCCATGTGAAGTAGCTCTAGTGCCCTAGAAGTTGAAACAACATTTTTAGATTTGAAAGAACTTCTAGTTTGTTTTCCAAATTGACATGCATCACATATTTTATTATTTTCAAAATCTATTTAGGTAATCCTTTAACTAAATCCATTTTAATTAGTTTTGAAATAAGGTGTGTGCTTGCATGACCTAATCTACGATGCCACAACCAACTAATTTCATTTATGTTAGCATTATCAGCAATTAAGCAATGATCACTCAAAGATAATTTTTCTAGATCAACCAAGTAAACATTGCCATGTCTATAACCAGTAAATACAATGCTATCATCAATAGAATTAGTTACAGTGCATAAGAAGATTTAAATGAAACATTAAAGTTTTTATCACATAATTGACTTATACTAATTAGATTATGCTTCAAACCATCAACATAAAGTACATTATCAATAAATGTAGATGGAGTTATACGGACTTTACCAAGGCCCATAATTTGACCTTTACCGTTATCGCCAAACGTAACAACTCCACCTTTCTTTTCTTCTAGGGTGATGAATTCATCTTTGTCACCCGTCATATGTCTTGAGCAGCCACTATCAAGATACCACTTTTTCTTTGATCTTTTGGCTACAAGACATTCCTGCAAATAATCAAACTTTATGTTTAGGTACCCAAGCTTTCTTGGGTCCTTCATGGTTAGTAGCAACAAAATTGTTCCTTTCGGAACCCATATTTTCTTAGCTTTAAATTTAACTTGTTGTTTTTTAATGTTTTGCATTCAAATGATTTATGACCTTTTTCATTACATTTAAAACAAGTTATATTACTTTGGTTGGCTTTTACAAAATATTTTTAAAGATTTTTGTTTTCTTAATGTGTTATATCCTAAACCAGCTTTGTCAAAAACAGCTTTTTGACTATCTAAAATCATGTTTAGTTTAGTTGAACTTAAAGTGAATTTCTCAACAATGTCTTTATATTTTTTAACATCTTTCTTTAAGAAAATCATTGTTCATTAGAGATTGATTCTTTTTCTTTAATTAGATTTTCATTTTCAGATTTTACAAATCAATCTTGAAAAATCATTCTTTTCTTTAAGAAATTCCTTTTATCTTTTAATCTTTAATTTTTAATTCATTTTTCTCTTTAATTAAATTTAAGTTTTCAGTTTTCAAGATTTATATTTCTTTTTCAAATTTAAAATCAATCATCAAGTTCATTGAAAGCTTCAAACATTTCATCAAATGTAAATTCATCAGGGGTTTCGGTACTTACCTCGTCGTTGTCGTCGCCATGAAGCAAACATTTGGCAACTTCTTTTTGTTCTTCTTCTTCGGAAGAAGACTCTTCACTGTCAGTCCAAGTTGCCATGTAGGCCTTTTTCTTTTTCTTGTAGGTCTTTTTCAAGTAAAGGACAGTCATATCTATAATGCCCGGCATAACTCAAGGGGTCTTTCTCTTTGTCCTTGTCCTTTTTCTTATCCTTTTCTTTTCTCCTTCCATTTTTCCAAATTTCTTTTTGTGGAAGGGTTTCCTTCTCCTCATAAATTTCTTGAATTTCTTGCAAGGAGAGCTGTCTCATCATCATCATCCTCTCATCATCGCTGCTGCTTCTTCCTTTTGCAGCTTTGAGGGCAATGGTCTTCTTCTTTTTGACTCATCCTCATTGACATGTTGTTTCATTGAAGCTCATGGTCATCAGCGATCCAAGAAGCTCTTCCAAGGTAGGATGTTCAGATCTTTGGCTTCTTGTATGGCTGTCACTTTTGGCTTCCCAAGATCTTGGAAGTGACCTAAGAATTTTGCGAACAAGCTCAGCATTAGTATAAACTTTTCCAAGACTTTTCAAACCATTCACAATATCAGTGAATCTAGTGAACATGCATGTGATGGTTTCATTTTGTTCCATGTAAACAATTCATATTTATGAACCAAAATATTTATCTTTGATTCTTTTACTTGGTTTGTTCCTTCATGTGTAATTTCCAACCTATCCCAAATTTCTTTAGCGGAATTACAGTAGAGATTCGGTTGAATTCATTTGATCTAAGGAACAATATAAAATATTAATGGCTTTAGCATTAAGTTGTGCCATTCTCCTATCATTATCATTCCAATCCCTTTCGGGCTTAGGAACAATAGTGCCATCAATAAGTGTGTGGGTGTACTAGGTCCATTTATTATTACACCCCACAATTCATAATCAGAAGCTTGAATGAATATCCTCATTCTAGCTTTCCAATATGAATAGTTGGTTCCATTAAATAAAGGAGGTCTATTCGTAGAATGACCTTCAGCAAAACTTGAACCACTTTGTGTTGCCATAAGGATCTTTAGCTCTTGATCGTGAGATCAAATTCTAAATGAGCACTTGCTCTGATACCAATTGTTGGCCCAGATGGCAACCCAAGAGGGGGGGGTGAATTGGGTTCTTAAAAATTTAAGACTTTTTAAATTTAAACTTTGAGATGTGCAAGTGAGGAAATTAACTAAAAGCAATGCACAAGCAAAAATAAAGAGAGATAGAGAGAGAGAAAATAAGCACGGCAAACACAAGATAATTTTATAGTGGTTCGGTGCAACCAACACCTACGTCCACTCCCAAGATTCACTTGGGTCCACACTATAATCTCCTAGATTACAGCCGAGTTGTTTTACAAGCTCACAACTCAAACTTGTTGTTTTTCCGGGATCACAACGAACCCAGCTGGTTTTACACGGGCTTACCAGCACAAAACCCTACACGTTGTTTTTCGGGCTCACAACTAACCCAACACAAGCACTCCGGCTTGCAACGAGGTATAAAACCTCCACTGATTCAATCCACTGATTGAATCAGCAAACAACAAAATAAAGAGTTTAAATATAAAAGCTCCCTTGAGCAATATACAAAAAGTAAAAGTTTAGAAAAGCCTGATAGATTGAGATGGTGTGGCTTTGGCTTTCTTCCTTCTCTCAACTCCTCTTGAAGTGTTGAATCAGGCCTCAGCAAGATTCTTGACCGTTGAACTTTGGAGTTGAGATGAAGCTTTTTCTCCTTTTTTGAATGTTGAAAATCCTTGATTTGATCTTTGAAAAGCTTTGGATTTTCTTTTGACTTTTTGTGGATTGAAGACTGGAGCACGAACTTCTCTTTGATTTCACTCCTTTTGAATCACTCTCTTTGAGCTAAAGATTTTTCCAATAAGCTCTGTTTTTCCCTCTTTTTGAAAGATATTCTTTTCTCTCTTTTTGATTTCTTGATTTGATTTGAAAAGGCTCCTCTATTTATAGAATCTGCAAAAATATATCCGTTAGAGACAAAGAAAAATAGCCGTTATTAAAAATCTTACCGTTGGAGCTGAGTGTCATCGTAAAAAATTCGCCCAGATTTGCTGGAGTCGACTCATGCTTTTCCCGAGTCGGCTCGAGCTCTCTTACCAAAAATAGAAAAAAAGTTAGGGGTCGACTCGCCAAAATAAAGTGTCGACTCCTGATAGTCGGGAGTCGACTCGTGAAAGGCTTGGGGTCGACTCGAGAAGTGCTCAGAAAAACACTCTTCTGGTGTCTGAGCGGAGTCGACTCGCACAGTCAGGAGTCGGCTCGACAGAATCAGGGGTCGACTCGAAATTTCGTGGGTCGACTCGAGACAGATGCACATTTCTGTACACTGAGTGGAGTCGACTCTGAAACTCAGGAGTCGGCTCCGGAACGTATCAAAAATCAGAAACTTTTCTGATTGACATTAAAATCGTTCCAGATTCATTTTAATTCATTGTTTTGACTTGAATCAATAAAATTAACATTTAGAATTGATTCAAGAACTAATCCAAAAACTTATTGAATAAAACATGAATTATAACATTTCTTTTCGAAAGTTTGAATATTGAGCTTAAAGTCACTTTCAAAATTGATTAAAGTCAAACTTTAACATTCTCATTGATTGTTCAAAATAAATTTGTTGCTCATTTACATAAACTCATTACATCTTTAATAAACTCAATGGCTTTTAGTAATCATCAAAATCAAAAGGATTGGATCATAATTTTTCTATAATCTTCCAACACTCTGTTAGGCGCCCAATTGGGCACCTAACACCTGGTTCACACCTCCTCTAGTGGCTCAGCTCACTGTCATGCGGGGATCCAAATTTTCCAAAAATTTTTCTAAGGTCCATAAGCCTTCCAAAAATCCTGAAAAATTTATATAAGACCTTCGTACATCCAAACTCTCATTCCAAATCTTTTGCATCATATAACTTTTTCTCTAGCCTTATTTAGCGACCAACAACTTATAATATTACACAAATATTATTTACATGAGATATTTTCAACAATTTACAGGAAGCAAAATTTTTTGAATGTTACACTAATATTTGGCATTAGCTTTTACCTATCACTTAGCACAAATAGTAAATTATTATAGAATGCTGATGAATACAAATGAAAGTAAAGTCTATTGTACCAGCTATGATGTACTGTACTAAAAATATGTTGATATGGTGTCAAAATTTAATTTGATATGAATCAAATCATTTTGAATCAGATGAAACTATCTTGTACTACTTAGTATCAATCTATGTCATTCGATCTCAAGTAATATTATGATTATAAGTAAAAATTCACATTGATGTTTTGTTTATTATTAGTCATATCATATAATAGTACTAACTAATATAATAACATAATTTTTGGCACCAATTTTATAAACTTTGAAAGAAAGTAACCTTGATGTGAAGTTATTAGCCCATCAAAATCAACAATGTGCTCTAGCTATAGCTTTAGTTACAAAGAACTTATTAATAGTTCACATACAATCATACTAACTTATTATCCATCTTAACTTATTATTTGGCATGTCAAATGGAATGTACCTATGATGGGAATTATGTATACAAGATATGAATCAAATTCATATAAACATTGCTAAAGATATAATATAAAATTCTCAGATGCTCACGATCCTTAGGAACAGATTCATTAAATCTCAAATAAAATCTAATTTTATTCATACCTGAGTCCTTTATCGATGTAGATGACGATGAAACCGGTTAATCCTTTGCCACTAGCCGTCCACGTGTCGGCCTCTAACGGTGATCCACGCAGAGAAGAAGGGATGAAGACCTCCAAGGTATGAAGATGACACTACGAGAGAGAGGGGTGCTAGTGCCTCTTGAATCCCCTTACAGAAATACAGAAGATATCTTTGAAGAAAGATCTATCTTTTTCTTCTCATGCCCTGCCTTCCTAGTAGGAAGAACCATATTTATAGGGTAAAAGGAAACGTTCCAAGGAAGAAGAAGAGACCTCTTTTTATGGTAACGTCATGGTAGAAGAAACTCCATTTTCATGGTAACATTAATCCAAGGAAACGGAAGAAACTCTCATTCTCATGGTAACGTTAATCCAAGTGTCACAATCTCAGCCTTTGAAATTAGGAGTTGGTTATCTCATAACTACATGCCCCAATTTGTACGTGTTCATCATCGAACCGTAGAGATTCATCATGCCTCATCCCATAGGCATGATTCCATCTTCACATGGCTGAGATTGGCCATCCATACCGAATAATCAGAGCCATCCATCACATGGATCAAGTCATATTTGGTATCCAATTATTTGTTCATCATATGCACAAATAATTTCTCCTTAACATTCCTTCTACTATAATGGATCATATCCATTATTATTATATCTTCTTTAAATTGGATCTCACCCAATTATTTAATTGATCATCTTATCTGAATTAAATCTAATTTAATTCTCATTTTAATTCATCCAAAATTCTTCTTAATGAGTATGACCCATTAGGCCCTTTAACATGTTGGCAATAATCATGTCCTAATCATAGACCCTAGGAATGATTGGACAACTCTTTGTTCAAGTCACCAATATGATTATAGATCATGAGAGGCCTCTAGCAAAGCATCATGACCACCCAACTGCTAAAGGTTTTGTTGACGTGACCATCAACACCTGTCCATGAATGGTTACCATATGATCAAATCTTTCATCATATATCCAGATCAATCAGTGGTATGGAATGTGTCAACCCTGTAATTGATCTTTGTTTAATTGATCTCAAAAAAAATTGACTCATATGAATTAGAACTTTGAAACCATTTCGAATTCAACTCAACCTTGCAAGGATTTAACAATCAATTTAATCCATCAAGTGGCTATGGGATATAACCCTTTCTATCAAGGGAAACGAATCCTGTCTTGATCAAACACCATCTTCATGTGCTTCATGTCATATCCAATCGACACCATATTTGTCACCCATGGCTAGAGCGACGTTTGGATGTCGTCAAAGCATGACATTCCATACATGAGATGCAATGAAGATATCAAGTCAAAGGATCACTCACACACACCGTCATTAAAGATCAACCATCGACACTATATAGAATATCTATATGGGATCTCTGTACGGGTCATCCAATGCATCGTTACAATAACGAGCATCCACACACTATCCAAGTATCTTCATACTTCAGCTTGTGAAATTAGCTGCTCACCCCAAGGGTGAGGATATGCAATGTGTGCCAGTCTCACGTGTTCGATGGTGTCCAGTCCCATCTACACATCGACTAGGGAAGTTTAAAGAATCAAACCATAATGTGCAATTTGGATCTCACAATTTGTAATCTCTATTATAAATTCCATATGCACGGTTCACATTCTTTTGGACTTTATCTCACAGACAATATATCAAATATAATAAAAGATATCTGGATAGATAAAGAAACCATTTCATTTGATTTGTATTCATAGAATGTATACAGCATTCAATCCAATTGGATCTAAGGCATACACTAACAATCTCCCACTTGCACTAGAGCCATTCACCCATGTATTTAATACCGAGTGACTTAACATGATTATCATGCTTTTGCTGCGGCAGGGCTTTAGTGAGCGGATCAGCTACATTATCCTTAGTGGGGACTCGTTCTATTTTTACATTATTTCTACCAATAATCTCTCTAATTACATAGTATCTCCTGAGTACATGTTTGGACCTCTGATGAGACCTTGGCTCTTAGCTTGCGCAATAGCTCCATTGTTGTCACAATACAAGTGCACTGGATCAGCAATGTTTGGAACCACACCAAGTTCAGTGATAAACTTTTTAATCCAAACTGCTTCTTTGGTTGCATCTGATGCTGCGATGTACTCGACTTCGGTCGTAGAGTCGGCAGTCATCTTCTGCTTGAAATTTTTTCAGCTGCACCGCCATTGAGTATAAAGACATAGCCTGATTAAGATTTATAGTCATCTTTATCAGACTAAAACTAAAATCCGTATAACCCTGAACTATGAGTTTGGGTCCTCGATAAACCAAGAACATATTCTTAGTCCTTCGTAAGTACTTAAGGATATTTTGACGGCCATCCAATGTTTCTCACTAGGGTTTGTCTGGTATTTACTAGTGATACTCAATGCATAAGAAACATCAGGTCTCGTACATAGCATCGCATACATGATGGATTCGATTGCTGATGCATATGAAATCCTATTCATGTGCTCTCTCTCCATTTGGGTCTTAGGACTTATGTCCTAGGAGAGATGTATCCCATGCGATACTGGCAAGAATCCCTTCTTAAATTCCACCATGCTAAATCGTTTTAGCACTTTATCTTATCTATGTACATTGATTGGGACAATCCAAGCAACCTCCTAAATTTATCTCTATAGATCTTAATACCCAGTATGTAGGTTGCTTCTCCCAAATCTTTCATAGAGAATTTGCTGGACAACCATTCCTTCACTTCTTGCAGCAAAAATACATTATTTCCTATCAATAATATGTCATCTACATATAATATCAAGAAAACAATAACACTCCCACTAACCTTCTTGTACACACATGGATCATCCTCATTTTTGATAAAATCAAACTTTTTGATTGTTTCATCAAAACGGATGTTCCAACTTCTAATCTAGAGGCTTGCTTAAGTCCATAAATGGACCTTTGCAGCTTGCATACCTTTTAAGAATCAATGGACTCAAAACCCTCAAGTTGTGTCATATACACATCCTCCACTAAATCACATTTAGGAAGGCAGTCTTGACATCCATTTGCCATATCTCATAATCGTAATAGGCTGCAATCGCAAGCAAAATCCTTATGGACTTAAGCATGGCTACAGGAGAAAAGGTTTCATCAAAGTCAACACCTTGCCTTTGCTTGTAACCTTTTGCAACTAGCCTTGCCTTACAGGTAATCACATTACCATCCATGTCTGTCTTCTTCTTGAAGACCCATTTGCACCCAATGGGTTTTATCCCTTCAAGTGGATCAACCAAAGTCCATACTTGGTTGTCGTACATGGAGTCCATTTCAGACTTTATGGCTTCAAGCCATCTCTTGGAGTCAATGTCACAAATTGTTTCCTCGTAGTTAGTAGGCTCATCATCTTCTATAAGAAATCCATATCTCTTAGGAATATGATGTGTTCTACTAGACGTACGTAGCTGATGTGTACTTGGAGCTACATGTTGCTCCATCATTTGTGATAGAGGCTTACATAAATGTTGCCTGAATATGAGTTGAGTCTCCTGCTCAACTCCCACTGCATTTGACATTTGCTCCATGTCATCTAATCGGTCTGTGTCAATTTATGGTTCTGGAGTTTCACTAATCTCAATATTTGTCCCACTGCCATTTCTTAGAAAAATCTCATTCTCTAGGAATATGGCATGCCTTGAGACAAAAACCTTTTGCTCGAGTGGGTGGTAGAAGTAGTATCCTTTTGTTTCTTTAGGATACCCCATAAAATTACACTTGTTGGACCTAGCTCCTAGCTTGTCTAACTCATTACACTTTACATAAGCGTAGCAACCCCAAATCCTTAGATGACTAAGGGTTGGTTTCTTTCCACACCATATCTCATAGGGAATGAAACTGACCGACTTAGATGGAACTCGGTTTAGAGTGTATTCAGCTATGTAGGGCATAACCCCAAAACATTTTTGGAATATTTGCAAGGCTCATCATAGATCGCACCATATCTAATAATGTGTGATTTCTCCTTTCTGATACACCATTATGCTGTGGCGTATCAGGAGGAGTCCACTGAGAGAGAATCTCATTCTTCTTCAAATATTCTAAGAACTCATGGCTTAAGTATTCTCCACCTCGATCTGATCGAAGTATCTTAATACTTTTGCCACTTTGTTTTTCTACCTCGAATCTGAATTCTGTGAACTTTTCAAAGGCTTCAGATTTGTGCTTCATCAATATACATAACCATACCTGCTATGGTCATCTATAAATGTGATGAAGTAAGAAAAACCTCATATTTCCTAATATTAATAGGACCACATACATCCGAATGTACTAGTCCTAAATATTCAGTTGCTCGCTCACTCTTTTTAGTAAAGGATGACTTAGTCATTTTGCCACGTAAGCATGACTCACATTCCTCAAACGATTCCCAATCGAATGAGCCCAAGTAGCCATCCTTATGTAACTTGGTTAAACGTGTTTCATTTACATGGCCTAAACAATAGTGCCATAGAAATGAGTTCTTAGAATTATTTGATTTTAATTTCTTAGTTTCTACATTGAGAATAGGGCATTGTAAATTCAAAACATAAATCTCATTGAACATTTCATTTTTAAAAATTAAAATTTCTTTATTTCCAATTTCAAATGTATATCTATCATTTACAATACATGAAATGGAAATAATGTTCTTTGTTATGTTTGGAACATAGTAACAATTATTAAGCTCCATTACAAGCCCAGTGGACAAAGACAAAGAACAAGATCCTATAGCTAAAGCAGCAAATTTTGCTCCATTTCCCATATGCAGGATCACTTCATCTTTTTTCAACTTTCTATTGCTTCTTATCATCTGCATATTAATACAAATATAAGATCCACAACTAGTATCCAATACCTAAGTGGAATAAGAAGTAACAGAAGAAAACATCTCAATCATAAATATACCTGATGTAGAAGCATGTGTATGTTTCTTTTCTTTCAGGCTAGCCAGATAAGCCTTGCAGTTTCGCTTCCAGTGCCCTTCCTTGCCACAGAAGTGACACTTCCCCTTGGCTACTTTGCTTTTCTTAATGCCCTTATTTGGTTTAGTTTCCTTGGCCTTTTGGACCTTATTCTTCTTTGTGTAGGGAGAAATAGTCTCCGAGGCATGCATATTTTTAAAATTGATAACTATTATCATTGCGGAAATTAAAAGATTACATATTAATCTATCTAATATGCATCAAGATCATATCTTTGCCTATATATTCAGGGTCGTTTGATCTAAAATATGCATATAAAAAAATCAAGATCATATCTTGATCTTCAAGATGACTAGTCACACTATTATCTTGAAGCCTGCCTTAAGATCTAGGGATCAAATCACTTACCTTAAGAACAGTAGGTAAATCCTTATTGCTCTGCAGCCGTTCAATCGTCCGGCCTCTAGTATCATCCACGCGAAGCCCCGAATGATCAGATTTCCGGAGTGCTAGCTCGCGGAAAAATAGCTTTGCTGATCTTGAATCCCCTCACTTGAATCTTCCTCCAAGATCCACCAGGCTTCCGCTAACACCAGAATCACCAGGATTTTCTATTCTAACATTTTAGAATTACAATCCACGACAATTTAGAATTACAATCCACGACAAATCATGTATTGTTGTTCTATTTTTTGTTCTGTGTTCTCTGGTGAGGGAATGCCCTCTATTTATAGTCTAGATTTAGCCTTGACATTTAATTCTGACATTTAAGAATCCGTCGTTTGGCAAAAGCGAAGAGACGCCGAAGGCATGGCGCTTGGTTTAATTCCGACGTTCGGAGAAAACCAAGGAGTCACGGCGTTTGGTTTAGTTCCGTCATTCGGAGAAAACCAAAGAGACGAGGGATAAATCCGACGTTCGGTAAATAAATGTCATGCATTAAATTCTATCTCATCATATGAGATTTTAGCCATCTCATCATATGAGATCCATATTCGAGAGGTTTGGGTTCTGATCTGAATTTATTTGACTTAACCACATAGATCATGGTCCAAGCCCAAATCAAATTTGGCTAGTCCTGAATCTATTTAAATTCAAATCAAGTCTAATTTCAAATCAATATTTGAAATTGACTTGTCCTTCTAATAGACTTAAACCAAATTGAATCTTATTCAATTGTACTTAACCCAATTGAGATAATTCAATCAATCAAATTGATTAATTAAATCATATACGATTCTCAATCGTTGATCAGCAAATAGATCATCCTAGGAAACTTCTATGCGTGTGACTCTCTAGGTTCGAACCTAAGCCGGTAGCATAGAAACAACTTTCTATACTAATCGATGTGCCCATCTAGCAATGGAACCCGACGTCCGGATAGGTCGAAGAGTTGCCGAGCAAACTCCAAGAACCCTAAGAAACAGTTACCGTATAATTCATCCTCTTGACCACAAATGCTAAGGATGGCTTAAGAGCCTGTCAACTCTAAATAGCAAATCCATAAAGTGATTTCAACTTTAGTGATCATGTGACTTTCACATGAAGTGCCTTGGCCAAGGTCTTGCTAAATTGAAACACAAGCATTTCTCCTTTTAATGGGATAGGTCAAATTCCATCTTGATCCACAACTGACTACCACAAGTACTTGACTGCACCCAGTAACCTTTCGTAGCTGGATTAGAAATCCAGGTGGTCCGGCACCTAAGTACAATGAGTTGCTTGTAAGCCACTGGTTGTGATCTTCAGGTCTGAAGGATACTTATACCTATATCTTCTCGGATTAACTCTTGACAGCAGAGTATCCGGAAATGAGTCACGTTCGGTGAAATGTACTCCTACACTTTCACCTGTATGTCATACCAGTGTCTCTACACTCCTTGGTTAAGAGGATAACCAACAAATATGATATACAACGTCCTATAATTGATAGTACTATGGCCCTGTCATAGTATATCATTTGGTCGCGAACTCTTTTAAGGACCTTCTAAGATAAATCCTCCTTTATCGTGAGGAAGATCCTAAGGGCTTCATTACTTTCAGGAGTATTAAGAAGATGTTCTTGTAATGAATAAACTGCCAAATAACTTTTATTAATATATCAATTTATATACAATTTACATCAGCACAATCATCAAATGATTGGCTTTAGGATACAATTCCCAACAAACTCCCACTTAGCCTAAAGCCACTCATTACAGTATCTAATACCCATCTTCAACTTATAGTTGTCAAACTCCTTGATGCTGAGTGCTTTAGTAAATGGGTCACCTAGGTTTTCCTTTCCATCAATCTTCTGAAGATTTATGTCACCTCGGTCTACTATCTCTCGAATAAGATGAAACCGGCGCAGTATGTGCTTGGTGCGCTGATGTGCTCGTGGTTCCTTTGCTTGAGCTATGGCACCAGTGCTGTCACTGTATAACAGGACTGGTTCATCTATGGAAGGTGTCACTCCAAGCTCGGAGATGAACTTTCGCAGCCACACAGCTTCTTTCGCAGCATCTGATGCAGCGATGTACTCTGCCTCGCACACCGAATCTGCCACTGTATGTTGCTTGGAACTTTTCCAGCAAACAGCTCCACCATTTAGGATAAACACGAAACCCGATACACTTTTGCTATCATCATGATCTGATTGAAAACTGGAATCAGTATATCCAACAAGTTTCAAATCAGACTCTCCATAGACTAACCACTGGTCCTTAGTATTTCTCAAATACTTAAGGATTGTCTTAACAACTTGCCAGTGTTTTTCTCCTGGATCAGATTGGTATCTACTCACTACTCCTAGTGAGTATGCCACATCTGGTCTTGTACATGTCATGGTGTACATAATCGATCCTACTGCCGAAGCATATGGAATTCGACTCATACGTTCTCTTTCATTAGGAGTTGTCGGACAATCCTTCTTAGAAAGATGAATTCCATGGCCTATCGGAAGATAGCCTTTCTTGGAATTCTCCATGCTAAACCTCTTTAGCACTGTGTCAATGTACGTAGATTGGGATAAACCTAGCATCCTCTTAGATCTATCTCTATAGATCTTCATCCCTAGGATGTATGATGCTTCTCCCAGATCTTTCATGGAGAATTGTGATGATAACCATGTCTTTATTCCTTGTAATGCAGGGATATCATTCCCGATTAAGAGAATATCATCCACATATAATACAAGAAATACAATAACAGAATCGTTAGCCCATTTATAAATGCAAGGTTCTTCTTTATTCTTAATAAAGCCATAAGATTTGATCACTTTATCAAATCGTATGTTCCAACTCCTTGATGCTTGCTTAAGTCCATAAATAGACTTCTGTAGCCTGCACACTTTAGACTCGTCTTCAGATATAAAACCTTCAGGCTGTATCATATACACCTGTTCTTCTAAATCACCATTTAGAAAAGCGGTTTTAACATCCATCTGCCAAATCTCATAATCGAAGTGTGCTGCTATAGCTAGCATAATCCGAATGGATTTCAGCATTGCCACAGGAGAAAACGTTTCGTCATAGTCAATACCATAACGTTGACGATACCCCTTGGCAACCAGACGTGCTTTATAGGTCTCTACCTTTCCGTCTGCGCCTCTTTTCCTCTTGAAAACCCATTTACACCCTATGGGTTTTATCCCTTCGGGTGGGTCAACTAATGTCCATACATTATTGTCCTTCATGGAATCAAGTTCGGATTTCATGGCATCAAGCCATTTATTAGAGTCAGTCCTTTGCATAGCATCCATATAGGTGATCGGATCCTCGTTGTTCTCATCGAGTTCAACAGGATCATCGTTCTGGACCAAGAAACCCAAGTATCTGTCCGGTTGATGTGGTACTCTACCAGATCGCCTTAATGGTGCATCTAAAATGGGTTTTGAGTTTGATCTAATCAACTCAGATTCTAGGGGTTCACTGGTTTGTGTTGTTCCTTCTACTTGATGAACTTCCTCAAGTTCAACATTAGAGCTATTTGTTCCTTCACTAAGGAACTCCTTTTCAAGAAAAACTGCTCTATTACTAATGAACAACTTTTGTTCTTCAGTATTGTAGAAGTAATATCCTTTTGTTTCTTTCGGATAGCCGATGAAAAAATATTTGTCAGATTTGGGTTCAAGTTTGTCTGATTTTGCACGTTTCACATAAGCCGGACACCCCAGACTCTCAGATAGGTAATAACCGGTTTATGTCCATACCACATCTCATGTGGAGTTTTAGAAACAGACTTACTTGGAACCTTATTAAGAATATGACAAGCTGATTCTAATGCGTATCCCCAAAATGATATTGGCAAGCTTGCAAAACCCATCATGGACCGAACCATGTCTAACAGAGTTCGATTCCTTCTTTCCGACACACCGTTATGTTGCGGTGTTCCAGGAGGAGTCCATTGGGAGAGAATCCCATTCTCCTTTAAATATGTCACAAATTCATTGGAAAGGTATTCGCCTCCTCGATCTGATCGAAGGGTCTTAATACATTTTCTGTTTGTTTTTCTACTTCTTTATGATATAGTTTGAACATTTCAAACGATTCAGATTTATGTCGCATAAGATAGACATAACCGAACCTAGAAAGGTCGTCTGTAAAAGTAATGAAGTAGTAATATCCACCTTTGGCACAAGTGCTCATTGGTCCACATACATCAGTATGTACTAGACCCAATAGCTCTTTGGCTCTTTCACCTTTTCCAGTAAAAGATGACTTGGTCATTTTACCAAGAAGACATGATTCACAGGTAGTTAATGATTCACAATCATCAACTCGAAGGATGCCCTCCTGAGTTAACCTGTTTAATCTGTTCTTGTTGATATGACCCAGCCGATGGTGCCAAAGATAAATATCTGTGACATCAGTTGTTCTAGGGCGCTTACTTGATTGGTACACTACATTCACAGGCTGTGATAATATATAAATGCCATTAGATAAATGCCCAGTCATTACAGTGACTCCATTCATAATGATATTCAAAGTAACATCCTTTATTGAAATTTCATAATTATTTTTGGCCAGAAGGCCTACAGAAATTACGTTCAATAAGAACGTTGGGCAAAAATGACAATCATTTAGTATAATGACATTTCTATTGAAAACTATTTCAAGAACTCCTAATGCCAGTACTGGAACTAATCTTCCATCGCCGACATTTAGGAATCTTTCATTGTCCTCAAATCTTCTGGTGACCTGTAGTCCCTGCAATGAATTGCAAATGTTAAAAGGACTCCCGGTATCCAATACCCAGGTCTGATTATCATATAGAAAAATTACAAGGTGTTATCATATAAATACCTTGTTGAGCAACATCTTGCTCCTTTTTCTTCTTTGGCCTGTTTGGATCAAGTGTGGCAATGTAAAGAGGACAGTTCCTCTTCCAGTGCCCTTGCATCTTGCAGTGAAAGCATTCAGCTTGACTTTTATCAACTTTCTTCTTCTGCATCTGACCCCTTATAGATGTCCTAGCATGTTGCACCCTTTTATTATTCTTTTTCTTCTTCCCTTTCCCAAAGGGTTTACGCCCTACCTTAGATCCTTCAACCACATTAACCAAACCCTTAGAGAGCTGGTTATCCTTCTCAAAGTTCTGTAACAACCCCAACAAACCGTGGTAGTTGACTGCAGGCTTTGTCATTCGAAAATGAGTAAGGAAAGGTCGGAAGGATGGAGGCAAGGAATTCAGGATCGCATCTTTTCCCAACTGCTCATGTAAGGGAAAGCCGAGCTTGCTTAGGAGTTCTATCTTCTCGATCATGTACAATACATGATCAGTGACAGGAGATCCATCTCTCATTCGAGCATTGAAAATAGCACAACTAGTCTTGTGCCTTTCAACATCGTCGGGTGTGCCGAAAGATTCATTCAACGCTTGAATGATTCTTCTGGCTGAGCATTCTCGAACCGGCGACCGAATTCATCGTTCATTGCTGCTAACATGATACAACGCACGCTAGTTCTATCATTGAGCCACTTCTGATAAGTGTCTCTCTCAGAACTTTGGGTGTTTGCATCAGGTATCTTTGGTGCAGGATTATTCAGAATATATAGAATCCTCTCATGCTCAAGGACGATCTTAAGTTTTCTGAACCAGCTATTGAAATTGGAACCATTCAATTTGTCACTATCCAATAGGGACCTTAATGATAAATTAGTGGCCATGTTCTGCATAAGGAAAAACTAAAGTTTATTAGTATATAAATTGATTCAGTCTAAAGACTTGGACTTTAGTCTAAAGATTCTCCACTATTTTGTTCAAATTGGCAGCCTCTACACCCCAATTCGAAGAATTATTCTTAATTCTTTAGCGGGCACTAAGATCTACATAAACTACATACAGGCCCAAGTGAAGCTTGGCTAACCCATATGCATCTAAGAGTAGGTTCAAAACCAATTGTTTCCCCAAACAATTCTTAGTGTTCAGTTTTGCCCCATGTACCTCTTCAGCAGGCATGAAGTGCCTCCACTGAAAGTTCTGGTTAGGTCCAACCATTAAATGATATAATCAGTGTAACCTATCAATAGACAACCAAGCCCGAGTGAAGCTCGGCTCACCTGACTGTTTATTTAATAGTTACGCTGACTTATCATATAATGAATGATAATTCCGATGGTTGACAAGCACCAGGCATGGAGTGCCTCCAATGATTATCAAGACATCGGACTCATTATCACCCACCTTAATGGAGGCTATGATCTAGTTATCATATAACTATTTCATTTTAAGGACCTAATAATTTTAGAGGATTTTAATAATATGAAGATAAATTGACTAATCAAGTTCTCCCACTGAATCTATGAAATCGGTAGAATGAAACAAGATTAAGTCAGGTTAAGTGGCACCTAAATCAGTCATACTGATATCCTTACAGGCATGGGTCAACCCGAATCAGGTAAATGATCTGAATCATAAATGGTTCACCACAATGACCAGGTGAGAGAGATCGATGGGAGGGATATGCCATTAACTCGTTAAAGACGCATCAATACGAGTAGCTCCCAATTAAAAACCATTCGATCGTTGATCCTAGAGCAACTTGCCATCCCACCTTGACATCATATGGTTAACCAATTCTGATTTGACCATCTAATAGATTCATGCTCAACCACGGAGCCTAATCTACTTCCATTTGGTTTAATCAAAGAGAAGGACTTGATCAACTACAACTATTGTTTGATTTAGAGCATTCTTAACCTAATCTAATTAGATTTGAACAAATACTCTTTTAGTCCAGTTGATTTAAACCTTAGGTCTAACCCTTTATGGACCCGATTTAGCTAACCCAAATGATTAAATATATTTCATGTTAACATGTCATATATTTCAATCAAGCATAATGTTACTACTCATAATTCCTATATTTAGATCATATCTAAAAAAAATTATGAACTAATATTTGACATTCAAATAAAACTCTCATAAATATTTGTATGTTTATAACATAGACATCATGCCATCATATATCATATCTATGTTTTTATACTAAACATGCAAATATTATGTTTTATACAACATCAATATGTATCAAATATAAAATATCTTTTGAGAGTGTGTGTAATCTATTTTGATGCCAAAGCACAATTTAAATTTTCTTTAAACAAAGCATCAACGATAAAACAATCGCACGGCAATATGTCACAGAATACCTCATTGAATGGGTAATTTGGATTTTCAATCCACCTGTGACCATATGGCCTTGTGATAAGTTTTAGCCATAATTACACAATTAATGAGAATATTAATTTACATGCAATAAATTAGATCATTAACGAAACCATGGCTCTGATACCATTTGTAGGAGAAATAGTCTCCGAGGCATGCATATTTTTAAAATTGATAACTATTATCATTGCGGAAATTAAAAGATTACATATTAATCTATCTAATATGCATCAAGATCATATCTTTGCCTATATATTCAGGGTCGTTTGATCTAAAATATGCATATAAAAACATCAAGATCATATCTTGATCTTCAAGATGACTAGTCACTATTATCTTGAAGCCTGCCTTAAGATCTAGGGATCAAATCACTTACCTTAAGAACAGTAGGTAAATCCTTATTGCTCTGCAGCCGTTCAATCGTCCGGCCTCTAGTATCGTCCACGCGAAGCCCCGAATGATCAGATTTCCGGGAGTGCTAGCTCGCGAAAAATAGCTTTGCTGATCTTGAATCCTCTCACTTGAATCTTCCTCCAAGATCCACCAGGCTTCCGCTAACACCAGAATCACCAGGATTTTCTATTCTAACATTTTAGAATTACAATCCACGACAATTTAGAATTACAATCCACGACAAATCGTGTATTTGTTCTATTTTTGTTCTGTGTTCTCTGGTGAGGGAATGCCCTCTATTTATAGTCTAGATTTAGCCTTGACATTTAATTCTGACATTTAAGAATCCGTCGTTTGGCAAAAGCGAAGAGACGCCGAAGGCGCGGCGCTTGGTTTAATTCCGATGTTCGGAGAAAACCAAGGAGTCGCGGCGTTTGGTTTAGTTCCGTCGTTCGGAGAAAACCAAAGAGACGAGGGATAAATCCGACGTTCGGTAAATAAATGTCATGCATTAAATTCTATCTCATGAGATGAGATTTTAGCCATCTCATCATATGAGATCCATATTCGAGAGGTTTGGGTTCTGATCTGAATTTATTTGACTTAACCCACATAGATCATGGTCCAAGCCCAAATCAAATTTGGCTAGTCCTGAATCTATTTAAATTCAAATCAAGTCTAATTTCAAATCAATATTTGAAATTGACTTGTCCTTCTAATAGACTTAAACCAAATTGAATCTTATTCAATTGTACTTAACCCAATTGAGATAATTCAATCAATCAAATTGATTAATTAAATCATATACGATTCTCAATCGTTGATCAGCAAATAGATCATCCTAGGAAACTTCTATGCGTGTGACTCTCTAGGTTCGAACCTAAGCCGGTAGCATAGAAACAACTTTCTATACTAATCGATGTGCCCATCTAGCAATGGAACCCGACGTCCGGATAGGTCGAAGAGTTGCCGAGCAAACTCCAAGAACCCTAAGAAACAGTTACCGTATAATTCATCCTCTTGACCACAAATGCTAAGGATGGCTTAAGAGCCTGTCAACTCTAAATAGCAAATCCATAAAGTGATTTCAACTTTAGTGATCATGTGACTTTCACATGAAGTGCCTTGGCCAAGGTCTTGCTAAATTGAAACACAAGCATTTCTCCTTTTAATGGGATAGGTCAAATTCCATCTTGATCCACAACTGACTACCACAAGTACTTGACTGCACCCAGTAACCTTTCGTAGCTGGATTAGAAATCCAGGTGGTCCGGCACCTAAGTACAATGAGTTGCTTGTAAGCCACTGGTTGTGATCTTCAGGTCTGAAGGATACTTATACCTATATCTTCTCGGATTAACTCTTGACAGCAGAGTATCCGGAAATGAGTCACGTTCGGTGAAATGTACTCCTACACTTTCACCTGTATGTCATACCAGTGTCTCTACACTCCTTGGTTAAGAGGATAACCAACAAATATGATATACAACGTCCTATAATTGATAGTACTATGGCCCTGTCATAGTATATCATTTGGTCGCGAACTCTTTTAAGGACCTTCTAAGATAAATCCTCCTTTATCGTGAGGAAGATCCTAAGGGCTTCATTACTTTCAGGAGTATTAAGAAGATGTTCTTGTAATGAATAAACTGCCAAATAACTTTTATTAATATATCAATTTATATACAATTTACATCAGCACAATCATCAAATGATTGGCTTTAGGATACTATTCCCAACAAACTCCTACCTAGGCTAAAGCCACTTATTACAGTATACTCATCTTCAACTTATAGTTGTCAAGTCATCTAGGTTTTTTTTCCATCAATCTTCTAAAGATTTATATCACATCGATCTACTATCTCTCAAATAAGATGAAACTAGTACAGTATATATTTGATGTATTGATATGCTCATGATTTTTTTGCTTAAGCTATGACATTTTATTATATAATAGAACTGGTTCATTTATGAAAAGTATCATTTTAAGCTGAGAGATAAATTTTCGCCGGCAACTTGAGCCCCGACAAAATCATCGCAATGCCGTAGAGCCGTCAAGAGGCGCCACCTCAACCCAATCCCCAGCTCCTACTCCCTAACCCCCAACTCCAAGGCTCCTGGACTCCAATGGCGACGGCGGCCACCGCGTCGACCACCAGATTCACCGCTGCTGCCGGCGCCCTCCATGGATTCCGGTGGCGGGCCTCACCTCTGACGAACCTCGCCTTCTTTCCCAAGCCGCGGTCCGCCGCTCCCCTCCGATCCCGGCGCCACTTCCTCTCCCCTGCTGCCCTCCACAAGCCCGACGTCCAGATCAAGGAGGAGGGCCAGCCCGAGACCCTCGACTACCGGGTCTTCTTCCATGACGGCTCCGGGAAAAAAATTTCGCCTTGGCACGACGTCCCCTTGCACTTGGGCGATGGTGTGTTTAATTTTATCGTCGAGATCCCCAAGGAGACCAGCGCCAAGATGGAGGTGGCCACTGACGAGACCTTCACTCCAATAAAGCAGGACATCAAGAAGGGGAAGCTTCGATACTATCCGTAAGATTATTCCCACCTGGATATTTTCTTCCTTTCTTGCACTATTCTGTGTCTAAAAACACTTCTTTTTAGGACTAATCTTGCTGGAAAACTGCTCTGGATTTATCAAAAAAATTAGTTTTTGGATGGAAAGGTGATGCGATACCTTTGTGTTTATTGGGTTGCGATGGCTTGATGTTGCAGAGCGGTCATAGTTTTTGTTAGGATTGGGTTTCTTGATGATTTTACTGGTGCACAGTCTGCTGCAGTCTTTAGAATTGGATATTATATGAGGTGATTGTCGTTCGGGAGATGTGAGAGAGAAGTTTGAAATAGTGACCATTTGACACAAACGGGAGTGGAAGTTTTTATTGCACTCATCACTGGACATAAGAAGATATCCATTCTCTGAAGTTTTTTTTTTTCAATTTAGTTTTATAGGTTATGCCTTCAAATTGGTGAATCCATCCACTTTTTGCCCAATATAAATTGAATAACTTCTACAAGTGGAAATCATGTTGATTTCTATCCCAAACAAATAATGTGACAATCAAATGTTTCTTTCACTCGTGGAACTTCTTGTTTGAAGAACAATTTAGGACAAGGTCTAAACATTTGAGTTGACATCCATCTAGAAGTTGATATATGTAATTTGCTTGCTATGAGCATGTATGTGTGCCGAAGATTTATCAATATTGCAAACTTATAAATGTTTTCTTAAGAATTGTCTCTGAGAACTTAGGTTAGTGTATACTAGGACAATTTAAGTCAGTATATAACTAATATGGGAGCTTTGGGCTTGAAATAATATGGAAAAAAGACACCCAGGCTGCACTATCTGAAAAACATGAGTTATTTAGGCTTGAGATTTGATGATTAGCAATTTTTATGTTGAAAAGGACATTTTATGAGATCCAGTCTAGATTCTAGAAGAATTGCAAGAAGGTAACATATATAAGAATCTAGGAAGCAAAGAGGTTTAACTAACATCATGCCCTTAAAACACAAGCTTAAGGAGCTGCATTATTGGAGTTTGATGCTCTAATACAGTCATGCAACCAACATCTTCAAATATCTAGGAATCATTAATGACATGCTTGATGTTTACTGGCATCATTAATGAGATGACATAGATATCATAAATCAACTTCTGGTAAAGCCGGTATGATACGCATTCATTTTTGTTCCCTGTTTACATTCTCACTTCCTGTACTTGACAAATACTCCTCTATTTTTCTAATACTCACATCCTTTAGGACCTATTTATTTTTATTTTCTGAAAAGTATGCACCCCTACCTACCAGCCATAGTTCAGTTGGTCGGCATTCCTCTCCATTCGAGAGAGGTTTGGGTTTTGAACCTGTGTGATTGTTTTTGTTATTCAGAATTTATTCATTTATTGAGCATTGGTGAGGGCACGGTGACTTTAGTCAACTTGGATTAGTTATACAAGAAAGGGGAAAAGTATGAAACATGTTCCATTCAGACTAGTGTGGATGGAGTGGAGGCATCTTTCTAGATTCTAGATTATAAATATTGCTGTATGCAGTGATGAGAGTGCTGACATGAATAACTAGGAAGGATGGATTGAGAAATGGATGCACAGATTAAGCTTAGGGATTTAATTAAAAAGCCAAATTAGATGACGGAGCATGTGCCCTGATGGTCTAAGGAACTTTGACAATCGTAAAGGCTCAGTTTGTTAAGTAGGGTCAAGTATGGTCGAAAAAGAAAGGAAGTTCTAATAAAATCTCTGCCGAAGTTGCACAGGGAATTTAAAGATGCTTTCATCATTGATTATGGTCATCACTAGAACAAATGGTGACCAAACTATTTGTCATTGCTTATGATTGGATATTAATCTGTACCTTATTACATGTCTCTGTTGTTTAGAACCCCTTATAACTAAAAACTGCTTGATATGTTGTGAAAAGAATCAGGTGTATCTGTAGCAAAATGTATGTGAATAAGTTTGTGATTTCTATTAATTGACTGCTTCATTCCTAATGCATCACTATCAGGTACAACATTAGCTGGAATTATGGATTGCTTCCACAAACATGGGAAGATCCATCCTTTGTGAACTCAGAAGTTGAAGGAGCCCTTGGAGATAATGATCCAGGTTTGTTGGCTTCTCTTGGTATTTCTTGAATTTTGCACTGCTTGATCATTAACAAGGTATAATTGAAGTAGTGGCAAAACATGCAACTTCTTATTTTGTTATTCTTCCTTGTCCAGTTGATGTTGTTGAGATAGGTGAAAGACAGGCTAAGATTGGTGATGTTCTCAAAGTAAAGCCCTTAGCAGCTTTGGCAATGATTGATGAAGGGGAGCTTGACTGGAAAATTGTTGCTATTTCTTTGGATGATCCTAGAGCTTCTCTTGTAAATGATGTGAATGATGTTGAAAAGCACTTCCCAGTAAGCTTAATTCTTTCAATCATTATTCTTGTTAATTTTGGATTTTTTGGACATATAGATATGGCTACATTTCATAAAGAAGATCTTGCATGGCTTTTTCTATGCATATGTTGTCTTCAGCTGGTTGATTCCATAGCTGAGACATCCTTGTTCTTTTTAGGATGTGTGGGTTCAAATCCCACGTTAAGCAGGTTGGGTTTGGATACTATAACATTCTTTTTTGCCTCATATATCTTTTGCTTGCCAAAATTTGAATTGTGAAGTTGGATAAAATCCATGCTATTGTTGGTTATATGGTCACAAAACGTCTGCTGATAGATAGGAGGTTGTTCGTTGTAAAACATTCCATCACAAGTCAGCCAACTGGTTCACCACATTCCAATTTCCTGGCTCATATTTGACACATTTGTTTCAAATGTTTTAGATGTGCACAACGATTAATTAAACGTTTCAATCTGCATGTTTACAAGTACCACATCAGTTGATAGTGCAGGAAAAATTGGATAGCATGTCTCATAACTCTCTTAAGGAGAGAGGCAGTGTAGAAGGGTCATGAAAGAGGGAAAGGCCTTAGTTAACCGTAAAGACGGTTATGGTACTAATAACCTTGTGGTGAAGGAGAGAAAAACCCAACTGATATAGTTGGGTTAAGGGCTTTAATGGTTAAGGTTATGGTTATTTATGCAAGTACCATGTTTATTCAAAATGAGTTATACTTTATCTAAGACATTGGTAATGTTTTTATATTCTAGGAGTCATAAATGAGTTTATCAAAATGTTGCGCAAAGGTGCCTGACAATTTTTAGATGAAGATCTGCACATACTTTGTTCTATATCTTATGGTAGATTGAAGCATCTCGATTAATATATAAGTTCCTATGACTTACATGAATAATAGCTTGAGGCATATTAGCCAATATAAGGGGTTGTTTAGAGTGAACGTTCCCATACAAATTCCTAGTTATATTGGTCGGCATTTGAAATTCTTATGTTTAAAGTACGGCAAATTATTCCTAAGAATTTCATTGTACTTAATTTTGGAAATATAAGATTAACAGAGGGTTTGGTGTAAATCTTTCATTCCCAAGAATCTTTTTTTCCCATGAATAAAGTATTACCATGGGAATTTGACTTTTCACTCTAACAGACCCTAAATTCCTTTAACCGACATGTTTCATTTATTTGGAAACGTGGGGTTAATTCTACCAATCACTTGTATCATAACTTTTCAATAAGTTATATGCGAACCTTTTGTTGCACAAACTTAATGTTAATGAGTAAACGTGTTTTAATGATCAATATTGTCAACTCAACATCCTTTCCAGCATGATTGTTTTGACATTTCTTGTATGTAGGGAGTGAGTCTAGTGGTGACACTATGCTGTCATGTGGTGAAATCTCGCACGTTCTTTCCTGAGTTTTTTTTTTTTTCATTTTATTATAAGGAAAGACTTAAAATCTTTGCATCTTACAAAAAATATGACTCAGAATAGAACTTACCAGAGAAAAAGAATTCATGTAGCCGATCTCAACTGGTTGAGAATTAAGGCTTTGTTGTTGTTGTTGTTTAATTTGCTTACTTCTCTATCTTCTTTTGTTATTTGCATTTGTTTGAAAAATTGTATTGAATTGTTAAAATCAGAAATTCTCTGTTGAGGTTATTGATTATTCTATTTGGGCATTGCTTCAGATTGCAACTACAGGAGTTTTTGCACCTATACTGACAAGGATAATCTGATTACGTTTTACAAACTACTTGCTGCTGTACATAGTTGACATGCACTCTATACAGCTCTCATGCATTCTGCAGTATTTAAGTTGACTTTACATCCTGTAGCTTAGAAGAGAATGCGTTCTGGGCATTAAGCTGCACATGCAGAATTACCAGTTGCTTTGAACTGGATTGTTCTTTGCTCTGTTTTCTAAATTCTAAGACTTCTAAGAGGTAAACATACTCAACTGTGCAAATGAGTGAAAATCGTAAAAGATGTTAAGATCCATGATCTATTTGAATTAGAAATTTTATGATATACAAATAATAGGCCTAAAAATTCTTTTTACTTGCTAGAATTTATGATTTTATTAAATTTGAAATAAGGTTCTCTGGCTTTAATTTTCTCAATGTATTGAGTAGAAATAAATAATACTAATGAAAAATGTGCAATCTATTATAGGATATATGACCTTTTTTAGTGTCATGAGTATTAAATATGGTTCATTGTTAGTTAATGACCATGCATTGTGTATCAAATGCATCTGATCTGATCGGAGAGAGCAGGAAGCAATTTCTTTGATTTGCTTAACCTGAGCCTCCCAAAGAAAACAACAAAAGTTTGAAAGTAGGGTTTTAGACCCTTTTGTTGCTTTCATTAGTTCAATAATAAGATCGATCACAATACCTTTATTATGCTAGTGAGGTCCAAGTCCCTAAATTTCATTTGGATTTCCTTTTAGTAAAAGAAGTTAGGATTTTCCTAAAACAGTAAATCATAATAGGAATAATCAAAAAAAAGTTAAAATCTTCTTAGCACTGATCTCAACTTCTACATCATCTTTGCCTGTTGTCATATGTTACTAGTAGGTCATCACTTTGCAGATATCAATGTGAAGCAAGTTAAAGATTAAATGGTCATCACATTTGATCCACCTAAGAGGCAAGAGGATTGAGTTTTCTTTTAGAAGATATTTTAAGTTTGTCCTTAGTGTTCCAGAAATAGAGCTGGTCTAAGTTTAGCTTATGTCCCTAGTTGTGTAGTTGTCTTCATATGCATGCATGTGTGTGTATGAATGCATGCATATGTAGGGGTGGCCATTTTGCCCTGGCTCAATGGAGACCTGCCATGTTTGAGATGGAGATTTAAGCTTTGATTGGGTTTGGGGTGGGTTTTAAGAAAATCGAGAACTTTGTAATTGGGGTTGGAATGGAGCTAGTATATATACTCCTCACCCCAAACTCACCCTAATCTATATCTATAAAAAATATATATGCAACTACATTTTTAACCTTCATTTTTAAAGATAATTTCACAAAAAAAGCAAGAGTGGGACAATGGGGTGGGGTTGGGGATCCTTGTTTCTTGTGGGTTAGGGATGGGGACTAAATTTATTGCCCCAGTGAGGCATGAGGTGGGGATGGAGTGGGGTATTGGAAGTCAGGGACGAGGACGGGGTGGGCAAAAACTAGCCCTGACCTACCTTGTTATTCCTATGTATATGCATATATATACGCATGCATATGTATGTATATAATTGGTGCCATGTTCCCGTATCTTGACTTTTGGACCTTGTTGTATTAGGCACTTTGTGACACTTTGACACTTGACCCTTGTGTCTCATCTCTAGGTAACGCTAGGCCTAATTGGTCGGCAACAGGTCCAGCAATCATCTGGTCAATATCTTACCCATATTGCTTGTTTTACTTAAAATGTATTGACTACCATATTTAAATAATTGCTAAAAAGAACACTTTCTTTTGAAATTATCAATGTATATATTGACTTAAACATTCATGCTTTATTGGATATACGAATTCCTGATACAAAGCTGTGAGGACATTGCCATAAATGTAACACATTAATACAAAAAGCACTTTTACTTATTGGATTTTGCAATTTTTTCCATAAGGTTATTTGGCTTTATTCTTCTTATTTAGTGGGTGGAAAATAATAGTTCATGTGACACGTGCACAATCGATACTGGATATATGACCTTTCAGCTCTCTATGGAAATTGATAATTATCGGTGATTATGTCTTGTGTTCTACATGATCTTGCTCTTTTGCTTGTTTTACCTAGGAGATCTAGGCTGCCATGTATCACTTCACTGTTAAAAGGACCACCTGCTTTTCAAAACACGCAAACCTTCTGAGGATGTTTGCAATGGTCAATACTTCAATTTGATTTTTCTTTGCTTACTTTTGAATGTTTGGCTGTTCTTTGGGCCACAGAATACTAAAATTTGAATCAGTTTGTGATTTGATTACTCTTTGCTTACTTTTGGATATCTGCCATTTGCTTCAGGGGACTCTTATGGCTATAAGGGACTGGTTTAGAGACTACAAGATTCCAGATGGAAAGCCTGCTAATAAGTTTGGACTTGGAAACAAAGCAGCCAACAAGGTAAACCTAGTATTCTTTTCTTGACTTCTTTCCATACTCGATGTTCCATGTAGAATTTAACTTGGTATTCATAACATCATTTCATCTTCTTCCCTTGCAAGTTGCTCCACCTCTTAGATAATCTCTTTTACATGATTCAGGTATGATTTCTGATTGCTTGCGATGCTTTCTATTTTTATGCATTTCTTATTTATTTTGCTAATCATTACAGATTTGATGATATCTTGATTGCAAAAGCAATGAATGTGATGAGAAATTTTGATTGGACAGTCAGCATGGTGAGGTTTACTGTTGAGGAGATGGTTCCAAACCCTTTGAAACTTTGATATTTGATCTGGAACTTTTGAGAAATTTTTGAATAAAAGGGAGAATCCAGCATGACAGATGTAGGGTGTGGAAAAAATTGACATGGTAACAAGCTGGCGTGTAGCTGGGAATTCTAAGTTAGATCATATTTCATTTGAAGGGCATGAGCATATTGAAACTCAAAAAGGAAAGAAAAAAAAGAAAAGGAAAGGCACTTACTGCCAAATGTCACAAAACTTCAAAATCATAGAGAAGCATATTTGTCTAGATACTCAAACAGTCTTACATTAACAAATCAATCAAATCTAACGACTTTTGGTTCTTGAAAATATGTTGAAGAATCATTTTAAAGATCATATCCAAATTATGAGTGTGAGTTTTGTTGTTTGTTGGTCAGGACATGGTTAACTATGTTAATTTCAGATTTGTTTTTGACATATTGGGTGCCCTTTCTTGAAGCTCATATTTGTTAAGTGGTGGTAAGAATGCAAGGATCATTTTGGACTGAAGTGACTCAAGTCTTGCCTTTCTATAAGATGTGTGAAGTTACTTTGATATACCAATTCCATTTTTAAGAGTAACCATCCAAATAGAAAATTTATGAAATTCTGTAATTCTGAAACACTACAGTTCAAAATTTCAGGAATTTTAAAATGCATCATCCAAATGTAACTTTAGTGTCTTTCAGGAATGGATAGAGGCAAATTGTTTCCAGATGTGCAGCAGCCTTAGGTAGTGTTTGATAAGAAAAATATTATCCATGGATAAGTGTACGGGATAGAGTTTATCCCCTGGCTATCCCTAGGGTATCCCTTGGCTATCCCATTGATCATATCAAATGCAAAAAGGTAAATCCATAGGATAACTTTTTTTACTTTTATTTAGAGGGATAACCAACTATTCCTACATTTTTTTAGGAAATAAATTGAGGGGATATCCCATGGTTAACCATGGATTATCCCTTTGGTTAACTTTATTCTCTACTATCCCTTATAGTTATGGCTTTTGGGAATAAGAGGGAATATCCCCTGGATATCCCCTCTTATCCCCTATTTCAAACACTACCTTAGGGTAAAGTCTTGCAATTAGAGGTGAGAAACTCAAGATTTAGGTGGGGTTGGATGCTGCTGTTAGTTTGATGTTTTTCGTGTTTTCATATAATTGGCCTTCTTTTCTGTCTGTTGGCACGCAAGATATTTGTATGCTGCCTGAGTATAAGGAGCCTGCAAAAATCACTCACATCACAGTGAGGACAATGTTGTAGCAGATTGACTAGCTCACTGGGCAAAGTCACATGGTTTGTCAAAATGTTGAGGAGCAATCATTCCTCTGGGCTCTGTTAACTTTAGTAGATAGAGATGGCTTAAGGTTGTTTCTGCGAACTGTATCATAACATGATATTGCTATGGAGTCTATAGAATTCTCTGATTACTAAGAGGTTCAAGGGAGGCAACCTGTGTGCATAAAAGCATTGTTAGCAAGCATTTTTATTTAACTACTCGGGGGTTCATGTCAGATCCCAAGTAGGTGCTTATTATCTTATAATCAACTCGGTGTTTCTTTCGATGAATCTACTGGAAACAAGGAGGTGTTATTATTTATTACTTGCCTGAGCAAGTTGGAATTCATGTTGTCTTACAAGCAGTGCATGCTCGCTTATAATTGGTGCCTGATGCCTGTACTTGTCAGCATTTGGTGTTTAACTGTGGGTTCTGAATTTAATGCATTGCATTTAAATCTGGATGCTGATTTAAATTGGAAGCAGCGTACTGTTCACTCATTTTATTATTGTTTTCTCGTGGTGAATAGGATTATGCTCTGAAGGTTATCACGGAAACAAATGAATCATGGACTAAATTGGTTAAAAGGTCTGTTCCTCCTGGAGAGCTTTCATTAGCGTGAGTACTGCTCTGAAATTGGCAATAAAAGACGGAATTGACAATAAAAAGGCCATCCGTTTTTTTTTTCATAATTTCCTTAGCATTGAACATATGCATTTGTAAATTTTGATTCTGCAACGTAAAAGAATTTATGATATCATTGAATAATCTTGGACTAGCATTTGTGTCTTCATTTATATATTCTTGTTTTCTGAGAGGAAAAATAAAATAGTTAAACGTTTTTGTATTGAATCATGCCAGATCAACATCATAATCGCCAATATCGGTTTTAGTTTGCTTGCCTTGCCGGCAGGGTTAAATAAAATTGAGTGTATTAAGTTTGAATTGATCTGTTGCTTCTACTGAGCTTTAGCTGGCACCACTGGACCGATCTGAATCTTGTCATGGCTTGGGCTTGGGCTTGAATGTGAAGGCTTACTAGTGTTACGTGGCACTGGTATTAGGCCCCTGTTGTGCACGGCAGGCTGTTCGATGTCATTCCTGATCAAAAATATGAATGACCCTGTAATCTTTTCTTCTTGTCTTTTGTATCTGATTAAAAATATATTTTTCTGTTAAAATGATTTGATATATGTAAATACTTTTTCTGACAGATCTTTTAACAAAAGAATTGCGAGATCTAATTTAAGAGGTTGTGTTGTTCAAAGAGAAGGCGACTAAGTTGGCTTTCATATTCTCTTCTTTTTAAGTTGGCTTTCATATTCTCTTCTTTTTTTTCTTGCGTCTGCTGGTGCTTGAAGCGTATCTTTCTTAGATGTTGATTTACTTTGTTTGAAGTTGTTGCTGTCAAATCACTTTTGATGAGCGCCGGACGAGCTGGAATCTCTGCAGACCTTCGAGGATGTAGAGGGGTCGCCGTCTCGAGGATGTAGAAGGGTCACCGTCTCCTTTCAGGGGCCTGCAAGAAAAGTTTCGGACCGGTGATTTCGGTGGGAACCTTTCGACGCCCAAGTTAAAGACTTGTAGAACAGTAAAAATTTTGATGAGAAAGTAGAGATTGAGTTTCTTTCCCCTCTCCCCCTCGTTGGGGGATTGGGGTCTTTATATACCTGTTCGGGGGTTCCTCTTACCCTTCGCTGGTAACAGCCGAGTAATATCTTCCATTCTTCGTAGGTGGGCATCTAAACGTATGTCATAAGTACGCCACTTAATTTTTTGGAAACCGTCCGTGACCTTAGTAATTGCCGGTTAGTAATATTTGGTGACCGCCCGTGATCCTGGTAAAGCCACGTGAAATTTCTTGCAGCAAGCGGACGCTTGTCGGCCTCTGCTGCCGAGGCCGACGCCGTTGTTAAGACCGACGCCGAGACCGAGACCGACGTCGAGCCCGAGACGGGCCGTGGCCGACGCCGAGGTCGGGATGGGCCCTGACCGACACGGATGTCGAGATGGGCCATGGCCGACGCCGAGGTCGGGATGGGCCCTGGCCGATATGGATGTCGAGATGGGCTGCAACCGACACGGGAGTCGGGGTAAACCATGTCAAGCCCAATTGCCAAGGAATTGGCTCGTGTGTTCTTTGACCGATGGAGCTGTCGGTCTTGGAGGTATCGGCCTTGGAGCTGTCAGCCTTTGGGGCCGACGGTCTTCGAGGTGCCGGCCTTGGAGGTGGCCTTGGAGGTGCCGGTCTTGGAGCGGTCGGCTTTCGGGGCCGACGGTCTTCGAGGTGCCGGCCTTGGGGGTGCCGGTCTTGGAGGTGCCGACCTTGGGGGTGCCGATCTTGGAGGTGCCGGCTTTGGAGGTGCCGGTCTTGGAGGTGCCGGCCTTGGAGGCCGGCGCTGGAGGCCAGAGCCAAAGGCCAGCGCTGGAGGCCGGAGCCAAAGGCCAGCGCTGGGGGCCGACGCTGAAGGCCGGAGCCAAAGGCCAGCGCTGAAGGCCGACGCTGGAGGCTGGAGCCAAAGGTCAACGCTGGAGGCCGGAGCCAAAGGCCAGCGCTGGGAGCTGACGCTGGAGGCCGGAGCCAAAGGCCAGTGCTGAAGGCCGACGCTGGAGGCCGGAGCTAAAGGCCAGCGCTGGGGGCCGACGCTAGAGGCCGGCGCTGGAGGCCGATGCTGGAGGCCGGAGCCAAAGGCCAGCGCTGGGAGCCGACGCTAGAGGCCGGCGCTGGAGGCCGGAGCCAAAGGCCAGCGCTGGGGGCCGACGCTAGAGGCCGGCACTGGAGGCCGACGCTGGAGGCCGGAGCCAAAGGCCAGCGCTGGGGGCCGTCGCTGGAGGCCGGCTCTAGGTTCAGCTGTCACATCATTTTTGGAAATCGCACAAAAGATAATATCACCCAGAGAAATCGGCCTACCGTATCAGATGCCCCCCGCCCCTGAGATGAGTGAGCGCATAATCACCCGCGAAAGGGGTGTTAATATCCTTTGGGCGGCCGATTTTTGTACATCATTTCGCCTATTCAGGCTGTTTGAGATTATGGAGGATTTTCCTAGAGCAATGAGCCACAAAAGGCGAGCGTCATCATTGTGGCAAGGCCAATGCCGTCTCTTTAGTTGCCGGTGCGAACCGGTATTTCATGCCAACGCGGAGCCGGTCTTTAGTGCCGACGCTGGACGCCGGTCTTTAGTGCCGATGCGGAGCCGGTCTTTTATGCCGACGCGGAGCCGATCTTTAGTGCCGACGTTGGACGCCGGTCTTTATTGCCGACGCTGGGCGTCGGTCTTTAGTTGCCGATGCGGAACCGGTCTTTAGTTGCCGGTGTGGAACCGGTCTTTGGTGCCGACGTGGGGTGCCGGTCTTTAGTTGCCGGTGCGGAACCGGTCTTTGGTGCCGACGCTGGACGCCAGTCTTTATTGTCGACGCTGGGTGTCGGTCTTTAGTTGCCGGTGCGGAACCGGTCTTTAGTGCCGACGCTGGGCGCCGGTCTTTAGTGCCGACGCTGGACGTCGGTCTTTAGTTGCTGGTGCGGAACCGGTCTTTAGTGCTAATGCTGGGCACCGGTCTTTGGTGTCGACGCGGGGCGCCGGTCTTTAGTTGCCGGTGCGGAACCGGTCTTTGGTGCCGACGCTGGACGCCGGTCTTTAGTTGCCGGTGCGGAACCGGTCTTTGGTGCCGACGCTGGATGTCGGTCTTTATTACCGACGCTGGGCGTCTGTCTTTAGTTGCCGGTGCGGAACCGGTCTTTAGTGCCGACGTTGGGCGCCGGTCTTTAGTGCCGACATGGAGGCCGGTCTTCTGTGTCGACGTGGAGGTCGGTCTTCGTGCCTGGTTGGCCAGGGCTTTTTGGTGCCGACGCGGAGTCGGTCTTGGTGCCGACGTGGAGGCCGGTCTTTTGTGTCGATGTGGAGGTCGGTCTTCGTGCCTGGTTGGCCAGGGCTTTTTGGTGCCGACGCGGAGGTCGGTCTTCTGTGTGCCGACGGGGAGGTCGGTCTTTGTTGAACAGAGCGACCATTTGAGGAAGCGATGAAAAGACTTTGAAGAGCTATCTGTCAAGCAGGTTCAAATTAACGAAAGTAGCATATTACTGATAATACCGGCGTAAGTTGTCGGCGTTCCAAGTGTGTGGGAGCGATTTTCCATCTAGTTCTTCAACTCTGTATGCCCCGTGGTGAAGAACTTCTTTGACGCGGTACGGTCCTTCCCATCTCGGTGCCAGCTTGCCTCCTTCCGTCGGCTTTGTCACTTCAGCTCGTCTCATAACGAGGTCTCCCGGGCGGAATGTCTTGGGCCGTACTCGATCGTTGTAGTATCTGGCCGCTCGTTGATGGAAGGCCGCCATGCGAAGTTGTGCTTGGTCCCGCAACTCTTCCACTAAATCTAGATCGGCCCGCAGTTGATTTGGGTTGTTCTCTTCGTGGTATAGCTCTGTCCGGGGATTGGGGACACACTATGACTGCCTCGGTCCCAAAGACCAGGCTGAAAGGAGATTTCCCTGTGGGGGCTCGTGGTGTCGTGTGGTATGCCCATAACATGCTGGGGAGCTCTTCTACCCAGCGCCCCTTGCAGCCATCTAGGCGGGCTCTAAGTCCTTGGAGGATAGTGCGCTTGGTCACCTCGGCTGCGCCATTGGTTTGGGGATGCCCCACAGAGGTGAACCGTTGATGAATGCCCAGGCCGCTGCAGAATTCCCGAAAGGCCGTGTTGTCAAACTGTCGGCCATTATCAGTGATAAGAGTGTGCGGCAGTCCAAATCGGCACACGACCGACTTCTAGAAGAAGGATCTTACTTTGCTTTCCGTGATTTTGGTGAGGGTCTCAGCCTCAATCCATTTGGTAAAATGATCAACTGCTATCACCAGGAACTTTCGTTTTTGTTGACTACTCCATCTAAGTCCTTTCCAAAGAAAGGAATTACGGGGTCTACTCCCTCCCGCTGTCTCTTTGAACTGCCGCCTGCCCCCCAGGAAATCATGGCTATGGTCCTCTCCGTAGGGGCATTGTCTGCACCGGCCTGAAGTGTAGAAGGCACCGCTGGGCCCGAAATAGGAGGGTTTCCCCTTCGGACAAACTTGCCCAAGTGACCCTGCTGGACAAGCTCTTCAATGGCCCTCTTCAGGTGGTGGCAGTCTTCGGTGTCGTGATCATAATCTCGGTGATACCGACAGTAGAGCTCTTTATTGCGGGGAGTCCCCGACCTCAGGGGGAGCGGACGCCTGAAGTAAGGTTCTTCCTCAATTTCCAGCAGGATGTGGGATATCGGAGCCATGAGGGAAGTGAATTGCTCCTTAGGAACAAGCGTCTGTGGCCGGCGGTCTGGACGGTGAGGGGGCTCAGTCTTCTGAAGTCGCTCTCTGGCCTGCTTGGTGGGCATTGGTTTCTTGTTAGGATTCTTATCAACCTCCCTCCTGAAGGAATCTGCCTCGTCCACACGGATGTACTTTTGTGCACGGCTTAGAATTTCGGCATAAGAGCTCGGGGGCTTCTTGTCTAAAGAATAGGCGAACCTGGAAGGATGAAGTCCTCATTTTAATGCCAAGGTGGCTACGGAATCATCTAGATTATATACCTCCAGCGCTGCATCCTTGAACCGGGCGACAAAGTCTTTTAGGGTCTCATCGTTCCTCTGCTGGACAGCAAATAGACTATCCGCCACTCGTGGGATCTTCCGGCTCGCATTGAAGTGGGCTAGGAAAGCTCGCTCGAGATGACGGAATGAATCGATGCTGCGTGGTGGCAGACAGGAATACCATGCACGTGCTGCCTTTCGGAGGGTGGCCGGAAAGGCGACACATAGAAGGGAGTCCGTCGCTCCCTGGACCTGCATAAAGACCTTATAGCTCTTCAGGTGGTCCAATGGGTCCGTCGTGCCGTCGTATGGATCCAGTTATGGGAGACGGAAACGGGGCGGCACCGGCTCCTCCATGATCCGCTGGGAAAGCAGGGGGCGATGGTCGTAGTCCGCTCCATGAGGATTGGTGATCCGGCGGCTAAGCTCCTCCAACCGTCGGTGATACTCGTCGAGCCGTCGGGTAGTCTTCCGCTGGGCGTCGTCTGTAGAAGAACCAGAAGATGAAGCTGGGGCAGGCCACCGAGGTAAGGAACGCGCCCGTCTGGATCCGTCTTGGCGCCGATAGGAGCGACCAGAATGACGGGAAGGGGACCGCCGTCGCCCTGAGGCCTCTCGGGGATAGGGCTCAGGAGGTGAGCGATGGGAAAGGGACCGTCGCCGTTTTGAGGCTCCTCGGCGATGAGGTCCCGAAGGCGAGCAGGAGAGAGACCGTCGTTGCTTTGAGGCATCTTGACGACGGTCTCCCGAAAGCGAGTGATGAGAGGCCTCGGGCGGGGTCCCGCCCTGATGGGATAGAACTGTTCCCCGCACCCGTTCGCCCGGCGGAGGGAGATGAGGTGCGGTTGCAAAGTAGCGTTCCTGCAATCCCTGTACCACCGCCGCTAGGTTCTGAACATGGTGAGATAGAACCTCCAGTCGGTCAGGCTGGCTCATCTGGGCAGGGGGCGAAACACGGAGGTTGGCCTCCGTTTGATCAGCCCGCGGAATGCGCTCCGTGGCTTGGCTGGTGGAAGCCTCCTGTGCTCGTGTGGTCACCATCGTCTCTTTCGCAGAATCGGAGTCTGTCACAGGGAGAACTAGCGCCCCCCTACCTGGCGCGCCAATCTGTTGCTGCCAAATCACTTTTGATGAGCGCCGGGCGAGCTGGGATCTCTGCAGACCTTCGAGGATGTAGAGGGGTCGCCGTCTCGAGGATGTAGAAGGGTCACCGTCTCCTTTCGGGGGCCTGCAAGAAAAGTTTTGGACCGGTGATTCCGGTGGGGACCCTCCGACGCCCAAGTTAAAGACTTGTAGAACAGTAAAATTTTTTGATGAGAAAGTAGAGATTGAGTTTCTTCCCCCTCTCCCCCTCGTTGGGGGATTGGGGTCTTTATATACCTGTTCGGGGGTCCCTCTTACCCTTCGCTGGTAACAGCCGAGTAATATCTTCCGTTCTTCGTAGGTGGGCGTCTAAACGTATGTCATAAGTATGCCTCTTAATTTTTTGGAAACCGTCCGTGACCTTAGTAATTGCCGGTTAGTAATATTTGGTGACCGCCCGTGATCCTGGTAAAGCCACGTGGAATTCCTTGCAGCAAGCGGACGCTTGTCAGCCTCTGCTGCCGAGGCCGACGCCGTTGCTAAGATCGACGCCGAGACCAAGATCGAGACCGACGCCGAGCCCAAGACGGGCCGTGGCCGACGTCGAGGTCGGGATGGGCCCTGGCCGACACGGATGTCGAGATGGGCCATGGCCGACGCCGAGGTCGGGATGGGCCCTGGTCGATACGGATGTCGAGATGGGCCGCAACCGACATGGGAGTTGGGGTAAGCCATGTCAAGCCCAATTGCCAAGGAATTGGCTCGCGTGTTCTTTGACCCGATGGAGCTGTCGGCCTTGGAGGTGCCGGCCTTGGAGCTGTCGGCCTTTGGGGCCGACGGTCTTCGAGGTGCCGGCCTTAGAGGTGCCGGTCTTAGAAGTGCCGGTCTTGGCGGTGCCGGCCTTGGATGTGCCGGCCTTGGAGGTGCCGGTCTTGGAGCTGTCGGCCTTCGGGGCCGACGGTCTTCGAGGTGCCGGCCTTGGAGGTGCCGATCTTAGAGGTGCCGGCCTTGGAGGTGCCGGTCTTGGAGGTGCCGGACTTGGAGGCCGGCGCTGGAGGCCGGAGCCAAAGGCCAGCGCTGGAGGCCGGAGCCAAAGGCCAGCGCTGGAGGCTGGAGCCAAAGGCCAGCGCTGGGGGCCGACGCTGGAGGCCGGAGCCAAAGGCCAGCGCTGAAGGCCGACGCTGGAGGCCGGAGCCAAAGGCCAGCGTTGGAGGCCGGAGCCAAAGGCCAGCACTGGGAGCTGACGCTAGAGGTCGGAGCCAAAGGCCAGCGCTGAAGGCCGACGCTAGAGGCCGGAGCCAAAGGTCAGCGCTGGGGGCCGACGCTATAGGCCGGCGCTGGAGACCGAAGCCAAAGGCCAGCGCTGGGAGCCGATGCTGGAGGCCGGCGCTGGATGTCGACGCTAGAGGCCGGAGCCAAAGGCCAGCGCTGGGAGCCGACGCTAGAGGCCGGCGCTGAAGGCCGGCTCTGGGTTTAGCTGTCATATCATTTTTGAAAATCGCGCAAAAGATAATATCATCCAGAGAAATCAGCCTGCCGTATCAGAAGTTAAGTTGGCTTTCATATTCTCTTCTTTTTTTCTTGCCTCTGCTGGTTGAAGTGTATCTTTCTTAGATGCTGATTTGCTTTGTTTGAAGTTCTTACCCCCATGTACATTTGCAACTCCCTTGATCAGCGACAACTACAGCTAGCCATGCAAGTGGAGAGTAAAGATTTGCAGGAAGGGAGGACACACGTGTGGAGAGTAGGGAGGGGATGAAAGCTAGGGAAAGCGCAGAGGTGGAGAGTAAACAAGGGAAATGAGAGCAAAAACCAAGTTGGAGAGAAGCCCAAAGAAAGGAAGTAGGGAAGTTCTCTGATCCTCTTGAATTTGGATTGAAGAAGACCAGTCTTCCAATTATGATTGGTTAGGGATGGCAACCATGATAATATGTGAAATAACACGTACACTAGCAGGTCCCATCCATTCATGATTGTCATGCCAATCATAGTTACAATTGGAAAGAAACCTACTGTAGTCCAAGTAAGATTAGAGAGGATTCCAATCTTTTTCTTAGAAATATTTTCCTCTCTTTTCGCTTAACAAACTATGGGATTTTAACTTATATTTTCTCACTTTTTTCCTCTCTAGTTTGGAGAGGAAGAGTCATAATCTCTTGTTTGCATTATTAAATAAAAGGGTGGTAGAGAAAACAATTCCTCATTGACTTCACTTTTCTGATCAAGAGGGAAAAGAAAAAGAAAAAAGAAAAAATATATATGTATCTTTTTTATATATACTTTATATTTTTGTTCGCTAAATTTTCTTTCTTCTTTTTCCACTTTCCCTCCCATGTTTGCTCAAATTCTTTTTCCGCTCTCGCTCCCATGTTTGCTCAAATGAAAGGTTTCTCTTTTATCCCTTCATTGCTCCTTTATGTTGTTCTCTTTTCTCTTTTTGTTGTTGCATCCAAATGGAATGTGAAGGTAGTGGTTGGATAAATTCATTCTCCTCAGATGATGTTGGAAGCTTAGAAACTTCAAGAAAGCCATCAGTATGTAAAATCCAAAAAAATGTTCAAAATTCAGAATTTTCCAAACAATTATCATTATTTAAGTCATAACAAATTTGGACAAGTCACCTTATTAATCTACGGCCATATCAAACAATTTTATTCATGTTTAATTTTAGAAAACAAAATGCTAGATTATGTGCCCAATTTTGGTATCAAAAATAAAAACTCTGCCAACATCCCATGTAATGGAAATGATTTTTTTTTTGGCACCACGGTTTGGTCTCGCAGCACAATGCAATATTATTCCTGTTACATGCTACAACTTTATCCTTATTATATAAAAAAAATTTAGATAATACTCAAAATAGTTTCATATGGATGAAAAAAAAAAAGTTCAAAGTACTTATAACTAAGCATAGTTATTCAATTAATTTACATTTGAGTTTGTAAGGCTAAATGATTTTGGTCCACTAATTGTTTAATTAGACTAATCGATGGACTTAAGGTTTTATAAATGATATCAAAGCTAGAGCCTATTTGAGCTTATGGATGTGATGAGGAAGATAATATCTAAAAATAGTTGTACACGTGGATTTGGGACCTAGCGGATATAGGTGGACTGGGACTTACTAGTTTAAATTTAATATGCATGTAATGAGACAAGCATCATTTAATTGTCACATATCATTATTAGTTGTGAATCACCCTTAAAAATAGATAATTATCTTCTTTGAAAAATGCAAGATTTATGCATGTATTTGTAATAAAAGTGCTCTTAAATTTTAAAAATCATAATAGCAATTCGCAAATAATACAAGTCACGAATGATCGTCACTAGATTATTATTAAGGCCTATGAGAAATTTAATATTTTTTAGGCAAATGCCACAAATAAAAATTGCTTAACAACTATACTTACTTTCAGTCACATGCATTATTCTTTCTCATACAGGTTAAAAATAAAATTGTTATATTATCTTCGGAATGTAGGTATTGCACCCACATATTAATACATAACTTATTAAGAACTAATTGCTCTAAAAACTCAAAAGGGACCATATAAGTTTCATAAACTTTATTTTAATATATTTTATTAAAAAAATCTAGAGAATTGAGAAGGGTTGATTGAAGTAACTAACAATTTGTGATTGTTATTGGCAAAAGAATATACTATATGCTTAACTTGTATGGCATAAAAGAGAGAAAGAAAAAAAATAATAAAAAAGATAAAAAAAGTACCCAATGACATTCTATTTAAATAAAAAAATTAACTATCATTCTTCCTAGCCTAACTTGAATTAACTTAACTTAACTTAAAAAGACCTGATATATAAATAAATAATTCATTTTATTTCATAAAAGTTACTTATATGTTTTTATAGTTATGCATTTAACCTTATTAAATTATAAACATACAATTAAAATTTATAAATATTTGAAGCCTCAATTCAATAAAAGCTAATTTAATAAAAAATTACAAATCTTTTTCCTATTTTAAAATTTTTATCCAACTTGATTTAACTTGATTAATGGCATAACTCGACTAACCTGAACTATTTCAAGTAATATAAGTCAATCTAAATTTAGATTGCAGTGGAGCTAGGTTCGATAATTTAAAAAAAATTATCAAACCTGAGATCAGGTTTAATGGAGCTAGAGTTTGCATGATTCAATAAGACCAAACTACCTAAATTATGAACCTTATCATTTACCACTTATATGTAGGTTGAATTTAAAATTGGATCACTAATATAATGCTACTATATTGATTTATCGATTGGTATCCAGAGTTCTTGCATTTATTTATCAATTGATGTATATAATTTTTATTTTTTTTAAATAAAAATATTTAATATTTTTTTAGAAAATCAGAACTTCAATTTATTTATGTGTTTGATTGAATTGATGTTCATTTATGTAATTTCCTTTTGTCATACTTATCCCCTTATTTATGTCCATTTATGTAATTTCCATCTGTCATGCTTATCCCCTTATTTATGTCCATCTAAATATATGGTACCATGACCTTATCATTCGTAGCTCATGATACAACCGGTCATAGCTTCCGGCGATCGCATACATGTCCCGACCGGCTCCTCTAAACCCTGAACACTGTCGGGCTTCACCCCCATGCGATCGCATCTACCCTCGCCATTTTCGCCCATCCTCGACTTCGAGAAGGCCGCTGCGCTTCCAAACCTCCTCCTGAAGCACGTGCAGCGCGAGTGCCCCCACAGTCCTACGCCGCGCTGGTCGGTCGCTAGATTTATTAGATAAATCGCGCGAGGGTACGGCCGAGGCCCGTTCAGCAATCTCGCACTCTCCCTACGATCCTAACCCTCCTATCCCGACCACTTTGCATTCTGGGGCTTCGTTTCACCGTTCCCGGTTCGATTCCATCCGCCAGGGTTTCGGTTGGAAGGCAAAGGCCATCGTTTTGTGCGGCGGATTTCGATCTTCTTTTGAGCGAGGTATTTTGTTTTCTTGCCCCATTTTCTTCGAGCTTGGATCGGTTTTGGATGCAGAGCGTGGTTTTGTCTAATCCGCCGGCATCTGAAACCCTCGCCTTTTATTATTTTTTCTAAGCTCTATCCGCCAAAATTGATTGCTAGGGTTTTACTTGTTAGGCAATAGTAAAATTTTCTCTTTTCATGCGTGTTCTTTTGAGATCTGATGACGACGTTTAGAGATCAATGAAATTAGGGATACGATTCTGTATCTGAATATACTTGTAGCATTTGATTGTAGTTGCTGAGCAAAAAGTTGTAGCTTCGGATTACCATCAAAATTAAGCATAGAGGTGTTTTAGGGATGGTGCCTTTTGCTTTTTTTTTTTTTTTAAAAATAATGTTTCCACCCGCCAATCTTTTCGTTATAGTCAGCTAGAAAGGGGGAGGTCGTGGAGGAGAAGGAAGAAAAAAAAAAAAAAACCGTAACTTTGATGCAGCCATTTTTTTAATTTAAAAAATTGATGGAGAAAAAGGTGATACTTGGGCCTTTTTTCCCCGCAGTCACAGCCCATGTATTACGGGAAAAACACATTAATTCGACTATATGCGTGGTAGCATCTTTCTGATATCCCTTTTCTCTTGTTTTTGCATCTGTGCCTTCTATTTCCTTGCCCTCTCTGTATCCTTATTTGTTTTCATCCTTTTGGACATGTCAGTCCTCTGGGCTGACAAGAATTTGAATCCAGTGAACTAGTTTGAATTGTATGTGAGCCTTGTGTACTTATTGGGCTTTCTTCAGAATGTGAGAAAGTGATATCGTGCCCTTTCCATGATCTCATCCAACTGCTAATTTGTCAGCTTCGTAATAAATATGGGGTTCTTCTTCAACTAAATGTAACACTCATTTTTTTAGTGCAATTTCAAAGAGAGAAGAAAATGATGCAGCCAGTTGCAACTGTCTCTTGATGTTTGGATCTGGTTTGCATCTCTTTTGGTCAGTTCATTAAGATATCTTTGGCAGTAAATAAGATAGGCTATACTAATATGATAATCACTTAGTCATAGTGCTCTTCGTGGTCCCTTCAGTGACAGCATTATGTATTAAATGTAGAATGTTATACTCAGATTACAACCCTGCACCTCTGCTTATTAAGTTCTTGTTCTCTACTGTTGCCATATTGCCTTTCTTACCGGGATTAGATAGCATCCTTTTTATAGGATGGCTGTTTGTTAGGCTCACTCTGTATAATTTTAGGCACCTCTTCTTGTATCTTCTTTTGTATGGATCTAGCCTGCATCTTTTGGTAAGTTCATTAAGATATCTTTGTCTGCAAAGGAAGTTGGCTATACTAGAAGGCTTGGGCATTGGGCTGTGCCGTGGCCCGTCGGGCTGCACCAAATGATGGGCCATACCAGGCACGACCCAGTAATTAATGGGTCATGCCAGGTACGGTCAGAAAAAAATTTTTGGCCCGACACGGCCCACAAGGGTAGTGGGCCATACCTGGCACGGCCTGAGCTATTCGGCTGCTCCTTCTGTGGAGTGCCCGGCCGCTCGAGGCGGTTGGAGAGGGAGCGGTGGAGGAGTGTCCGCCGCTCGAGGTGGCCGGAGTGGTGTGGTGGAGGGCGCTGGGCGTCCTACTTTTGCTACAGGACCAAGCCGGCCTGTGGCTTGGTTCGGGCTGGCGGTGTGCCCATCGGCTCGTCGGGCCCAAGCTGCGAGCGGCGGCCCCCACCTGCGCCGGGTAGGCATCCAGTGGGATCCAGTTGGCCTCCCCCGGCCAGCCTCGCCGCCGCCCAAGGAGGAGATAGAGAGGGGCAGTGTTCGGTTGCTCCTCCCGTTATTGTGCCTGGCGCCTCAACGATGCCGGCTGTGGAGGCCCGGCCGCTCGAGGCGGCCGATGAGGGAGGGAGATTAAGGGCCACTGGTCGGCCCTCTGCACGGGAGCCAGGCTCCCGTGTGGTTGGTTCGGGCTTGGCGGCGTGCCCGCTGGTTTATCGGGCCCGAGCCTCGGGTGCCAGCCCCCATCGATGCCGGGGAGGCATTCGGTGGGGTCCGGCCGACCTCCTTGGCCGGCTGTGTGTCCGCCACAGTGACGGTGGCAGGAGAAGAAAGAAGAAAACATAAAGAAAGAAAGAAAGAAGGAGAGGAAAGAGAGAGGGGGAGGCGGCCGCCGGTGATGGCCGAAGCCCGGAAGGGGCCGACGGCGGCCCTATGCCACCGGCCACCTTCCCTTGTTTCGGCACGGCCCACCAGGGTCCTGGGCCGGGCCGCGGACCGGATTTTTTGAGCCTGACATGGAACGTTAGGCACGGCCCAGTTCGTGGGCGGCACGGCCCGGTGCCCAACTCTATATACTAGAATTAATTACTTAATTATAATGCTTTTACTTAGTCATAATGCAGGAAGTTGGCTATACTAGAATGTTAATTACTAATTATAATTCTTTTACTTAGTCATAATTCTTTTACTTAGTCATGATGCTTTTATGGTCCCCAAATTAAGGGTGGGGGAAAATATATCGGATCCTCCTATTGTCCATGTGAATCTCTGTCTATGTAAAATGCAGAGTGTTACACTCAGATCTCCAACTCTAAATATTAGTATCTTGTTTTCCATGGTGGTCATATTGCCTTTGTCACTTGGATTAGATAACATTCGTTGAATAGATGGCTGTTTATTAGGTTCACTTCGGAAGCATATCATCTTCGTAATTTTGGGTGCCTCTTCTTGGATTTTCATTTGTTGCACATAGATTAAGGAGGAGGAGAGATGTTGGTTCTTGAGGAGGTTAATAGAATGTAATTTCCAACCACAACCAAAACTATCTAGCAGTTTTCCAACTATTTGGGGTCTGTTTTATGGTTCCTTAGCCCCAGCTGACTATGGTTTCCAAGTGTTGGCTAAATAACGTATTTCCACAATAAATTTGCGCTAGGAAACTTCAACTTCAGACAGCCTATGCAATTGCAGGATTAATTTATCTTGCCATCTGGTTTGGGAAGAACTTCAGATTTGACTTCTTAAAATAAACAATAACCCTTAATTTGATACCCTCTTCCTAAAATAAACAGTGAACCTTGATTTAATCCTCTCTATGATATGAAATAGACTTCTTGTGGGACCAAGTAAATAGAATTTTGACACTTTGGAACCATTGTAATTTGCAGTTGAGCCTGCTGCATCGTTATTTTATTTCTTTAACTGATGGTAATCCCTGTGCTACATCATACCCTTTGGAAACTAGTTATGATGTAGGCTAACAATCTGTTTGTGAACTACATTTGTTTCTCTTTTTGATGGCTTGCAGCCATGTTTAATGATTCCATTGGATGCTCAGCGGCATTTCCTAAGTTCTGAACAAGTTGTAATGCTAAGGGTCAAATAGTGAGCTATTGATGCATAATCTAGATGGGTTATCATAGTAATTCTATCAATAAAAAATTAACTACGTTTTCTTTCTCTGAGGTAGTTCTAACAATTGGCACTGCATAATTATCAGCTAATGTGGCTTGGGTCAAAATTTGCTCTTAGATCAAAAGAAGGGTGCATGCATTGCTGCACTCAGTTTTTAATTTTTTCACAGGATGTTATTTGCCTTTCTTTCCATGATTAAGGATAGACTTGTAGGTTTATACCTTCTTGGATCCATCAATAGAGACTACAGCTCACTGCAGTTTATTTAGCTATTTTTTCTTTCTATGTTAATCCTTTAGCTAGCAATCCAGCACCACTTGTTCTAGTTGTTAGATATAGGGCTGGCTGGCTTATTTGAGGGGGCTGCTTATTTATGAGAACGAGAAGGAGAAGGGACACAGATGCCCAACCTGTCTCATGAAGAGAGGAGGTACACATTTCTCTCTTCATGTGCCTAAAAAATGGGAAAGGAAAGAGAAAGAAAGCAAAAAGAGAAAAGAAAGAGCAATAGAGAGAGAGAGAAAAGAAAATATAATAAAAGGGGTGAAAGAGAAAACTTTGAAGGTCGGGTCATTCAACCAGCTGGCCACCCCTTTTCCTACTCAAAATGGTTCTCGCCAAGATCTTTTTATCTCTTTTAATCTTGATGGCTAGTCTGTATCATTTGGAAGAGTTACTTTAATGTCACACAAGGTTTTAAGGAATAGAAGAGCAAGTGTAGAAGTATTCAAGGCAGTTCATTGGCCTATTCAAAAAAAAAAAAGGTTCTTCTTCAACCATCTCTGCGACAGTTGCATTTGCTTTTGCCATAATTTCAGTAAATAGCTGAAAAGTTATGGTTTTGCCAAAATAAACTTCTGAAATAAAAGATCAGATCTCTGGTCCTTTTGGAAAATCTGATCAACATTGATACCACATCATCAATTCAATAGATGATAATGATGTGACTGGATCGAGCTTAGGATTGATTTTAGGTACTGCTAGGTCTTAGAAACAAATTTAAGTAAGAAATTAAGATTTAGGCTAGTTGCATCCAAGTGAAGTTTGCTATCAGGTAACGCATTAATTAAAATACCATGACAGATCCTTGCTTATCCATTGGTTTTAGTCAAGGTTTGCCATACCAAGAATTGGTACTGTTTTGATATAAGGCGTACGATAACCTTGTACCGAACTGGTAGTATATCTATCAGATAAACCGGGAGGCCTGAACCTATGAATTATCCTGTATTGAGTTAGCACGGGTCCTGTACCATTTTGAAATAGCGAACCATTTTAGTTCCGCACCGATATGGCTTGGTATGCCTTGTTTTAGGTGGTTTGGTATGGTTAGGCGTACCTTGGTTCTAGTGTTGCATCTTGTACTGAGAACAATGAATTGTCTTTAACTTGTAGCTCTTAGACATGGATGGAAGGCCACAAATATGCTCAATAATAAAACAATTATTCACATCACTCTTTTTCTTTCTTTCAATTTAAATATTGCTAGTGCAAGCATAATTGTTTTACTGACTCTGTATTGTTCCTAGCAGGGAACTGCTCTTGCTTTCATTAACATGACCAGTTTGTATTGTCAAACATACCATAGAACAAGGCAGGTCAGCTTTTCCAGCCTAATATAATTGGTGAACAAAATCGATATGGCTGGTATATTGCCAGGGGATCCCTCGCAATATGGAATGATGGAAAGTAGTCCCTATAGGTTCTCTCATGACAGGCATGAGGAGGTTAATCATACTGGTTCTTCTTGGTATTTTATTCGGAAGGAAGTTGAAGAAAATTCCCCATCTAGGGGAGATGGCATTGATCTGAAGAAAGAGACGTATCTTCGCAAGTCATACTGCACATTTCTACAGGATTTAGGCATGAGACTTAAAGTGTGAGTTTCTATTCACTTCTTTTTCCCCCCTTTTCAAAGTCATAGTGCACGTTATTGCAGGATTGAGCCATGAGACTTTTGTAAGTTCCCACACTTATTTTATTTTATTTTGTATTTTTTTTAGTCTTTTTGCTCTCCTTGTTAACAGTTCAATCTCACTATTTGGTTTGCATCTTTTTTCTTTTTTTCTTTCATAGATGTTTGTTCTTGCAACAAGTTAATTGACAGTCTGAAATCTGTGTTTCAAGTATTCCTTATTAGTGGTTAAAGTTGTTTTGATCGTATTAAGTTTTTTACTGTTTTCAGAAGATTTGTTTTGTCAAGTGTTGTCCATATTTCTGGATTTTATTTATTGATTTTGTGCCCATGGCATGATAAATTGATGTTACCTTACTTTTATGCCAAATGACTTTTGATGCAGACCTCAAGTAACAATAGCCACTGCAATTGTATTTTGTCATCGCTTTTTCCTTCGCCAGTCTCATGCAAAAAATGATAGGAGGGTAAGTAGTAGTTGCTTTATTCAAACCGTTGTGGTTATCAATATTTGGATGCACAAGTCATGCCTTATTTTCTTTTTAAATCATAACTGATTTTGAATTTTTCTTAAATTTTTGCAAGCAGCAATATTTGTTAATTTATCTGATCCGCAAGCATTTGACTTATTTTGCAACATACAATCCCAAATGCTGAATGCTTACTTGAGTAAATATTCTTCTATACTAAAAAATTAGTCATTGTACCTTCTCTACAGTAAGTCCACAGGTTGGCTTCTCTTACCAGACAATGTGTCCTTTAGCTATTTGTATGGAGGTCTATATGTGTATAGTAACTAAGGTTCACTGTACCAGCATGTACTGCCGTATATTGAACTTTTCATACTGTATCAGTACCAACTGATTCTCCACACTGGGGTTACACTGAGCATCAGTAAGCTGAGCTGACCCCTCTACCAGGTGTATGGACATTTGTACCAACATGGCACCGATACAGGATAATATTATGGATCCTGGCATATACTGATCCGATTTTCACATGATAAAAGGTGCCAGTTCGCATATTTATCACCAGTATGCAATTAATTCTTATCTTCTGGGTCCATTTAATAACGATGAAGACTGTCTTGCTGTGAAGCACAGAGACAGGACATTAAATGGATATGACGCCAACAGAAACACCAATTCAGTAAATATTCTAGTTTGCATACATAACTATATCATACATGACAAACATTAATTTTTGCTTAGTATTTCAAAAATTCTATAGCTCTAGGGCTTCTCTCTCTTTTTTGGACTCCTTAAATTTCGGTTAGATTGCATTTGATAATCAAGGGTGAAACCCACTGGGACAAATAAACTAACAACCCTCAAAAGTGCTGAGGACATCTCAGGATATGTCTGGACTAGATCATCATAGCCATATTTATCACCTTTTTTTTTTTAAAAAAAACTGATATTAACAAAAATTATCCAGTAGGCATCATACTGGACGTTTCTGATACCAGACATTTCTGAAATTCTATACTTGTTATATGAAATTCTGTGTCTTAGGACAGTATGTTATGTTTTAGATGCTTCAAAATTTGATGTGTATACAGATGTTGCATGAATTTGCAAGTGACAACACCAGTTTATAATGTTTGACACCTGAACTTGACATTTCTTCTGTTTTTAATATCTGTCCTACTGATAACTATTTGCCTGGTTTATGCTAGAACCCTTTTATTTTATTTAAACACAGGCAAATGCTTGTGTGGCAAAACTGTCACTGTTACATGCTATGCTTTTATTCCCTTCTTCTTTAATGTGTTGATCGAGGCTTTACAGGCTAAATCCTCTCATCTCAGTAATATTCAGTTCTTCGCTTGGCTTCTGTCATAAAATTATTTCCACATCTCTCTTGTATCATATTACTCTTCTTGCTGGAGTTATGATTCCCAATGGGATATCCATTGAATAAGAGATGCTATAGCTTCATTGTTTGTGGCAAAACTTCCATTCAGCTTGAGGGAGAGGACAGCAAAAACCACTTTCTTATTTTAATCATGTGGCATTGATGTGTTCCCAAGTAGTTTTCAGTTATTCGTTTGCTTTTGTTCCTAGTCCCTGCCATTGGTTTTATAATGATGCATTTGCATTTATTCCTTCTATTTGCCCATCTACTTGTTATTTGAACATATAATTAATAAGAGCTGGTGATGATAAGGGATTTGTTTTCTAACATAAGCAAATCCAGTATAAGGTAGTGTGGTAATTGTTTTGGGCTTTTGATCAATACTGATGCTTAAGTTTTATGAACATATTGTTTGCAGACCATTGCTACTGTTTGCATGTTTTTGGCGGGAAAGGTTGAAGAAACACCTCGGCCTTTGAAGGATGTTATTCTTGTTTCATATGAAATTATCCATAAAAAGGATCCTGCTGCTGTTCAACGAATTAAACAGAGGGTAACACATATACTTTTCTCCCTTCCACTTGACATAGATTTTTCTTTGTTCTTTTATGTTGATAGTCATTCTTGCCTTAAATTCTTTCTTTTCCTTGGGTATATCCATTAAGTGTTTCATATTAAATTCTTTCTTTTCCTTGGGTATAAATTTAAGTGTTTCATACTTTGTAACTCATTGACCTTGGTTTTTGTTTTCTAATATTAAATGAGGAAATTAGTGGCATTGAAATATATGCCCAGACCATTAGTGAGTAAGGTAGGAGTTTTGCAATCAACAGGCAGGCACTTTGCATCATGTATAACCTAGGTTCCTGTGGCACGGACTTGTAATCAAAGATATGCATGGATTCTATGTTTCCTTGTAGAGCAATACGTTAATAACCTCCAATTCTCTTTTATCTTATACTAGCTTTTTGTTTGTTTGTCCAGTCGGTATCAATGACCAGACACATTCCCCAATAAGTCATTATCTATCCTAGCTTAAGCTTGATGTGCACACTGATAATAGTGCCATCTCCGTCCATTTCTTTAATTTAACTGACTTGGAGTTCTGATTTTATCCTCATAAATTTCATCTTGTATGCCATCAATGCTGTTGGGACCAGAAAAGGCCTCATGTTCTCTTCAATTTAATTGGTTTGGCCATCTTCTTGAAGTAACCATGTGGCATACAACAGAAGGTACATTAATTATCTTTCCCTTATGATCCCCAGCATTATGTTTGGCCGCAACCTTTTGCTGTTGTTTCTCCGGCATTACTTCTGTATAAAGATTCTGTACTTGGGGAAGGAGATTAAGACATAAAGGAGTGTTGATCACAAAATTGATCTTCCATTTATGTAATTTTTTCATGCTTTTTTTTTTCATTCCTACCATCAACAGTCTTCCATTATTTATGTAGAGGCCTTGTTCTTGCTCCCTGGTGCATGCTGTCTTCGTCCCTTTTTTTGGTCCCTTTCCAGTTAGAGAAAGGAGATTAGAGACTCCTTGGTAAAGTAGAACCCATGGTGTTGATATGCTAAATATCCTACAGTCCTCACAGATAATGAGATTCCTAAATGAAATTGCATTGCACAGCCATCACCCTGTGGACAATCTAGTCTGCTATTTGATTGGCGCGTCTCTATAAACATGAACATCAGTGAAAGGAGGAGGATCTGGGTTAGGGTGCCAAATGTCCGTGAAGCAAGGAGGGTAGGGAGTCTTTTATTGATGTCTAGAATTTAATCAAGTGGATAATATCGAAGAATCCCCTTCCACCCAAATAGCCGTGTCTTGGAATTGGGTGATAGCCATTGTGATAAATTCCCAAGCTCGATGTAGTTCTTCCACAGGAATTGGATGGTGAGACGGCTTGAAACCTGCAGCTGTAAGTGGAACACCATGACCACTTCAAATAGTGACCAGCACTATTAGTTGAACTTCTCCATCAAATTTTGTTTGAGGTTCCTTGCAGGTGGGGATGCTTGCAAACTGCAAGAAAAGGAAATGGGCTACTACTAGTCAAGTGTCTTAAGTGAGTACGGAAGTTAGTTAAGGTTTTGAGCAAGGATTGCCGTATCACTTGTGCTGATATATGCCATATCATACCAGTAAGACAATGATATGGTATTGAGCTTTGATTTGGTATAAACCAAATTCGTTCAAGCTAGGTTGAACTGTTCTGCAGTACCCCATATCATCTTGTACTGCATGGTATTATAGTTAATAGTGAGAAAAGAATGGACATTCTGACTCAGTACAGGGTGCATACCATATCAATCTGTACCATATCAAACTAATAAGGTCTCGGTACCTGTTTTGTTGACCTTGGTTTTGAGCTTCACAGCTCTTTTTGCATGGAGGTAGGTGCATATTTAACTGATTATCAAAAACTTGATGATTACATGCATGGTGAAAGCTTGGAGAAGGTATAGTAAAAGAAAATTGCTAGATCTGATCTTTCAAGTGAAGGATTGGATTTGAGAGTAAGATAAAATCAGATCAGCTATACTAATAGAAAGTGATACCTAATGCCTTTCCAAGCTCAAGCCAAACGGCATGAGTGCGGACAATCTATAATAAGATGTTGGAGATTCTCAGCTACAACAAAGCAGTGCCAGCATTCCATTTGAATATTGAGGCTTCTAGAGGCAGGAATGATGGTAGTTAGCAATAAATCTCACATCAATTTCCAAAAGAATAGTTGTATCTGAGGGCATAGGCTTGATTTCCATGTCCACCTGAATTAAGGAGTGGTAAACATCTCAATTACTAACCTGTCTGTCATTGATGTGAAGAGCCCTAGCAAACTTTGTCTTCCCAATTATGCAAAGGTAAAGGAATGGACAGTTTCGGGGGGAAATGGACACTGAAGAAATGAATTTTTGATTTTACAACAGTGATCAAATCAGCAGCCATAAGTGAGCTGGGGGAAGGAAAAGAAGAGTTGAAACTTGAAAGTAATTGGCATTCCATGAAAGTGGAATGCCAATTTGTTTGCTAGGGTTATTAGTGGAATGACAATTTGTTTGTTAGGGCCAATAACCCTTTTGAAAGCGCCCAAAAAGAACTCTTACAACTGGTTCACCTTGCCCAAGAACAATTTGTGTGTGGGAGGGGGAGGAGGGGGGGGGGGGGGGGGGGGGGGGCGTTGCATTTGCAAGCATATCAGGTGCCAAAGAAATTGTACTTTGAAGAAACTCAACTCAACTCATCTAACCTTTTTTCCAACTACATGGGTCAGCTACATGAATCTTCTTCCTCCACTCTGCTCTATTTAGGACCAAGTCGATATTTAAATTATAAATAGTTATATCTTTTTTAATTATTTCTGTCCATGTTAGTTTAGATCTACCTCTACCTCTATCCTTACCATTAATTGTTAAAAGATCACTCTTTCTAATTGAAGCATCTAAAGGTCTATGTTGTATATGTCCAAACCATCATAATCGAGTTTCTCTCATTTTATCTTCAATTGGAGCTACTCCTATCATTTCTCTTTATGTTTATTTCTAATTCTATCTTTTAAAGTTTTACCACATATCCATCTTAACATACACATTTCTGTTACATTTAATTTATTCACATGTTTCAATATTGCCCAACACTCTGTTCCATATAGCATGACTGGCATAATAGCAGTTTTATAGAATTTTTCTTTCAATTTTAATGGGATGCGCCAATCATATAATACTCCCGAAGTATTCCTCCACTTAATCCATCCTGCTTTAACTCTATGATTCACATCTTCACCTATTTTACCTTCTTGCTGGATAATTGATCCTAAATACCAAAATTTTTTACTCCTTGATATCTCTTAGCTTGCAATCTTCACTGTTTCTTTATTTATATTTCTACTCCCACTAAAATTATATTTCATGTATTCAGTTTTTGTTCTACTAATCTTAAAACTTTTAGATTCTAAAGCCTCTATCCAAATCTCTAGCTTAGCATTTACTCCATATTTAGTTTCATTAATCAATACTATATCATCTGCAAATAATATACACCATGATATATCATTTTGAATATGTTTGATTAATTCATCCATAACTAATACAAAAAGCTATGGACTTAAGGCAGATCCTTGATGTAAACCTACAGTGATTGAAAACTCATTAGTTTCTTCTATTATTTTAACAATAGTTATTGCTCTATCATACATATCTTTTATCAATTTTATCTATCTTTTGGTAAATCCTTTTTTTCTTTAAAACCCATCATATTATTTCTCTAGGTACTCTATCATATGCTTTTTCTAAATCAATAAAGACTATATGAATGTCTTTTTTTTTCTCTATATTTCTTCATCAATCTTCTTAATAAATAAATAGCTTCCATGGTCGATCTTTCAGGCATAAATTCAAATTGATTATTTGACATCAAAGTTTTAGTTTTTAATCGATTTTCTATTACTCTCTTCCATAATTTCATTGTATGACTCATTAGCTTAATCCCTCTATAATTTGTACAGTTTTGAATATCTCCTTTTATTTGTATACGGATATTAATATGCTTTTCCTCTAATCATCCAACATTCTTTTAGTTGCTACAATTCTGTTAAATAAATTGGTTAACCATATGACTCCAATTTCTTCTAAGCCTTTTCAAACCTCAATAGGGATTGCATCTGGTCCTATTGCCTTTGCATTTTTTATTTTATTCAAAGCCTTTTTAACCTCAACCATGCTAAATCTACAAAGAAATTTATGCTCATTTATTACTCCTAGGTTATCACATCCTTCTACCCTTAAATTTATCAAATTATTTTTATTTAATAATTTTTTAAAATAATTTTTTCATCCTTCTTTTATCTCTTCTTCTTTTACTAAGACTTTTCCTCTCCAAGCACAACTTGTCTGCGTTGCTAATTGAAAGTGCAATCTTCATTCTTCCTAGGTTGAGGATACCAGGGCCACCAAGGTCTTTGTAACTAGCAATTCAAACCAGTAAATAAGATGAAGGCCATGGTTCCTCATCAGTGTTACCAGGATTAACTCATGAAAATAATTCATAATGTGATCATAATACTTTTTTCTTGATTGAGATAATGATAACTGAATGAGCCATAAATAAAACTGGAATGGAATAAAGTGCAGATTTTATAGGAACAATCCTCCATCCATTGAGAGAACATTTACATTTCCAAGAGCTAAGACATTGTTCCTCTTTATCAGTTAGAAAATTAAAATCCTTTTTTTCTTAGGCCTTCTACCCATTATAGGAATACCAAGATGTTGTCATGGACAAGGAAACAAATTAATCCCCAACCTCCTAGCAATCCTCCTTTGAGTGTGCTCATGACGTCTCGGTGAGAATGCGGCAGATGGCATATCCGATTAACCTTTTGTCCAGACATCTGATAGTAATAATCAAAAGACTCCGTAAGTTTGTGACACTGATCAATATCAGCTCTAAAGAAGAGGAAATGATCATCAGTGTATGATAGATGAGAAACTGCTGGAGCTTGAGAGCTAGATAAATTCCTGATAAAGTACTTCAAGTCACCTCAGTGTGAAAGGATCTGCAAAGCATGGTAGAGCAAATGATTAATAATAAGGTATCGTGGACAGCCTTGTTGGAGACCAGCCAAAGGTGAGTAATTAGTAGGGATCCCAGTAACAAGTATAGAAATTCTTGGATTGCAGATACATCATTATCGAAGGAAATCTATTGAAAATAGAAGTTGAAATGCTTTAACATTTTCTCCAGAAAATCTGACCTTATCCAATCATATGCCTTATCCATATCAAGCTTGAAAGCCATCATAGCATTGGAAGGACTCATTGTTTCTGCAGAGTACATTATTTCTTGAGTCAACAAAAAAAATCATCTACGATGGATTTAGATGTGACAATCAACCTGCTCATCAGCAGTCAGTTTGAATGTCAGCGCCTTTTACCTGTTTATGTTGGCAATAAGTTTGTATAAAGTAGTGTTGACTCCCTAGTTATTGTTATAAACTCCTTATCCCATTTACCTCAATTTCATGCTTTTCATCATTAGTTATTTTTGCCTTATGCTTAGGATTGTAAATACTGTTCAGAACTTTCAAACTTTGAAGTCTCTGTCATTCTTACTTTGTAATAGGGGAAATAAAGGTGTATGCAAATCACTTCTTGAGAAATAACTAGTGGTGGCTATGTAATAGGGGAATGTCTTCTCTTTCATAAAATCCTTACTGTATTAGTTTTTCTGATCTTATGGATTATTATCCATAAATTTGGACATGAGTAGAGGTTTGTCTGTTTGAATTTTATAGTGGATGTCATATATTTTTGAGTTGGACTTGATAACAAGTGGACCATTAAAACAAACAAACAATAATTCTAAGTTGGAAAATTTTCAACTGAGCATTAATTAATGGAGGTGATGATGCATTTAAAGAAAAGGGGTAATGATTCATAAGGCTTTCATACATTTGTCACACCATAGTTCACCGTCTTGGTATCAAGAGGTGTACTGATGAAATTCTAATATAGTGTTGGTATGTTTGGTAAGCTCGATATGCCCCCCACGCTAAGTATCAGTTCGCCCTATACTGATACCAGTACAATACTGCTACAGTATGCCTGGTATGGCTATGCATCGACTGGGTGTAGCATACCTTGGTCACAACTAGTCAGAGAAACTGATTATACATGCTTAAAAAGGAAAGATGTTCCAGGACAAAACACTAATCTGAGAGCACTCTTCCCTTTCTTGCATACAACTCACATACAATAAATATGTATACATATCTATAAGTAAGAGAGAGAGAGAGAGAGAGAGAGAGAGAGAGAGAGACTTTGCTCCTCTCAAGAGGAGAGGGTATCTTCTCACAATTCTAAATCAATAATGCATCATTCAATTGAAAATCTACATTGTTGATCATGATTCATACCAGTAAAAATGCTTCAAGCCAAAACTAAAATATCTAAGTGTTCTTTAGCCTATTATCACGTGGACATGAAAATGGGCCGTTTCTGTTGTGCTAGTATGCCAATTTATATGTTAAAGCATTTATATTAAGAGTCCATCTTATTGATCATGTTTTTATATATTAAAATGTATATATTAATGCTTAGATCATAGCAAAATATGTTTTCATATCATATTAATCCTTCATTTTTGCACCCTTTTGATTCATAGATACAAACCATGAAAAATATGATTTTTGGTTTTGAGGTAGTTCGTGATCAAACAATGTAGATCTTTGATTTCGATGCCCCATTATTAATTTTGGAATCAAGAGTAGTTACACTCTCCTCTCAAGAGGAGCTAGTCCATCTCTATATATATATATATATATATATATATGCGTGTGCTTCTGTGCAGGTGTATGAGGAGTATATATATGTCTCTGTGTATGGGGCTTAATCCATCTTTGTTATGTTCTTGTTTGTGTTACATCTGGTATAGCTCTTATAGAGTTGCACCTTTTTGAATTAGATGATTTGAGTCGTGCATTGATGATCCGATGTGATCTATTTCCTTTAAATTACTTATATACACTAAAAATCCTGTGATTTGGAGATTCTTAGTCCATGTATCAAGTTGTCAAAATTTGGACAATTTAAATTACATGAAACAAGTTTTTTTGGACCATATATATATATATATATATATATATATATATATATATATATATATATATATATATATATATAGAGAGAGAGAGAGAGAGAGAGAGAGGTTAATTATGCTTTTACATGCTTTTAAATGAAAGGGTGAAAGGGTTAATTAGTTTAATTTGGAGTTAATTATTTTGTGACCCATGTCAAACATTAAGAGACTAGCTAACATCAAGATAGCCTTCTTTTGTTCCTCTTTGTCTTTTAAAGATTAATTAGTTTAGTGGTCTATACTGAATGTTAAAGGCACTGGGACTGGCGTTCTCTCCTTTTTCTTCTCTTCTATTCTTTCCCAGCTCTCCTCCATTATGATTGCAAAAAGATCCCTATATACTTTTTGCCATCTTATCTATAGGAAAAAAAGAGGCATCTCCTTTACTTAAGCTGCCTTTTACATCTCTTGCTTTTTTTCTTTTCCTATTCTTTATTTGTCTTCTTCTTTTAAAAAAAGGTGCCTATTGATCCATTCCTTTTCTCTTGAAAATAATGTGTTCTTTCTTTTCTTTCCTCCAATTTATGGATATAGAATTAAAGATGCTTGGTGCCATCTATATGATCCTTTGCAAGAAATCAAATGTATATTTCATTGGCTAATGTTCAGCATGGGTCAAGAAAATAATTAACTCCAAACCAAAATAATTAACTGTTTTGCCCCTCCTCTGAAAGCATATGGAAGGGAATATATCTGGCCTGTCTAAAATCAGATCCAACGAGTTACAAAAGTTAGAGGACTGAAAGACCTCTACCCTTAAGAGGAGGTTAGTCCGATGCATATGCATTTGATAATATTATATAAAAGAACACAAAGAGACACAAATTATATATGTGTGTGCATGCAAGTGCTTTCATATATACATATGTATGTTGCACCTTACTTCACTAAGATGTGTGCCCTACTTTTTGCCTTTCACCTAGGCTGCAAGAGGCCTTGGCATCTTGGTAGTCCTTGAGCCTTTAATAGCTAGTGATTGTAAAAGACCTCTTTTACTTTTCTCCATCTTATCTATTGGCAAACAAGGGGCATCTTCTTTACTTTAGCTGACTCTTCTATCTCTTGCTTTTTTCTTTTCCTTTTCTTTATGATTTCTTCTTTTTAAAAAGGTTGTTATCAATCCATCCTTTTTCTCTTGAAAATAATGTGTTTTTTCTTTTTCTTTTTTCCAATTTATGGATATAGAACCAAAGGTTCTTGGCGCCATTATATGATCTTTATCTGTCACTCTCATTTCTTGGCATGAATTTGCAGACATTCTCACTCTCCTCTCTGTCAGCACAGTTAAACTTGGATGAAAAATCAAAATTCTATTGTCCAAGGCCTCCATAACAAAGTCATTTTTGATTTTTAGAAACACATTCCACCAAATCTGGTGCTGTGAAATAGTTCAAGAATTTTGAATCAATATGACCGTAAGCCTTATATATATATATATATATATATATATATATATAAACATTGCAACCTATCACTTTCAAGTTTCAATGGGCACTCTATTGGAAGAAATCACCTTGTCAAATACCAAAACAAAATCTTCTTTTCAAGGGATAGGATGATGAAAGCACTATTCAACTCCACCTTCCACGTTGTTTGCAAGATCCAATTTCTGTAATATTTTCTTTCCCCATGTTCAAACAAAATGTTACCCCTTTCTAAAATAACAGACGAGATTAGAACATCAAATTTCAAAGTCAGACATAATAAAAAAATTTGCAGAATAGCCATGAAAGATAGGGTTGTGCTAACCAGTATGCCATCACATTTCCATCAGTACTGAACTTTTGAATATTTCTTAGGTTAGGGCATTCATGTGATTTATGCTAATTGTCTTGTGTTTCTATGAGTTGCCAATGTATTGCTTCCATGAATTTCAATGCTGTCTTCTTTCATTTAATTTTTTAAGCTTTTGAAATTTGATCTCACATTTCATGTCTAGATCGATCAGTGATATACTTCATGAGGAATGATTATTAATGCCAAGTGACAAAATTTGGCATTACTCTATGCAGGAAGTATATGAACAACAGAAAGAACTTATTTTAATTGGGGAGCGGCTGGTACTTGCAACTCTTGGTTTTGATCTGAATGTGCTTCATCCATATAAACCCCTGGTTGAAGCGATAAAGAAGTTTAGGGTTGCTCAAAATGCCCTTGCACAAGTTGCTTGGAATTTTGTCAATGATGGGTATGCTAAAGCTACCTTTTTCTCTTTTCCAATTATAATTCTCAATGGTGTGTATTTATTGCGCACTGGAAAGGGGTGTGCAGGCTACGTACTTCGCTCTGCCTGCAATTTGAGCCCCATCATATCGCAGCTGGTGCCATCTTTCTGGCTGCCAAGTTTCTGAAAGTGAAGCTGCCATCCGATGGCGAGAAGGTCTGGTGGCAGGAGTTTGATGTTACCCCACGACAATTGGAAGGTTTGTTGACCTACTGTGTGCAAGCATCTGTACCTGTTTTTAGCTGTAAAAATATGTTAGAGCAGTTTTACTTGACCTACTGCTTTACTAATGTTAATTCTCTATTTTTTTTCCCATCTTCTCCATTTCTGGATCCTTTCTATTTTTGAATAAGATTTACCTTTTATTCTAATTTTTCTATTTGAGTTCTTTTTTTTTTTTTTTTTTACGAAAAAAGTTTTACTTTTTAATCTAATTGTTCTATCTAAGTCTCTTTTTTTTTTAAAATAAATTTACTGTTACCGTTTCATTTTGTCCTTAGCTTTCAAATGCTTCTGCTTTCAGAGGTTAGCAATCAAATGCTGGAATTGTACGAACAGAATCGTGTGACACCACCACCATCCCATGGGAGTGAAGCTGAAGGGAGCTCTGTCACTGGGGCCAAACACCAGACTCCTTTGAAAGCTCCATCTGCTGTTGAGGAGTCTCCACAGAATGAACACTCTCAGGCAACAAAAACTGCAGCCATGCAGAGCGCTGCCCTAACAAGCTCATTGGCTCGTCTGGTGCCTGATCAATCACGCCCTGATAGGCAAAACGGGGCCCAGAGGGTTCCACAAAATGAAAGCAAGGCCATGGGAACAATGAGCAAAGAAGTGGCTTTTATGATAATAAAATGGAACTTGGATTGAAGGATCATCGACATCTTGAAGCAGGGAATGTGACAGTAGCTATAAACAGCAGATCCAATTATGGGTCTGAACATCCAGGAGAAGAGTCTGTGATATTAGTCACTGGTGGAAGCATACAAGCAAAAGACCGGAGTTTTGGTGGCAATGAAGGACTCAAAGGTTACTCTCCAATGAATGCCATAAAGAAGATCGACAAGGATAAGGTGAAGGCTGCTTTGGAGAAACGGAGAAAGTTCTGTGGTGATGCTGCTAGGAGAGTGGATCTGATGGATGAAGATGACCTCATTGAGAGGGAGTTGGAAGACGGTGTTGAATTGGCAGTTGAGGATGAGAGGATTAAGAAGGAAAGGAGGCATAGCTGGTCAAAGCATACTTACAGAGAGGAGCCCCAAATTCCAGGCCGTATAGCTGAGAATGGGTACCATAGAGCTGACAAGGCAATGGAGAATGTGGAAGAAGGGGAGCTGTCAATGGATAGTCAGGAGTTCCATTCTCCAGAGCCTCTAGGCCAGAAGAGGAGAGCAGTGAGCCCAGGTAGACAATTTGTGGGGAAGGATGGGTTTGACCTCCTACATTATCATACATCGTCCTCAAAGCACCGGGATACAGTGGATGATTCACGTCTGATGGGAAGGTTTGAGCGTGCTGAGAGGGCTCATAAAAGGCTAAGGCAGGAAAATCAGGTCTGATGTTCTTACAATAGCGGAAGGCATTTTTAGAAGGGAAAATACTGGTCAGGTACAAGTTTGCCCATTTGCTGATCTGTGTACCAGGATGCTGGAATATAATTTTATTATCCATGATGTGCTTGTGCAGTCTGGACCTGTCAGAGATCGTAAGATTCATCTCCAATTTAATTTTATATAAACAAATTATGTACCATTGTTAAAACTCTCTCCTCTGTGCATTTCCTGACAACGTTTGTTGATGGCCATAAACTTGTGCCTTGCTGGTTTCCTTTGTCAATGGAGACCCATGAGGAGCAAAATATGTGACAAATAATTATCCAATTTGTTGCAAATCTTTATTGATTTTTTTTTAAAAAAATGTATTTATAGAAATGAAATTACCATCAGCTACAAATTCCACTCCCTGTTTAACTGTTTGCAGAATTTGTTGAATTTACTATATGAGGTTGGAAGACTAGTATACCAAGTTCTGTGCCTTGCTACGATCACAAAATGAGAATGAGACACCCAACGCATATATTTTTCCAGGATTCTGAATGATCAATGTAATTCATGTGTGGGTTGTATCAGTGAAATATCATTGAGGCATCCCAAGGTAACAACATCTTAAAATTATATGGCTTTATGCTTGAGAAATCAATTCATCATATTCTGTGGAAGACTTTTAACCTATGAGCTAGAAATTCTAACAAGAGCATCCGTCGCCTTTTAGAATTCCAACGACCTCATATTCTGTGTGAAGACTTTAAACCTATGGGCTAGAGATTCGAACACTTTAAAACTATGGGCTAGAGATTCGAACAGGAACATCCGTCGCCTTCTAGAATTGACAAGCAGTTTTGAGGTGCACTCGTCTGTAGATGCGTGTCGTGTCATCGGAAGAACCGAGGAGCGATTATTGCCAGTGAGTTGTGCTTGGTTTGCATATGCTTTCGATCTGCTAAATGTTTTACAAACAAGATGCGTCTGTGTTCAACAATGAATACAGAGCTTCTTGACATCCTTTAATTAGGTTGATCGATCGAGAGGAAAATTTTCCTAGAAGCTTTTGTCCTCATGCCTACTTCGGGTGGATGAAGATTATTCTGTGCATAAATATTATGCCACTCACTCAATTATTATTCCAACCCCGAAACTCCTAAACTATTCTAATCCTGATGAAGAAGGCATGGGACTCGCCCCAAAGTCTTTACTGGAACCACTAATCCATCAGCAAATTGGCCGACACCTTGTCATGACCACCGACCGGAAAAAAAAAAAAAAAACACTTTTATGGTACGCCTCTTTAATTTATGAATCTCGATGATGATTCAGCGTGCCTTCGGCGAGAAGTCATCTTCTTTTCACATTGCCTCGCATCCTCTTCATCAAATTAAAGTTGAAAGGACGTGGGCAGACGTCAAATTATTCCGCCAACTTGCCAGGCAAAGCAAATGATAAGTAGAAAATGAGTAAAACACGAATGGTTTCATTTCATTTCACCATCTGACGAATCAAATCGTGCCACGCCCAATCCGATCTCCTGAAAAGAAGCTTCCCAATTTTCAAATTAAGGGTGTGTTTGATATGGTGGATATCTTTTCTTATCCTTAAATGCTATAGCTATAGGGGATAGTGCTGAAAAAGTTTAAGCAGAGAGGATAACCCATGGTTAAATATGGGTTATCCCCTAGGGAACCCAAGAATAATTAAAGTTATCCCTTGATGGCAGAATGATAATTTTAAAAAGATGCTTATCCCCTTAGCTATCTTCTGGATAAATACTATTCTGTACATTTATTCAAAAATAGTAAATAAGCTATCAAACACTAGGTAGCTGATCTGGTTTGAAGTTGATATATACTCTCATCAATCGATCCCTGGTCCAACTAAAGTATGCTGCTGGGTTTTCTCTGTCCCCCTATAAGTATTAGAGGAGGAGATAGCAGATAAGAGAAGAGGAAGAAACCAAAAGACAATTAAATAATGACATTGGTCATGGCGATTAGGGTGGCGCTAGAGATAGCAGGGGCCATCCTTATGGCGAAATGGATGACTGCTGGTTTGTCGTCGAAGCCAGAGCCCTGCAGTAGTACACACTGCGATGGCCGCGGAGATGACCGCATTCCGAAGAAATCTGGTACGTTCCGATAATTATTTAATTTTATTTTTTTCTTTTAATTAGCAAAAGAAGGATCGATGGAAGCTATTGCGATGCCATCAAATGCCATCAATTAATTGATTCCTATTGACCATGGGTTTCTTCTTGGCCTCGTTATTAACCAGGGCTACCATGCCCAACAGTCATTTGATGGCATCGCAATAGCTAATCGAAACAAAACTTGCATATATGATAGCAGTTTTCTGTCCCAAACCATGGGCTAATTGTTGATTTTGTTAAGACCGAAACATACCATTTGATCTTCATGCATGTTTTATTTAAAATTTATTTTACTCCTTAAACTTTCGCTCTTTCGCTAGACTTAATTTATTTTGAGCCTCAAATTTTTAGCATTTACGGTATAGTCCTCTATATTTTCCAAATGCTATATTTCTTAAGTCTTATTACATGAACTTGGTTAGAACTGATAGAATAACTCTCTCTCTCTCTCTCTCTCTATATATATATATATATATATCAGTTTATGTAATAAAAATCTAAAAGATGAAGTTATAGATATTAAGAGGATAAGATATAAAATAATTTTAATTAAATTGGTAATAAATAAGGAGCCAATAAATATTATTAATACTTATTCTCGTCAAGAGGTTTAGATAGTGTGATAAAGTAAAGTTTTTGAAAGGATATGGATGGACTAATTCAAAAGATTTCTACTAAAAAAATAATTATTGGGAGAGGTTTAAATTGACATATAGGAAAGTATAATATAAAATTTGAAAGAATACATAGAGGTTATGGATTTAGAATAGTAATGATGAGAAAAATGCTATTTTTGAGCTTGCGATGACATATGATTTAGTGTTATTCAATACATATTTTAAAAAGAGAAACTCTTATTTTATAATTTTAAAAGTAGATATAATACTAATCAAATAGACTTCTTTCTTATTAGAAAGATTGATCAAGTATTTTGTAAAGATTGTAAGGTTATACCAGATAATGGTCTAACTACACAATATAGATTAATGGTTATCGATATATGTATTCAAAAATAAAGAAGAAAGACTTTAAGGTATAAAAATTGGATTAGATTATCGAATTTGGAAGGAGAAAACCTAATAACTTTTAAAGATAGAGTCATGAAGAAAAAAAAATATAGATAGAGAGATTAATACCATATAGGAAGAGATAGCTATAATAGTATTAGAAAAGTAAGTGTACAGGTATTAAGAGAGTCAAAAGAAAAAGATTATACGATAAGAAAATTTGGTAATGAAATAAGAAAGTTCAATTTTTGGTCTGAGCGTAGTATAGATTCTGAGTCTAATGATGATCTTGATGATGATGATGTAGATAATGATGAGACATATTTGACAAGTAATTCCTTTTTCAACTTTATTCTTAAACATTAAAGAGTTTATAATATATGTACATCTTATTTGACGATGTTGTATTATATAATTGGCTGGCTTCTTTGTATCTATCATTTTAACAGATCCATCAAGTGCTAGAGGAGTTATACACAAGGTTGACGTGCAGAAGTTGCCTCTTGACACGTATTCCTCTCACATTTAATATGGCTTTTCAACCTATTGGTAAAGAAGCTATTTCTCTTGAAGAGTGTTTATGCAACATAGCAAGGACGCGATACCTTTGTCCAATAAATTACTTATATTGGCATCAAATGCCCAATAAGTACAAAGAAAAATGTTGGCATACTATTAAGGTATTAAATGCAGCTTAATACTCTTTGAATCTCAATTGTATTTTTATCTAATTGATGATCAAAATTTTCACTTGTAATAAAAGTTTGTTATTTTTATATTTTATTTGATAATGAATTTTCTTTATTGTAGTCAATGTTCATCATCCCTGAAGATGAAGCAGTAGAACGAAAAATTGAGCAAATTACTATGGACTCACTTTCAAAGAAATGGAGAGAGTGGAAGGATGAATTAAAAGCAAAGTATTTTGATGGGTCAAAACAGAAGTTAGAGATGGTGGCTAGTCTTCCTGATATGGTAGATCCTGCGCAATTTGCATTTCTTGTTGATTTTTGGCTAAGTGATGCTCGTAAGGTATGCATTTTTTGAATATTGGCATTTTTTTAGTGACAATTTTTATATAATAAGCAATTATACCCTTTTTTTATAGAAGTGTATTATTAACTAATTGCATAATTATGTAAATTTAATAATTTTTAGGATTATAATTCATATAAATTTTATTTTACTTATTATTAATGCTATATATTTTTAATTCTATGTAATTATCAAAACTTTGTGAGAAGAATAAGGAAAATATAAGCAAGCAAAAGATGCTTATACTATTGGAACCACAGGATATACATGATATGCCGATATAGTATATCAAACTTTTGATTTATTTAATATTCTATGTTATGTACCATGTCTTTATATATGGATTTTAAATGTGCAATAACTACAATGTAGGAAAAAGAAAGTGGTGTGGCAATAGGTAGAAGACGATCATATGTGGTCATACATAAAATAAAAGATGGGCAACCTATAAATGAATACACTAAAGAAAATATTTATGCAATTCCTTTTCCTAATTTTGTATGTTAAAATTTATATTCCTTTGATGAGAAAAATATTATATAAATTTCTTATTTTATTATTTTTAATTATTAATATTTAGAGAAAAATGAAAGAGTTAATAAGTTGGCAACCAAGTAGTTCAACCTTAAATTCAAAAGGAACATTGTTTGAGGACCTAATGACATATACTCCATGGTCAAGATTGCAAGGTAGTGCACATAGTATAAGATTTGGTTGACATCCTTCAATCCAAGGTGTACCAACTTTTTACGTACATAAAATTTTAGAAGATAAAAGGGCCAAAGAGAGAATTCATTAGCTAGAGGACGAGGTAAATATATGGAAGTCAAAGTTTGCCATGTTTGAGCAAAATGTGCAACAGTAAACCTCCTAACGTTAGTTTATAAGCAATATTATATTTTATATTCTATTATATATATTATAATGCAAATAAGCTTATTTTATTAATTTTAATGTTTGGACATTAATGATTGTTTAATGCATGCAATGCAGGGTATAATTATGGATGATAATTCTCATGGAGTCTCTCCTTTTATTCAACAAAAATCTTCTCGTACAAGTCATAATTTTCCACCTCGCAAAGGTTTAGTTTTTGGGATATGATACTTAAAATGATACATGTTAGCTTAGCTCAAAGTAAAATTTACTTTATCCTAAATTTTTTTTGAACCAATTTTAAAACACATGTTTGAATGTTGGTGTTTCTACTAAAATATTCTAGCTTTTTGTTGTTAGAAAATAAAGAATATTTAATTTTTCTCTTCATATAAACTTCAAAGCTGATATATTCATTCGTATTTTTTATTCCTGATGCACGTACAATGTTACTTTTTGCTTATCACACTATACGTTCAATTAGCTTGGACGTGCCTCCATCTTATTCCTTTGAAAATATTAAAATTCTTTTATTCTATGTGCCATCACTTAATATAAAATAGTTTGTACATTTTTATATTTGATACAATGATAATTAGAATTGTTAAAACTATTATGAAATTATTTAAGTTTAATATTTTATTTACAGTACGAATTTTTTATGTAACTTTTTCGGCAATTGCACATTGGTTGGATCATTATTTCCTACAAATAACTTTGAAATGCAGGAGTTTTGACAACTGCCACAAAATTTGGTCATGTTGTGAGCAAAAATCAACACTATATATCAAACAAATAGCAGTGGTTAAGTACGTTCTATCATTAATATCCTATTAAAATAATGGTGTTTAGGTATTGCCACTAAATGCTATATATAAAACAGTGCAAAGGTTGAAGAGTGAATTGCCACTATAAGTATAAATCAGTGGAAGTTTTAAAGTATCGCTATATATATTACGTAAACTATGACAGTTTAAAACACCATAATATATACAATAAACAAAGACAAATATTAACTGTCGTCTTGTTTATTGCTGCTGTAGCATTACAAATTATTATAATATCTCTAGTCTATATATACTAGCATGATAACAAAACATCACTAATAGTCTATTGTGATAGTACGTACATCAATGGCAGTTTAATAGACTATCGTTGCAATCTATAGTGGTGTTTTTTTGGTTTTCTAGTGGCGGCCGGATTGAAGACCTACTTTCTTGTGGTATCTCTTATGGGTCTCTAATTCTGTTGCGAAGGTTATAAGGACATAACTTTTTTTTTTTAGAAGAAATTATTTATTATCACAGGTGATGCTCATGAAAATCGTGTTACCAAAAAGATAAAAATCATGACTTATAATATCTGGTCTCGTGAGGATATGCAATTGAAGGAGAGAATCAACGCAATTGGCCGCCTTGTAGAGAAGCATTCCCCAGATGTTATTTTCTTCCAGGTACGTACGTCCTACTTGCATGTAAAAAATTTGTTGCATTTAGTTATTGCTGGATTAATCATCAAAAGTTTCATGTTGCAGGAGGTCACTCATGTTATCCATGAAATCTTTCAGAGTTTTGAATGGTGGAAAGCATATGAGCATTCAATTTTACCCACAAAAAAAAAGAAAGGGCATTTCTGTATGGTGGTAACCTCTCAAATTCCTACTACTAATTAAAATTCCATTAAAGTTGCTTAGTTTTAGAGGTCTGCATTTTTTTTTTCCTATAGATTTTATTTTCTAAACTTGCTTTTGTCAAGGTTGTAGACCAATGTCTAGATTTCGATTGCATTTTCCTTGCTTGCAGTCTTAATTTTTTTTAAAAAAATCAGCTATATACATTATGGAATTATCTATCTTATATATTAGCTTGTAGGGTGCTGAATTAATATTTTTTTTAATCTCTATTTTACTTTGCATCCTCTCCCCTTTTGTGGAATTCAGAATGAAAAAAAGTTAGCTAAACTATATTTTTAACCTTTGAACTTAGATGTGCTACTTTATTATCTGATCTTTAAAAAATTATAAAATTAATCATGAATTTTATTTTTTATTTTTATTTGATCATTGTCGTTAAAACAGAATAATGTTACAAGCAAGTTACTTATTGACATTTTACGTGTTCTTCGTTTCATCACCATGTCAATGATAAAAGAGAAAAGAGAGGAAGCAAAAAAAGAGAAGCAACACGGAAGAAAACCAAAAGGCGCTTCTTTTCCCCCCCTCTCCTGGCCAAGCGGGGGCTTCCTTCCCCGTCTCCCCCCATCGCTCGGGGGCTTCCTTCCCCGTCTCCCCCCATCGCTCGCCACAAGGGCCTTTCATAGGGGGGACCCCCTTCCGCAGGCCCCCCCCCCCCCACTCTTCAGGCCGAGCGGTAGCTTCTTTCCCCATCTCCCTCTATCGCTCGCCATGAGGAACAAAGGGCCTTTCATAGGGAGGACCCCCTTCTGCCACCCTCCCACCTCCACTGGAGGGCGGAGGCCTTTCGTGACCCCCTTTTGCCTTGCATGGGGGGATGAGTCTTCTATGGCCCTCTTCTATTGGAGGGGGAGCAGGGGCTTTCTTTCCCTTCTACCCCTCTCCTCCTCGCATGCTACTAAAGGTTGAGGGATTTTTCATGGTCCCCTTCCACATGGGGGAGCAAGGGGGAGAGAAAGGGGAGGGAGCCTAGGGCCTTTAGCAGCCCCCTTGCACCGAAAGGGAAGGGAAGGAGGGGGTCTTCTTTCATTACTTTCTTTTTTTTTTTCTTTTTCTTTTTCTCTCTTTTTTATCGTTAACGTGACGATGAGATAAAGGACACATGAAATGCCATGTAGGTAAGTTACTTATGGCATTACCTATTTTAACAGCAGAAACTAAATAGAAATAAAAAATGAAGTTAAGAATCAATTTTATAACTTTTTAAAGTTTAAAAATTAAAATGATATATCTTTATAAGTTCAAAGATAAAAAGTATAGTTAAGCCAAAAAAAAAAAAAAAACTTATGCAGTAGTGCATATGCATGTGCAACTGTAATATTCTTTTAAGCATGTTATAAACTTATAAATTAAATAAAAATCACCTTCTTAATGTGACCATATATCAATACTCATTTTTTTCATATAAAAAACTATTTTGATATTTTTCCTCTTCCTTTCATCACTCGTCATGTTTGTTAATGTTGATATTTCCTTAAGTGTACTCAAGAACTCACTACATAAGATAAGATTGTGTCCTTAAATGTACCCTCTCTCTATCTAAAATATTAGTTTATTATTCCGAGGATAGCTGAGATAGTTGTTTTAGCTGTAAAATGGATTACAGGCGATTTAAATTGAAAATTCAAATTATTGAATATGATTTATACTGTAAAAAAAACTTAAAAAGTAAAATTTATGTATTTTGATGATTTTTAGCTTATGCATCAAATTTGTATAAAAAATGAATAATATTAATCAAACTAATAAAGGGCATATAAATTGAAAAATCACCTTTTGGGTCATGATTTAAATCTTTTAAAATATCAATAGAACTAAATTTTAATGATTAGATCATGGCAAAATATAATATCGTATTGCTAAATGAGTCCACTCTAATACATACTTAATGATTAAGTTAGAGACAGCTAAATATATGACTTTTATGTTTAATGAGTTAAAGCTTAAATTTGAATGACTTATCATTGATTTTGAAGGTGAGAGAACTATGCTCTTGAAATTAGCATATTGGAAATATTTATCTCTTTCTTTACACATACTAGAGAAAGGTTAGAATATTTTTGAAGTATTTGACTCCAAATAGTTTTGCAAGGAAATCAATATCAAAATTGAAAACTGACACCATTAATCATGATTTATGACATATAAGATAGGTTGAATCTAAAAATCATAATTTTTTTTATGCATGTATGAAATAAAAATAAAATTAACAATATCAAACGTATATATGATCTTATATTCTAGTTTGTTGAATAGCTTACAAACAATCAATTTAATTAAAATTCAATTTATATATTTTAAAGTATTTAGATCAAGATCAATTTCTTGGAAATATAAATTAAAAAGTTTATGCTATATTTTTTGTTTAATAGGTACATTACATTGCTGGTCTTCAATTTTTGCTAGCTAGATGTATAGTAAAGAGATGAGCTCCAAAATAGACCATCTTTAGTTTCTAATTGTTTTATACATCTTAAATCATGATCAACATTTTTTTTTTTCTCTTTTCTTTTTTGAAGGGAAGGAGGTTTTATTTATCTAATGTTACGGTAGTAAGCTCAATAGATATATTAGATATTATATGGAATCCTTATCAAAATAGAAAATATATACGGAATGATGCCTGCATCAATGGATCCATTAATTGTAGAGTAATTAGTATCTCAACATAATTATGTTTCATGATCCACAGTCCATCCATGGTTATATGACACCTAATAAATCTTTTGCTATTTCCTAAGTATATATATATATCCCAGTCATCAATGTTGGAGATAAGCTACATGGTGATCATCAGCTCTACTCCATTTCAAATGCCAAGTTAAATTTATTTCATGTGGGCTCTTTTTATGCTAAGTTAATCCATTAATTCAATCGTTGTGAATTCTTTCCGGGATGAGTACGTACACAGTGAAGTTATTTTAGTTTTATTGCGTCACGTACCACCACTGAGATTGATCGATCGATCGTCGTGCTTAATTATATTATATAAACCTTGTTGCAGTTGTGCAAGCTACCAGTAAAATCATCGGGCTTTATGAGGTTTGAGAATTCCACAATGGGACGAGACGTTTACACAGCTTCCGTCGAAGTAGGGGAGGGAAAGAAGCTGGTCGTCGCCACTGCCCACCTCAAGAGGCCGGATCCTGGAGAGAAGCATTGCCCAGAACGCAAGGCTCAGGCCGAGAAGGCTCTCAGCTACCTCGACGATTTTTCGGACGTTGTTTTTGGTGGTGACATGAACTGGGATGAGCACACGGATGGAGCTTTTCCTCTACGCGATGGGTGGGCTGACGCCTGGGATCATCTCAGACCTGGAGAAAATGGATGGACTTTTGATACCAAGTCCAACCCAATGTTGAAAGGCCGCAAGTTGTTGCAGAAGAGACTCGATCGTTTCCTGTGCAAATTAAAGGATTTCGAATTGGTACGTGTGGATATAATTGGGAAGAAGGCCATACCTGGGATTTTATGTCATGACAACAACATGGGGAGCAACAATATCAGGACCGTCCCAGCCCTGCCCAGTGATCACTATGGGTTGCTCCTTACTGTGTCTTGTGTAACAAGGGTCTAAATAACAATGATAAGTCGCAGGATAGGATTGAACTCTCTCTCTCTCTCTCTCTTTCTTAAGAAGAATATTTGCTACATATTTTGGATTGTGTTAAAAATTTAATGTATTTCAATATTCAAAAGATGATAAGTCTTGACCTTTTGACTTATTCATCTTTTTATATCTGATAAGTTTTTTTTGACCCTTTTGTCCTCTTTGACCTTTTGACTTGAAGTCTTTTTATCTGCTATGTCGTTCTCAATCGGTGAATACCATTGTTCTGAACCGATGCATACCTTCTTATATTCAGAGAGACCTGTACTTATCTTTCAGGACACATTTAGAGATACTTTCTTTCCTAATCTTTTTCTTTCTTGATCTGCTGATTGAAGGAACAAAATCATTTCGATTATTCATTCACTTCTGATATTGATGTGTGCACACATGTTAGAGGTCTTGTTACTATTGTATCCTAATAGATAGTCGTGATATTATCTTCGAGAGGCACGAATCTACTCTTAAGGATAGTGCCATGCACGCCTCAACCTCTTCTCACTGTTTAATATTATCTTGGGTACTATCTCATCCTTATCTCTCCAACAATTATCTATCCAACAAACTTAAGATTATCCTTATCTATCCAACAATCTTAAGAGTAGATGGATTCTATTATGATTGCTGCTTCTAAATCCTTTTCCAATACATTCAAGATTAAACAATTTACTAGTTCTCATTATAAATGATGGCAAGAGAAAATATTTTCTATCTAAATGTTCATAATATTGCCTATGTTTTGATTGATCCTAGACCTGAGAAAAAGGAGGACCTTTCGGATTGGGAAATGGCTAATAGAATATGTAGGCACACTATTTTAGTACTCTATCCAATGAACTGCTTGATATTTACTACCCTATTAAATCAGCCTCTGTGATTTGAAAAAGCCTTAAAAAGAAATATATTCTTGAAGATGCTGGTACTCAAAAGTTTGCAATATAAAACCTTTTAAACTTTACCGTGTCAGAAGATAAAGATGTGTTATGTCAGATCCATGCGTTTCATATTCTTATAGATGACCTTAAAAATGAAAACATTAGTCTTCTTGATGCTTTTATTCCTGGATCCCTAATTGAAAAATTATCAGAATCTTGAAAAGACTATAAGAATAATCTAAAGCATAAAAGAAAGTCTCTGTCTCTTGAAGAAGTCATTATATATGCATATTAGGATTGAAGAGCATAATAATTTTTATGCACAAAAGGCTAAGGAATATGATAAGAAGCCAAATTTTCATTTTTAAAAATGTCAAATTTTAAGAAGGAAAAAAGGAACTTGCTATGTTTATGGAAAATCAGGACACCATGCTGCCCAATGCAGGTTTAAAAAAATTAACGATGCTCTAGCCAAACCAAAGGTTAACTTGATAGTTGGAGAAGAAGTAATTGCTACAGTTGTTAGCGAGGCCAATATCGTAGTACATATAAAGGACTGGGTGATAGATTCTGAAGCCACACGTCATATATGTGACGATAGAAATGCATTTGCTTCCTATATTCCATTGCCAGAAGGAGAAGAGAAAGTCTTCATGGGCAACTCAAAGTCTTGTGCTGTGATTGACAAAGGAAAAGTCAATCTAAAAATGACTTCTGAAAAAGTTCTTTCCCTTGGAGATGTGTTACATGTGCCATACATCCGTGTGAACCTAATTTTTGTGGCTTTACTTAGAAAAAATGGCATGAAAGTATCATTTGAGTCTGACAAAGTTGTCATGACCAAATCTGAAAATTTTATTAGGAAAAGTTATTGTAAATAGGGTTTATTTGTATTAAATGTACTTGAAGTCATGAATGGAAATGCATCATCTTCTTTTACTTACTTGCTTGATTCTGGTAATCTTTGGTATGGTAGATTAGGACATGTTGATTACTCTTATATTAAAATAATGAAATAATTAGGTTTGCTAAATAACATATCTACTTCTTATGATCATAAAAAATGTCAAATATATGTATAATCTAAATCAATTAAAAAGAGTTGCAAATCTATTCATACAAGAGAAACTGAATTGTTAGAATTAATTCATTCTGATTTTGGTGATTTAAAAGGTAATATGACTAGAAGTGGAAAGAAATATTATATTACTTTTATTGATGATTTTTTTCGTTATACAATAGTTTATCTACTAAGATCAAAAGATGAAGCTTTTGAAATATTTTTAAATATAAGGTAGAAGTTAAAAATTAGTTAAAAAATAAAAAAAGCTTAGATCTAATAGATGAGGAGAATATAATATTACTCCTTTTAATAATTTTTATGCACAATATGGTATAATTCATGAATTTATTCCTTATTCACTTGAATCTAATGGAGTGGTGAGAGAAAGAATCACTATAAGAAAAAAAAATATTGCGATGCCCAAATGCATCGCTAATGCACGCTAAACATGCTATTGCGACGCAATAGCGACGCAATGACTATGTCGCTCAGATGTCCGTCGTAATATCCATTTGTCACAATTGCGTCGCAATATTGCAACTCTCTGCGACGCAACAGTGCGTCGCAATATTGCGACGCATCCAAATGCGTCGCTAAATTTAAAACTAATTTTTAATATTTAAAATTATTATTAAATATTGCGATGCATTCAATTGCGTCGCAATATTGTGATGCATTTAGCTGCGTCGCAATATTTAATAATAATATTTTAAATATAATAGCGACATAATATTAGTCGCTAATGCGTCGCTAATAAATTTTTTTTAAAATATTGCAACGCCAGGTCACTGCGTCGCAATATTTATTAATAATATTTAGATATATTAACGATGCAATTTTAGTCGCTAATGCGTCGCTAATGAAATTTTTTAAAAAAATATTGCGACGCCAGATCGTTGCGTCATAATATTTAATAGTAATATTATGAAAATATTAGCGATGCAATTTGAGTCGCTAATGCGTTGCTAATTAATTTTTTTAAATTATTGTGACGCCAGCTCATTGTGTCACAATATTTAATAATAATATTTTGAAAATATTAGCGATGCAATTGCAGTCGCTAATGCATCGCTAAATAAATATTTTTTTAAAAAAATAAAAATTTAAAAATTAAAACGGTTAATACAATTTCGTTACATTTAAATATTGATCGAAACATTCTTCACTCATATTGATCCAAACAATAATCATTCAATTTACAAAAATAAATAATATATTAAAATTTTGAAGTTTTCATATACAACATATAAAAGAAAAAAAATACATCAAGAATCTGAGCGATCACGTGGAGGCTGTGGAGGCTGGAGACTCTGCGACAAGCGGCTAACCATATCCCGCAAATGATGCATCTCATCTCGCATGTCTGCAATCTCCTGATCCCGGCCTCGCATACGATCCTCGAAATCTGCTCGACCTCCTGCCGAACCTCCTCTGCAATAGATCTTCGAAGGTCGTCTAAACGCTCGGGAGGAATATCACAGAACTCGCGAGCTGGAGGCCTGATGGAGAAAATATGTAGAAGCTCTAGTGCCCAGACCATAGACCCTGCGGTCTCGCGGCTGGGCACAACAGCCTCCAAAAACACACGTCGACTCTCCTCTGCTGAGAGTTCGACGGGTGTCTCCCCATCAGTAGAGTCGACCTGCGATGCCTGGGAGCGAAGCTCCTCGACTCGTGTCTTTAAATTATGAAATCAACAATAAATGAGTTAATAAATTTCTCAAAATAAAATTTTAGAAATTAAACAGATACTACATAAATCTAATTTCTTACCGCAACCTCCCGTGATCGCGTGTCGACCCAGGAACCGTCCCTCCTGGTGTGTGTCGCCCTGAATAGACGAAACTCACCAGGATCTCCGCCCTCCTGCTCAGACTATAACAATAAAAAAATTGATATTAATACAAATATTTGTAAATAACTAAATAGTAATTAAAATATTTATGTTTTCTTACCATACGCCGTCTGTGCTCCTGAATCGAAATGGAGCCCGAAGTATGGTGGGAGAGACCCGTGCCAGGACCGTCCTTCTCAGATCGGCGGTTCGTGCTGGCTGATGCGGACCTCCTGCGCCAGCCATCGGACTGCCAGGCCTGCTGCCACTCGTGCCAAATACCCTCTGGCACATGCGCAGGATGCTGACCCGATGACCTCCAACGATGAAGCATGTCGGAGTATCGGCGTCCCGTCAGAGCCTCCCATGCTGCCCTAATGGCATCATGGCTGGCAGGATCCCACGTAAACTTTTTCTGCATTAAAATAAACAGTTAGTTTCTGAATTTATTAAGATTAAGAAATTTTATATCAGTGATAAATTGTATTTAATAAGTTTACCTGAAACTCAGAAAAATAAAACTCCCTCGTGGCTGGAGATACGTGGCGCCAATCGTAGCCACTGGGATCTGCACGCCTCTGAAATACGGCGCTGATGTGGCTGGATACATGATGCTGCTCAATAAATCTGTTAAAAAAATGCATGTTTATAAGTAATTGACTTAAAAACATAAACATATATTTTTAATTAGTATATACTTACAGCCCCTGAGCATCAAGTCGAAGTACGGTGCGGCCGATGGTGGAAGAACTCTCGGAGGTATGTGCCGATCGGCTGGATGGTAATACTGCTGGAGAGATCGAAGGCTGTGCGACTGCTGGAGATCCGAACTCTCCATCTCCGATGCTCATGTGATCTGATGCAGCAGGGCTACATCCTTGCTCACTCCATCTGTCGTCGGTAGATCTACCTCTGCCCGTCATACTGAAAATACTAAAGATTCATACAATTAAATTACGATTAATGATTGACTATGTAAAAATTTAACACTTATAAAAAAAAGTTAAATTTTAAAAACCTCTATGTTTAATCGGTGTCATTTGTTTCGTGAAATGTTGGTTCAACATCCGATGCCGTATCGGACTGCGATTCAGTTTCATTATCATCGGAAGGAAACGAACATTTGCATCCGCAATTTCTTGGACATCACCATTTGGATCTCTAAGTGATGTTTCAGGAGCCCTTGTGTCGTCCTCAATTGCATGCATTTCCATCTCATCCTCTTGAAATGCAGGGCACTCGGCTGATTGACTTGATGAACTCTCCTCTAATACGATTGTTGAACGTGGGACGATTTTAGAAATGCCCACCAATCTCGCTTGTCGTTGCGCAAACTTGGATATCCGCAGTAAAAGACTTGCTGAGCTTGGGATGCAAGGATGAATGGGTCATATTTCTGCAATCTTCGTCGATGGTTCACTTCAACCAAATTGTAGTCGTTATGAACCCTTTTGCCCACAGGAACTATCGGATCGAACCAATCACAACGAAACAATACGGTTCGTTTCATAGGCCAACCGGGATATTCAACTTCAACCACCTCTACTAACTTTCCATAATAATCCTGCATATTTGCTCCAACACTTTCTCCTTTAACACACACGCCCCAGTTCTGCGTGCCTCTTGAAGCTGCTAATCGTTCAATCTGAAATTTGTACCCATTTACAAAATAGCCAGTAGAGGTTGTTACGGTCTTCAATGGCCATTGCGATAGACATTTAATGAAAATATTGTCGGTTGTGGACCATGGACCGTTTACCTATAAATTAATAAGCTATTCACATCCAATTCAAAAAATAATAGCCATTATTGAAATTGATTGAGTGATACTACTCACAAATTCATAAAACCAGTAAGCAAACTCTGTTTCTAATTTCTGCCCAATTGCAACTTGACTGATGTCGGGATTCATCTGTCGTTGTCTATCACAAAACATCCTTATGGGATGAAAAGGATGAAAACTGATGTTAGTAATTAAATATTATGGTATATTGTAATTTAAATTAAAATTTCCAATTAAGCATTGAAGTATACATTTACTCAATATATGATCGACTTCTCTACAGTTCATTAGGATGTAATAATGTGCTGCATTATACTCCATATCGCTAAGATTTCTTGACTTCTGCCCACCAAATGAACGGCCGATACCTTTAAAAATTGATATTCTACCATCATTAGGTTCTCCTTCGTCCACACATACGTCATCGTTACGACCAAGATTTCGGCTCCTTGTGTGGACGTGACCCTCAAAGTAATGTGAGGCAAAAGCTGAAACTTCTTCGACCAAGTGTGCATTGCATATAGAACCTTCAACCCTTGCCTTATTACGCACATTATTTTTTAACTTCTTAAGATACCTATATGTAAAGTTGAAACAAAAAATTAACCAATTTTCTTGCAATGAAATAATATTTGAAATGTCAACATATCTTAATGATGTATATATTTACCTCTCGAAAGGATACATCCAACGATACTGCACGGGACCAGCTATGCTCGCTTCGTATGGCAAGTGAACCGATAAATGCTCCATTGAGTCAAAAAAACTGGAAGGAAATATTCGCTCAAGCTTGCATAAAATAATTGGAATTTTCTCCTCAAGCCTTGCCATGGATGCAGAAGTAATGACTGCGGCAGATAACTCCTTGAAGAACAAGCTGAGCTCCGTAATTGCCTTCCAGACATGTTGCGGAAGCAACTCATGAAAAGCTACAGATAATAACCGTTGCATTAAAATATGGCAGTCATGACTCTTCATGCCGAACAACTTGAGCTTATGCATGTCCACACACCTACCGATATTTGAGGCATAACCATCTGGAAATTTTAACCCTCTAAGCTAGTTACATAAAACTTCTCGTGAATTTCTGTCAAGAGTGTAACAGGCTTTAGGATAGGTCCCGTCGGCACTCCTTCTCAAATCACCTCTTCTGAAGTACTGATTAAGTTCTTCTCTTGACTTTGCAGTATCTTTTGTTTTTCCCGGGATGTTTAGCACCGTGTTAAATATGTTATCAAAGAAATTTTTCTCGATATGCATAACATCCAAGTTGTGCCGGATGAGATTTGTGCTCCAATAAGGCAAATCCCAAAATATACTTCGCTTCTTCCAGTTATGTTCTTTACATATATGGCCATTTATTCTATCTGCATCCGGTTCCCATGCATACATCAACCCCAAATGCTCTATAGTATCAAATATATCCGTGCCGGACCTAACCGGTTCGACGAATTTTGTGACTGCTTTGTTCTTCCGGAAGGCAATCAAGTTACGCCTATAAGGATGATTTGGGGGCAAGAAATTCCTATGGTTATCAAACCATGACTGCTTACCACTCTTCTGCAATGTAAATGCATCCGAATCATACATGCAATGAGGGCATGCCAGACATCCAGCAGTGCTCCAACCAGACAACATTGCATATGCCGGGAAATCACTTATTGTCCACATCAAAGCAGCTCTCATGATGAAATTCTGTTTCATAGAAATGTCGTAGGCTACGACTCCTGTTTCCCACAACATTTTCAATTCGGCCACCAACGGTTGCAGAAAGACATCAATCTTTTCCTTTGGATTTGATGGTCTGGAACCAAAACGGTTAAAAACATTACAGTATCTTTCATGCACTTCCATGGAGGAAGGTTATATACAGTCAGTATCACAGGCCAACATGAATACTGTTGCCCCGCTTGACCAAATGGTTGGAAGCCATCGGTACAAAGACCTAATCTCACATTCCTTATATCTTCAGCGAAATCAGGATGATTTTCATTGAAATGCTTCCAAGCCTTTGAATCTGATGGATGCCACATTTCATCCTCTTTAGATTCATGTTCGGCATGCCATCTCATATCAGCAGCTGTTGCCTCAGATCTGTATAATCTCTGCAGGCGTGGGGTAAGAGGAAAGTAATGCATCCTCTTGTAAGGCACACTTTTCCTCCTACTTGTACTGGCTCCTCCTTCGCTGTTTTTGTACCTCGATTGCCCACAAATCTTACACCATCTTAGCTTTGAGTCTTCACCCCAAAATATCATACAATTGTTCAAGCAACAATCGATCTTATTTACTGGGAGCCCAAGCCCATGCAACAACTTCTTTGTTGCGTAAAAACTGTCTGCTACAACATTATCATTTAGCAAAATTTCTTTGATTAACCCAGCTACAGAATTGAATGCCTTTTCTGATAATCGATGTTCTGCCTTAATATTCAACATTCGAGCAGCTGTAGACAACTGGGAATGACCCTCACAACCAGGATACAATTCTTGATTTGCAGCACGCAACATATCATAAAATTGTTGTGCATCTGGATTTGGTTCTTCCATAAATGTATTCTGATTGAATTCATTACCCGATGCATTCATCACCATTTATTCATATGTGTTTAAATTCACAAATGTTCATCTACGGGAATTGACTCTTGTTGGCCTATAACAGCTGCTGGAATATCCTCTGGTTCATCATGATAGTACCAAACATAGTAATCAGGAACAAACCCCTTCTTACACAAATGCACCTTAACAGTTTCAACATCTCTGTAGGCTTTATTCTGACACCTGTGGAAGTTGCATAGGCACCTAATCCTAGGGCCATCCATCCAGTCATGTTGGCTACATGCAAATGCGATAAATTCTTCCAATCCATTCAGAAAATCTGGATTAAGCAAGCCATCTTTTATCCTTGCATACATCCACGAGCGAGCCCCGCTCATTTTTGTCCGACTTATACAAAGTCTGGTAAACCATTAAAGGAAACCACAAAATAAAACTATATTAGTATTACTAAATATATACTAAATTATTTCTTTAAAACAACTAAGGTTAATAACAACCATTTAAATCATTTATAACTAAACCAATTTTCTTTTAGGCAACTAAGGTCCCAATCATGCAAGGGCGAGCCACGGCTACGATCCTTGGCGTGCTAGCAAGGACCGAGGCACAGGTTCATGGCTAATGGTAGGGCTTGAGTTCGGGTCGGGCCGCAAGGCGGTTCGTTCAATCATGAGACTTCACATGCTTTCAAATGTCCTAAATTAATTAAACCTTCACCCTATGTCTAAAAGGTAAGGCCCTATCCCATTCAAGAATATATTTTGCGATATGGTTGTCTGCTATTGATTATCATCGATCGGTTACGTTGAAATTTCAGCAGCATTTCTCCATATGTTCTCCTAAATGTGTGGTATATACGCCACACTAGGAGAACGTATGAGCAAATACAAACCGCAATCTCAACCAAAGATGATTAATAGCAGACTACCATATCACAAAAAATATTCTCAAACTGTCCACCAGGATAATTTGAGAATTTGCAAGACTAAATCTTACAAATTCTCAAACGGGTTTAAAGGTTATAGTGCTGTGATTAATTATATGAAAATCCGAAGACAATCGAACTTATGCTTATTATTCATAAATTCTTGTCAATTCTACAAATAGAGGCATAGTGTTCTATATATATAGTCAATGGCTTCTTAAGATTATTATGTCAAATATAATTGTTTGTGAAGACTAAAATATAAATCATTGAAAGTACTAATGTATTCTTGAGAATTAAATAAAACTACAACATGACTTTCATTCAAACATTACATAATTTAATGCATCATTTAATTTGAAGCAGAATGTAAATAATCAAGACATAAAAATTGTAAATAACTACAAATGCACAAAAATTATTGCATAAATAATTTTTTTTTTTACCTGGCCACCGTGGCTAGGCCACGACCGTGGCCGTGGAAGATAAAAGGGGAGGGGGGGTTTTCCCCACCCCCGTAACAGACATGTTTTTTTTTTTTTTTTGTCCTGACCACCGGTGCCGTGGCCGGAGAAGATAAAGGGGGGTTTTCCCCACCCCCTGTAAAAGACTTTTTTTTATTTTTTTTGTGGCTTGGCCACCGTGGCCAGGCCACGGCCGGCCACGGTAGCGGCCGTGGCCAGAGAAGGTCAAGGGAGGGGGGGGGGGCTTGTAACAGTCAATTTTTTTTTTTTGACTGTGGCTTGGCCACCGTGGCCAGGCCACTGCCGGCCACGGCAGCGGCTGTGGCCGGAGAAGACAAAATGGGGGGGGGGGGGTCCCCCCCTGTTACAATTTTTTTTTTTTTTACTGTGGCCTAGCCACCGTGGCCAGGCCACTACCAGCCACGGCAGCGGCCGTGGCCGGCTTCTCCGGCTGCGGCCACGGCCGTGGCCGGAGAAGACAAAATGGGGGGGGGGGTTTTCCCCACCCCTCCCTGTTACAAATTTTTTTTTTTGACTGTGGCTTGGCCACCGTGGCCAGGCCACTGCCAGCCACGGCAGCGGCCTTGGCCGGAGAAGACCCCCATGGCAGCAGCCGTGGCCGGCTTCTCCGGCTGCGGCCACGGCCGTGGCCGGAGAAGACAAAATGGGGGGGGGGGGGGGTTTTCCCCACCCCCCCTGTTACAAATTTTTTTTTTTTTGACTGTGGCCTGGCCACCGTGGCCAGGCCACTGCCGGCCACGGCCGGAGAAGACAAAATGGGGGGGGGGGGTTTCCCCACCCCACCCCCCCCGTTACATTTTTTTTTTTTGACTGTGGCCTGGCCACCGTGGCCAGGCCACTGCCGGCCACGGCAACGGCCGTGGCCGGAGAATACAAAATGGGGGGGGGGGGGTTTCCCCACCCCCCTGTTACAAAGTTGTTTTTTTTTTTTACTGTGGCCTGGCCACCGTGGCCAGGCCACTGCCGGCCATGGCAGCGGCCGTGGCCGGAGAAGGCAAAATGGGGGGGGGGGGTTTTCCCCTCCCCCCCTGTTACAAATTTTTTTTTTTTTTTGACCGTGGCCTAGCCACCGTGGCCAGGCCACTGCCAGCCACGGCAGCGGCCATGGCCGGAGAAGACAAAATGGGGGGGGGGGGTTTTCCCCACCCCCCCTGTTACAATTTTTTTTTTTGACTGTGGCCTGGCCACCTTGGCCAGGCCACTGCCGGCCACGGCAGCGGTCGTGGCCGGAGAAGACGGCCATGGTCTTGGCCGTGGCCGGAGGAAAAATTTTACAAAAAAAAAAAATTGAAAGAGGGTGGGGGGCTTACCTCGGTCGAGAGGAGACGCCGGAGTTGGAGGAGACCGCAGGGGAGCCGGAGCACCGAATGGGGGGGAGCCGGAGCAGCGAACAGTGGTGGGAGCCGGAGATGTTTTGGGGAGGGCGGCGGCTAGGTCAAGACGGGGAAGAAGAAGAGAAAGCCGACCAACTTTATATATAAGTGATTAGCGACACAAATATTGCATCCCTAATCGGTCGCAATTTTTTTTTTAATTTATTATGTATTAGCGACGCAACAATGCGTCGCTAATCCATCGTTAATTTGGCCTTATTATATTTTTATGAAATAGGTAGTGACGCAATTAATTGCATCGCTAACTTGGCACCAATGTCCGGGAGGAAAATTATTTTTCTTTTCTAGAAATTACATCGCTAAGGCGTCGCAATATTTTTTTAATATTTTTAAAAGATTAAAATAATAATTTATGACATTGCGATGCAATGAATGCGTCACAATATTATATTTATTTTATTTATTATTACTGATAAAAATATATTTACTAAAAACTATTGCGATGCATTAGTTGCGTCGTAATATTTGTTTATTATTTTCTTCAAAAATGCATCGCTACAGCGTCGCAATAATTTTTTAATATTTATAAATGATAATATTTATAATTTATGATAATAATTGTGATGCATAAATTATGTCACAATATTTTTTTAAAACTTTTTCATTACATATATTTACAGAAAAAACATTGCGACGCAACTAATGCGTCACAATATTATATTTATTTTATTTATTAATACTGATAAAAAATATATTTACTAAAAACTATTGCGACGCATTAGTTGCATCGCAATATTTGTTTATTATTTTCTTCAAAATGCATCGCTATGGCATCGCAATAATTTTTTAATATTTATAAATGATAATATTTATAATTTATGATAATAATTGCGACGCACAAATTGCGTCGCAATATTTTTTTTAAACTTTTTCATTACATATATTTATAGAAAAAACATTGCGACACAACTAATGCATCGCAATATTATATTTTTTTTATTTATTATTACTGATAAAAATTTTATTTACTAAAAATAATTGCGATGCATACATTACATCGTAATATTTATTTATTTTTTTCTTCTAAAATGGATCGCTACGGCATTGCAATTATATTTTAATATTTATAAATGATAATATTTATAATTTATGATAATGATTACGATGCATAAATTGCATCGCAATAATTTTTTATACTTTTTCATTACATATATTTATAGAAAAAATATTGCAACGCAACTAATGCATCGCAATATTATATTTCTTTTATTTATTATTACTGATAAAAATTATATTTACTAAAAATAATTACGACGCATACATTGCGTCGCAATATTTGTTTTTTTTTTCTTCGAAAATGCATCGCTACGGCGTCGCAATAATTGTTTAATATTTATAAATGATAATATTTATAATTTATGATAATAATTGCGATGCAAAATTATGTCGCAATATTTTTTTATACTTTTTTTTTACATATATTTAGAAAAAATATTGCGACGCAACTAATGCGTTGCAATATTATATTTCTTTTATTTATTATTACTGATAAAAATTTTATTTATTATTACTGATAAAAATTATATTTCTTTATTTATTATTTTTTTATAACTTTTTTATTACTTTTTTTTAATAATTATAAATGATCCGACGGTTGCGATCGATCCAAGCCATGATCGATCCCGGTCGGCGACGACCTCTCTCAGACTGTGGCGATCGATCGGATTGGCGACGATCCGACGGTTGCGATCGATCGAAGCCATGATCGATCTCGGTCGGCGAGGATCTGACGGTTGCGATCGATCCAAGCCATGATCGATCCCGGTCGGCGATGATCCGATGGTTGCGATCGATCCAAGCCATGATCGATCCCGGTCGGCGATGACCTATCTCGGACTGTGCTGATCGATCGGATTGGCGATGATCCAACGGTTGCGATCGATCCAAGCCATGATCGATCCCGGTCGGCATCGACCTATCTCGGACCGTCGCAATCGATCGGATCGGCGATGATCCGACGGTTGCGATCGATCCAAGCCATGATCGATCCCGGTCGGCGATAATCTGATGGTTGCGATCGATCCAAGCCATGATCGATCCCGGTCAGCGACGACCTATCTCGGACCATGGCGATCGATCGGATCGGCGATGATCCGACGGTTGCGATCGATCCAAGCCATGATCGATCCCGGTTGGCGACGATCCGACGGTTGCGATCGATCCAAGCCATGATCGATCCCGGTCAGCGACGACCTATCTCGAACCGTGTTAATCGATCGGATCGGCGACGATCCAATGGTTGCGATCGATCCAAGCCATGATCGATCCCGGTCGGCGTCGACCTATCTTGGACCATCGCGATCGATTGGATCGGCGACGATATGATGGTTGCGATCGATCAAAGCCATGATCGATCCCGGTCGGCGATAATCCGATGGTTGCGATCGATCCAAGCCATGATCTATCCCGGTCGGCGATGATCCGACGGTTGCGATTGATCCAAGCCATGATCGATCCCGGTCGGAGACGACCTATCTCAGACCGTGGTGATTGATCGGATCGGCAACGATCCGATGGTTGTGATCGATCCCGGTCGGCGAGTATGCGACGGTTGCGATCGATCCAAGCCATGATCGATCCCGGTCGGCGACGATCCGACGGTTGCGATCGATCCAAGCCGTGATCCCGATCGGCCACAACCGATCTCGGATCGTTGCAATCCGTCCGAGATCAGCGATGATCCGATGGTTGCGATCGATCGAAGCCATGATCCCGATCAGCCACGACCGATCTCGGACCATGGTGATCGGTCCGATCGGCGACGATCCGATGGTTGCGATCAATCCAAGCCCTGATCCAGATCGACCATGACCAATCCCAGATCGATGCGATCGGTCCAAGATCGCTGATGATCCGACGGTTGCGATCGATCCAAGCCCTGATCCCGATCGGCCATAATCGATCCCGGACCGTGGCGATCGGTCCGATCGGCGATGATCCGACAATTGCGATCCATCCAAGCCCTGATCCCGATCGTCCACGATTGATCTCAGACCGTGGCGATCGGACCGATCGGCATCGATCCGATGGTTGCCATCGATCCCAGCCCTGATCCTGATCCGTCACGACCGATCTCGAACCATGGTGATTGATCCGATCGGCGACGATTCGACGATTGCGATCGATCCAAGCCCTGATCCCGATCGGCCACGCCGATCCTGAACCGTTGCGATCGGTCTGTGATCGCTGACGATCCAATGGTTGCGATCGATCCAAGCCCTGATCCCGATCGGCCACGACTGATCTTGGACCGTGGCGATCGGTCCGATCGGTGATGATCCGACGGTTGCGATCGATCCAAGCCCTGATCCTGATCGTCCATGATCGATCTCGGACCGTGGCGATCGCACCGATCGGCATCGATCCGACGGTTGCCATCAATCCAAGCCCTGATCGATCCCGGTCGGCGATGAACGATCTCGGACCGTCGCGATCGATCCGATAGGCGACAATCCGACGGTTGCGATCGATCCAAGATGTGATCCCGATCGGCCACGACCGATCTCGGACCGTTGCAATCCGTCCGAGATCGGCGACGATCCGACGGTTGTGATCGATCAAAGCCTTGATCCCGATCGGCCACGACCGATCTCGGACCGTGGCGATAGGTCCAATCGGCGATGATCCGACGGTTGCGATCGATCCATGCCCTGATCCCGATCGGCCATAACCGATCCCATACCGATGCGATCGGTCCGAGATCATTGACGATCCAACGGTTTTGATCGATCCAAGCCCTGATCCCGATCGGCCACGACCGATCTCGGACCATGGCGATCGGTCCGATCAGCGATGATCCGACGATTGCGATCCATCCAAGCCCTGATCCCGATCGTCCATGATCGATCTCGGACCATGGCGATCGGATCGATCGGCATCGATCCGACGGTTGCCATCGATCCCAGCCCTGATCCTGATCCGCCACGACCGATCTCGGACCACGGTGATCGATCCGATCGGCGATGATCCAACGATTGCGATCGATCCAAGCCCTGATCCCGATCGGCCATGACCGATCCCGGACCGTTGTGATCGGTCCATGATCGCTGATGATCCGACGGTTGCAATCGATCCAAGCCCTGATCCCGATCAGCCACGACTGATCTCGGACCGTGGCGATCGGTCTGATCGGCGATGATCCGACGGTTGCGATCGATCCAAGACCTGATCCTGATCGTCCATGACCGATCTCGAACCGTGGCGATCGCATCGATCAGTGTCGATCCGATGGTTGCCATCGATCCAAGCCCTGATCGATCTCGGTTGGCGATGAACGATCTCGGACCGTCGCGATCGATCCGATAGGCGACAATCCGACGGTTGCGATCAATCCAAGCTGTGATCCCGATCGGCCATGACCGATCTCGGACCGTTGCAATCCGTCCGAGATCGGCGACGATCCGACGATTGTGATCGATCGAAGCCATGATCCCGATCGGCCACGACCGATCTCGGACCGTGGCGATCGATCCGATCGGCGACGATCTGACGGTTGCGATCGATCCAAGCCCTCATCCCGATCGGCCATGACCGATCCTAGACCAATGCGATCGGTCCGAGATCGCTGACGATCTGACGGTTGCGATCGATCCAAGCCCTGATCCCGATCGGCCACGACTGATCCCAGAACGTTGCGATCGGTCCGAGATCGCTGACGATCAGATGGTTACGATCGATCCAAGCCCTGATCCCGATCGGCCATGATCGATCTCGGACCGTGGCGATCTGTCCAATTACCGATGATCCGACGATTGCGATCGATCCAAGCCGTGATCCCGATCGGCCACGACCGATCTTGGACCATGGCGATCGGTCCGATCGGCGATGATCAGACGATTGCGATCGATCCAAACCCTGATTTCGATCGGTCACGATTGATTTTGGATCGATCGCTATTTAACATAATTAATTTTTTTAAAAATATTGCGATGCAAAAGGTTGCATCAAAATTTTTTAATATGATAATTATATTATATAAAAATTAATTTTATTTATAATAATTATGACGCAACAAGTGCGTCGCTAAATTAAAACATAATTTTCCTAATTTTTTGGTTTATTGCATCGCTAATGGATCACTATTTAACATAATTAATTTTTTAAAAACATTGCGACGCACTGTGTTGCATCGCAATTATTTTTCTCATATTTATACTTTATAAAAATTAATTTTATTTAAAATAATTATGACTCAGTTATTGCGTTGCTAAATTAAAAAATAATTTTTCTAATTTTTTGATTTATTGCATCGCTAATGCGTTGCTATTTAATATATTTAATTTTTTTAAAAACATTGCGACGCACTGAGTTGCGTCGCAATATTTTTTTCTAATATTTATACTTTATAAAATTTAATTTTATTTAAATTATTTACGGCGCAATTGGTGCGTCACTAAATTAAAAATAATTTTTCTAATTTTCTGGTTTATTGCGTCGCTAATGCGTCGCTATGTAATATATTTAATTTTTTAAAAATATTACGACGTGCTGAGTTGTGTTGTAATATTTTTTGCTAATATTTATAATTTATAAAATTTAATTTTATTTAAATTATTTGTGATGCAATTGGTGCGTCGCTAAATGAAAAATAATTTTTCTAATTTTCTGATTTATTGCATCGCTAATGCGTCGCTATTTAATATATTTAATTTTTTAAAAACATTGCGATGCACTGAGTTGCATCGCAATATTTTTTTCTAATATTTATATTTTATAAAATTTAATTTCATTTAAATTATTTGTGACGCAATTGGTACGTCGCTAAATTAAAAATAAATTTTCTAATTTTTTGGTTTATTACGTCGCTAATGCATCGCTATTTAATATATTTAATTCTTTTAAAAACATTGCGACGCACTGAGTTGCATCGCAATATTTTTTTCTGATATTTATATTTTATAAAAAATTAATTTAAAAATATTGCGATGCATTATTTGCGTCGCTAAATAAAAAAATTAATTTTTTTTGATTTTCTGGTTTATTGAGTCGCTAATGCATCGCTAATTGCGTCGCAATATTTTGTTGTCACAGAGGCATCGCAAAGTGGTCGCAATTTAGTGACGCATAATTGCATCGCTATTTCAGTATTTTCTTGTAGTGAATAGAATACTTAAAGAAATGATGAATGCCTTGCTAATTAGTTCTGGTGCACCCATGAACTTGTGGGGGAAAGCACTTCTTTCTGCTTGTTTTATTCAAAATAGAATTTCTTATAAGAAAATTAATAAAACACCCTATGAGTTATGGAAAAGCTCATTTGCCAAGTTTAATATATTTAAAAGTATGTGATTGTTTAGCTAAGGTCTTGCTTTCTTAACATAAAAAGAAAAAGTTATGATCTAAAACCTTTGATTGTATGTTTATAGGTTATGCTCAAAATAATTCAGTAAATAAATATAGTGTAGCCTATAGGTTCTTAGTGATTAGAAGTAAAAATATTAATATATTGGAACCTAATACCATAGTTGAGACCAAAGATGCAAAATTTTTTGAACATATCTTTCCTATGAGGACCTTCTTAGAAAGACCTTCTAAACCACAAATGGTTAAACCAAATTTAGAGCCTGATGAAAGTTAAGAATTAAGGAGATCCAAGAGAGTTATAAAGAAAACCAATGTAGTAGATGATTTTTATAGCTTTCTTATTGATAATGATCCTCAAACCTTCTCTGAAGCTATTTCATCCCCTGATGCTACATTTTGGAGAGAGGCTATAAATAATGAGCTAGAATTCATCATGAGCAATCATATATGGGAATTAGTGAGTTTACCCCCTATGGCTAAAACTATTGGGTGTAAATAGATCTTCAGGAAAAAGCAAAAGCATGATGGTTCTATTGAAAAATTTAAAGCAAGGTTAGTTGCGAAAGGTTATTCTTAAAAGAAAAATATTGTCTACTTTGTTACTTTTCCACCTGTGATAAGAATAACTTCTATTAGAATCTTGATTGCTCTTGCATCTATTTATAAATTAATAATTCATTAAATAGATGTTAAAACTATATTTCTTAATGGAGACTTAGAAAAAGAAATATATATGGATCAACCTGAAGGTTGTGATCTTCCTAGCAATGAGAATAAAGTTTGTAAATTAATTAAATCTTTGTATGGCTTAAAACAAGCACCAAAACAATGGCACGATAAGTTTGATAAAGTGTTAGTTTCAAATGGATATCAAATCAATAGTGCTGACAAATGTATTTATTCTAAAGTTATTAATCATGAATGTGTTATAATTTGTTTGTATATAGACGATATGCTCATATTTGGCACTAATTTTGTTATTGTTACTAGCACCAAAATGTTTTTAACTTATAATTTTGATATAAAAGATATGGGAGAAGCATATATAATTTTAGAAATTAGACTTGTAAAGAAATCTAATAACATCATACTTTCACAAGAACATTATATCGAGAAAATATTGAAAAATTTTTCATATTTTGACTATAAACCTATGAGCACTCCTTATAATGCTAATTCATAGATAAAGGCAATGACATCTTACAATCTAAATATGCTCAAATTATTGATAGTCTTATATATTTAATGAACTATACTCGACCTGACATTGCTTATGCTGTAGGAAGAAGATATATCCAATGTCCTAACAAGGATTATTGGATTGCACTACAACGAGTGCTTAGATGTTTGAAAGGAACTACAAACTATGGTTTAATGTATTGTAGGACTCCTATAGTATTAGAAGGGTATTGCTATGCTAACTGGATTTCAGACTCTGATGAGATGAAATCTACTAGCGGATATGTGTTTACCCTTGGAAGAGAAGCAATATCTTGGAAATCATCCAAGCAAACATGTAAAGCACGGTCTACAATGGAATCCGAGTTTATTGCCTTGGAGAAGCTGAGACTGAGGCCGAATAGCTCAGAAATCTTTTAATAGATCTTCTTATTTGGATGAGACCAGCTTCATCTGTATCTATACATTATGATTGTCAAGCTGCCATAGCTAAAGCTAAAAACAAAACGTATAATGGAAAGAGTAGATATATACGTCTAAGACATAATATTGTGAGGCAGCTTATTAACGATGGAGTAATATCTTTGTATTATGTAAGATCAGAGTTGAATTTGGCCGATCCTTTGACTAAGCTCTTAAGCAGAATGCTTGTGAGAAATACATCAAGAAAAATGGGATTATACCCAGATTAAAAGTTGAAGTGATGGTGATCCAACCTTCATGAATGGAGATCTCGAAAAGAAGGTTCATATGGAAAAATAATTCATTGGACAACTTGGAGTATAGTATCATAAATATTTATATTATGAAATCCCTTTCTATGGTGTGAGATAGTATTCTGCAGTGTTTCAATTGAACTAATTTGTGAAGATTTTAATGGATGTCATAGCCTAATTTGGATGGTACACAAAACTGCAGTGTATACTTGATGACAATCCACCTATATGAGTGTGGAGATGGTGGCCGCTTTCTATGACACTTGGATAAGATCTCTAAAGCACTCATGAATATCCAGGTAGATGCATGGCCAAAACGTGTCAACCCACTAGAACAATCAAAATTTGAGAGATGAAATGTGAGTTATAAGTCAATGATCCAATAAAAGAAGGATTGGTTCATAGAAACTTAGTTTCACCAACCTTTTATGGATTATACTTATTTCTCTATGCTTAGTTTATAGTCATATAGACACCATGGCTTATGCATTACATTCTTAAAGTTTCTTTAAAGTTTGTCTTGTATTCTTTCGTATATTGAAATAGTAGGGGATTGTTGAAAATCTAGTGTATTTCAATATTCAAAAGATGTTAAGTCTTGACCTTTTGACTTATACGTCTTTTTATCTGATAAGTTTTGACCCTTTTGTCCCTTATCTGATAAGTCTTTAACCTTTTGACTTGATAAATCCTTTTATCTGATACGTGGTTCTCAATCGGGATAAGTCTTGATATTTCTATAAGTCTTTCTTTTCGTTCTCAACCGGTGAATACCGTTGTTCTCAATCGGTAAGGTCGTTCTCAATCGGTGAATACCGTTGTTTTCAACCGGTGCATACCTTCTTATGTATAGAGACCCATACTTTTTCTTCATCCAGAGATACTTTCTTTCTTTCCTGATATTGAAGGAACAAAATCATAGAGGTATTGTTGCTTTTGTATCCTAGAGGATAGTCATGCTCTTATATTCTACATCGAGATATTATTTTCGAGAGGCACGTTTTAGCCTCTTCTGAGTGTTTAATATTATTCTTAATATTATTTGATCCTTATCTCTCCAACAATTATTTATCTAACAAACTTAAGATCATTCTTATCTATCCAACAAATTAGTCTCCAGATAGGAATTTGGATCCTCATTGCTTGGTATTTTCATTAAAACTTGCTATAGTTTGACGACACACAATTCATTCAAAATATAAATAAAGTAGGAAAGGGTCTAAGAAATTCTACCGCTCTAGCATCAATGCTTGATAAGGATGGCATTGTCCTGTCGAGCTCCACTCAAAAAGAGGGCAAAAAAAAAAAGCACACTCCTTGGCATGCTTTCTAGGGGAAGAATAGTACCATCCGCATTAAAAGTTTTTGAAAAATAAAAGGCAGGAACCAAACATAGCGGCATATAAAGCAAAATTCAACTATAAAATCATAAACAACAGCTCCATCATGACCGTTTCGCACAGAAATAACGACTTTTTTTTTTTGGTACAAACGAGCGATCACACTTGTCTAGTGTGAATCAGCCCAGAAACATTTGACAATAAAATCTGCTGCAGCAAGCTAGGACAATAGGAATCAGGACTCCAGACCCAGGGTCCAGAGTACTGAGCAACAAAGGAAGCCGTCCAATCCGCCGCCAAATTGGCTTCACGAAAGATATGGCGGATTTGGACAGAGGCGACCTCCCGAAGCATGGACCAAATCTCTCTGAGTACCGGGTTAGCAGTGCCAATACCACTGTACTCATTCTTCATCCAAGATATAACAGTCATAGAATCACCCTCAACGATGATTCTAGCAGCGTGAAGAGTCCGAACAGCAAAAGAAATGCCCGCCCAAGCCGCATAAAGTTCCGCCATCGGGACAGAGAAGTCAATAGAGCCAAAACCTCCAGCCGCCCTCAAATCACCCGTATGGCCGTGAATGATGAACGCCGATCCAGCTGCTCTACCACGAACGCTCCCGTCAAAGTTGATTTTGATAGCTCCTGGAGGAGGGGGTTCCCAAGAAATAAAAACCGTATGACGGTTCGCTGCCGAGGCAGCAGGGGAACCCCAGAGGCCAGAAGAATCAAAAGCATCTCCACGAGAAAATTGGGTGCATTCGGCAGACAGCGATCTGATCTTCCTCACAGTCTGATAAGTAGAGATGGGGTCATTAGAAAAGGTTAGCTGATTCCTAGACAGCCAAATCTGATAAGCCGTGATTGCCCAGAGAACCTTCTTCTGCTGAGGGCCCCTCCGAATATCCTGAAAGAACACGGAACGAGGGGAGCCCCCTCCATCCTGCCCTCTAGTATAACCAATCAGATACCATATCTGTCTGGCTCTGTAGCAGAGAAAGATATCATGATCAGAAGACTCTTCAACCCGTCTACATATAGGACAAAATGGCTGAATAGACATGCCCCTTCGAGATAGGGAGAGACATGTAGGGAGGCAATCCCATAAGAGCTTCCATAAGAATAACTGAGCCCTGGGGAGAATAGGAAGCTTCCATATCCAGGCCACATCTTCCATACCCTGAGACTGCGGCCTAAACATCCGCATAAGATCCCTGGTGGGAGCCCTAGACAAACACGATCTCTGCCAAAGTCTAGAGTCACCAGAACGACGAGGCATGATGGGCAGAGATCGAATCCTTCTAGACAGCTCATCCCCAAATACACCAGAAACCACAGAAACATTCCAACCAGGAGGATCAGAGGAGATCAAATCCTTAACCTTTAAACTAGATGGAGCTTCCACATCAAAGAAGGAGGGCCACCTAGATAGAGGGATCTCAGATATCCAAATATCCTGGAAGACATCAATTAACTGGCCATCGCCAATCATCCAGGAAATATTATTCCTGATCAACTGACCGTGTCTACAAATCTCCTTCCAGATGAAGGAGGACCCCTGAGCCGCCGTAATAGGCAAACTCGACATCCACTCGCCATACCTCGCACGCATTACGATGCTCCAAAGACAGTGAGGCTCTAAGAGAAAGCGCGCAGCATGTCTAGCAATAAGAGCTTCTCTTCTAACAATCAAGGACTGAATACCCAGTCCCCCTTCCTGAATAGGCAAACATACTCTGTCCCAAGATAAGAGATGAGTACCATGGCCTTCTTGCATAGAGGCCCATAGAAAATCTCTGAAGCTTCGCTCTAACCTCCTGAGACAAGTAATTGGAACAGCTGTATTCGACAGCAGATACAGCGGGAGAGAGGAGAGCACCGATCGAATAATGATGATCCTGGCCATCATCGATAAACTAGTAACCTGCCATCCCTCGATACGTTGCCGAATCCGCCTTTCCAATTCAACAAAGTCAGCACAGCCCCGGACTTCTACCAGTGATAGGAATTCCCAGATACATGAAGCGGTCTGTCTGAGTAGTAATACCAGACAGAGACATAATGGCTTCTCTGATAGATCTAGAGGTCTTCGAACTAAAGCAAATAGAAGATTTGAGAAAATTGACCCTTTGACCCGAAGCCTGACAATATTGATGCAGAATATGGTTTAAGATAGCCGTATTATGAATGGTGGCCTGGCCCATAAGAATACAGTCATCTGCGAAGAGCAGATGAGAGATCGAAGGGCCCACCGAATCAGCCATAAACGGGATAATCCGGCGATCCAGACTAGCCTGATGCAAAGCACGAGAGAGATCATCCACCGCCAAAATGAATAATAGAGGGGATAAAGGACAACCCTGTCTCAATCCCACTAAAGAGTGGAAATACTCTGTCGGCCTGCCATTAATGAGCAATGAAAAAGACGGCTTCTGAATGCAAGCCATGATCCAGTCAATGAACAAACCATCGAACCTAAACTCCTGAAGAGAGCGGTGCACAAAAACCCAGCTCATTCTGTCATAGGCTCTCTCCATATCGAGCTTGACCGCCATAAGCCTTCTATTGGTAGGAGCTTTATAAAGATCATGCATAAATTCTTGAGCAATAAGGACATTATCAGATATAGACCTCCCTCTGATAAATGCCCCCTGTTCAATAGAGATGAGCCTAGGAATCACCTTACGAAGATGGCCAGCTAATAGGCGAGCACAAATCTTGTATAAGGTAGTACACAAACTGATCGGCCGAAAATGTTGCGGAAGGGTAGCCGCCGATCGCTTGGAATCAAAGAAATAAAGGTCCGATTCCACTCCAGAGGGATTTGCTTAGTTTGGAATACCATTTGCACAGCCTTAATCACCTCTGACCCCACAATATCCCAATAATGATGGTAGAAAAGAGGCGGAAACCCATCAGGGCCAGGGGCTTTATCCAATCCAAGCTCCCACAGGGCCGACCGGATATCCTCCGAAGAGATCGGACTAGCAAGCATAACATTATCCCATATAGTAACCTTGGCAGTGTCAGACACCCGAGTAACCGGCGTCCCAGCTCCAGAGGACTCAGTCCATCGAGATTGAAAGAAGCGAAGAAGCTGCTCCCGAATAGAATGCAAATCCTCCACATGATGCCCCTCCTCATCAACAAGCCTCCGAATCCTGTTAGCGGCCCGCCGCTTCAGAGTAGTCTGATGGAAGAATCTAGTATTCCTATCCCCCTCCCGAAACCACTGAATCTTGGATCTCTGCCTCCAGAATATCTCCTGCTGACGTAAGAGAGAATGGTGACGGGCAAGCAAGTCCCGAAGCAAAGAGAGATCCGAGTCCACCAAAAACCCATCCTGGTCCTCCTTCATCTGCAAAGCCGAAATATCAGCTTCAACCATATCGACTTGCCTATCCAAATCCCCAACCCCTTGTCTATTCCACAAAGAAAGACGACGACTAACCAACATAAGGCGGCGGGATAGACAGTAAATGGCATTGCCCCTGATAGGGAGGTGCCACACCTGGGATATGATAGACCGAGCAATAGAATGAACTGTCCAAAACTGCTCAAATCTGAAAAGTCTCTGCCTATGCAGATCAGCCTCCGACGAGATCAAAATAGGACAGTGATCAGAACCAATTCTAGGAAGATGGGATACAGTAACACCAGGAAACTTATGGAGCCAAGTAGCCGTAGCCAAAGCTCTATCAAGTCTCTCCCAAACCCGAGCCGATCCTTGTCGGTTATTGTACCAAGTAAATTGGGTTTCCGAATGGCCCAGATCCAATAGACCAGAGGAGCCAATAAAGGATCTAAATTCATTAACATCAGCAGAGGCCGAAAACCGTCTACCTCCATGCTTTTCCCCTGCTTCAGTGATGCAGTTAAAATCACCAGCAATAACAGAGGGAAGACCCTGAGCAAGAAGAGTTTGCAACTCCGACCATAGCACCCTTCTCTCTCTATGATCCGTACTAGCATAAATAGCTGAAAGAAGCCAGGGGTCACACGGTCCCTCCGAGATAACCAGGCTAATCTGCTGATTGCACTGATGGAAAGCATCGACCTTTACAGCAGAGGCACGCCATATGGCCAGAATTCCCCAGACAACCCTTCAGCCTCCACAGCATACGAGGTCCAGACACGGGAAATCTGTCTCCAGAAACGAGTCAGACTGTCACCAGATAACCTAGTTTCCAACAGAACACATATATCAAAGTGATATAACTGCAATAATCTATCAAAAGAGGATCGGAAGGAGGGATTTCGAGCTCCTCGCACATTCCAGATTAGGATTTTCATTAACAACTAAGCTGACTCTAGGACCCCCCTGGTCCTCGCCCATAGCATTATCAGGAATGCGCCCAATAGATAAGGTATCACCCTTCGGAGTCATTGAAGAACCAGGCGTCAGACCATCTGAGACGGAGAAAACCATAGTTGACTGGGTGAAACCTGAAGGAAGGCCCGACATCTGACCCGAAAGGATCTCCTGAGAGGACTCATCCGACATCTCTAGGCCGGGATTGGCACCCACCTTACCCCCTGCCTGGAATCCAGAGGTCAGGCTTAAACTGATAGCTGATCCTATCAATACCCCCGGTCTCTTTGTCATATTGGCCTTGCCTTTACCCTTTCTTTTCTCAGATTTAGAGGAAGACCTTGGAACCAAACTTTCATCTGATCTGGGTCTTTTGAGGGGACCTGGGAAAGCATCCTGCCCAGCCTGAACCCCCCCCGCATCCGACCCGGATCCAATCGAGGAGAATGGATTCATAAGTTGAATTGGCTGAGAATATTCAGAGATCACAGTGCACTGAGTCTCAGCCCCCTTCAGTTTCATAGCTGAATTCACATTATCGGCACGCAAGCCCTCTCCCGGCACGGCTACAGAAACAGCTGAATTCACATTACCGGCACGCAAGCCCTCTCCCGGCACAGCTTCAGAAATGCTAACTCCCTGTGACGATCCAGCAACAACTGAATTCACATTACCAGGCAACCTCCTCCGCGTGACCTTCACCGGCGAGCTCCAACCCTCTGCATCCACCACACCACGACGCCGATCCACCTGAGAGTTCACAGGCGTCTGACCCTTGCCCGCTGCTCCCGTCGACGACCGAGAACCTGGCTTCCCACCCTTGCCTCTTAGCTCGTCTGGACCAGACCGGCGATGGCGAAGCGCCGCGATCCAAGGGCCGAAAGCCGGCCTCTGATCTGAAGCCTCAGCCACCGACCCAGCCGCCAGAGCACAGGGACCACCCAAATGGATTGAGCCACAGAAGGAGCAGATCCCCTCCAAGCATTCGTATGCGAAGTGCTGCCAAAAGGGACTGGAAGTCCCTTAAACGTGAGTGCCTGGACGAAGCGGTTGGCGAAGATCCAGCCGAATACAGACCCTGGCAAACCCTCCTCTGCTCTTTGCCAGGGTGGAAGCATCCACGCATACCAGTGAACCGGCTGGTTCGAGAATCATCCGAAGAAACTCAAGCTTCCAGAACTCTAGCGGAAGGGAAGGGAGACGAACCCAGACCAGCGCCGTTGAGATAGCGTCCTCCGCCGGGATGAAGTCGGGCTTCCAGGGAATCATGCCAATGACCTCACCATTGACGGTCCAGGGACGGCTAAGCAACAGCTCACAGGCCGTTCGATTCTTAAAACGGAAGATATGACATTTGAATGCCAGACTGATCGGAGTTATTTCACCCTGCACTCCAGCTCGTCGGAACTCCCTGATCAGCGCAGCCGCCGGAACCCATCGCTTAAACGACCTAGCAATAATGGCCGACGACTGCCAAGCCTCCCTCTCGGCCTCCAGAGCCTCCGCTGGCAGCCGAACAACTTCCGGAAAGGAGGATACCAAGCGATCCACCTCCTCAGGCAACGGCGACGGAGAGATCCACTCGAAGCCGGACGCCCTAGACTTACTCCCAGCAGCGCTGCCAACGGCAGCTTCATCGGCGGCCATGAAGGACGCTCAAGCCACAATGGCAGATACCCGCAGCAGGCACAACCGGAGAAGACGACGATCTACCGGAGATCGGAGGAGAGAAGCTCCGTCGCACGAATCTTAAAGATAGCCTTCAGCCGAAACCAGAGAGACTCAGAGGTAATTGAGACTTGCCTTATAACGACTTTCAATTGCATGATCAAATTGTATCATTAATTTTTCCAAGGCCCAAAATTATGGCTTGTAGTACAAGCCTTAGCTGTCTGAATAAGGAGAAGGTGCAGGAGTCGATGCAGGTGCGAGGAAGTGGATAGTTTAGAAATATTTTAGGAAAGAAGTGCATTGGAAGCAAGTGCAGGTTTGAGACTCTGGAAAGATTTCGAGGTAAAAAAGGAAAAAATAATAAAGGATTAAAAAAAAGAAAAAAAAAAGAAAAAAAAGAGTTATTTTTTATTTAAAAAGAATAAAAAAAAGTAATATTAATTATTTTGTTTGGATAAAAAAAAAATAAAGGAAGGAAAAAAGTTAAATGACAATTACAACAGTGAGAATAAATAATAGAGAATGAAGGAATTTTTTTGTTTTTCAAAAAATATGACTTAAATCTTTTTCTCTTTTTTATCTTATCTTTCGATTGGGAGGTTAACAAATTTATCCTTATTAAGAGAAAAGAGGGGAAATCAGTTACTCTTATTTCCTTCCCTTCCTCTTTTTTAACTCTTCTTCCAAATAAGATAACTTATGACCTTTCCTTTTTGTTTCCTTTCTTTTTCCTCCCTTCACCTCAATCCAAACAGGTCAAATAAAAAATTCTGGCTACAAGAAGTATATTCACTCTTTATGGCAAGCAAAATATTCTACCCATCAGCATGGCATCCTTTTCAATAATGAGGTTTGGCATCATAGAGAGCAAAATAATAGACTGATGTACATATTTTGATAAAAATAGACCAAGCGTGCTTTGGGAGGAGAAAGCATCATCCATCCAGCATGTTTGATAAATCGCATCATTCATGTGAATCTATGCAGTAAATGATGTCAACGTAACATTTTTTTACCAGAATAGATGCATGGTTCCATTGTTCTATCCTTGTTGGATTATAGGATGAGCTGAGAACAATCAGCAATCACTGGTTGCATGCTAACAAATGACCACTAAATGATTGCCGTTGATTGTCTTCATTATCCATGCATGCATGGTTACGAAGCAGACAGGGTAGACGTCTAGCAACCACGGTTCTCAAACCAGACCGCGCCCAAACGGCCTTGCCAAGTGTGAGACGCCATCTACCCGATTGAACCAAAATCGAGTTTAAACCGGACCCAATTCCTTTGACCAATTTGATTTAAAATAATCATAATAATCAAGACCCTTATATTTTTAACTTAAATCAAATATCATTTTTGCATTTTTTTTTCATCAATCATCTCCTTTGAATTCATCAAAATAGACAACACATTAATCATATTAGAATATAATGCCAATGATCATTAATTAAAATATGATGCTTCTAGTCTGAGTTGAGGTTAGATAAAAAGAATATGCTTATTAATACAGAGGGTCATATATTAAATTAGTAATTATATTTACATTGTAAATTTAAATGCATTGGTTCATTTGATAAAAAAACATTAATTTTATACATTTGATCATGGCTTATGATTAAAATATAAGATCCTATCCTATTCTGATTGTAGTTGTTTGGATAAAAAAAGAAGACGACGACGATGATGATATAATAAAATTTTGACTTGCACTATTGGTTACTTTACAAACTTAAATAAAGGGGATTTTTTCTATTTTTGACTAGCATGATATCTTTCCAACTCTAGCCCTCTGTATTTTTCACATCCCAGTTCTAAAGGTTTAAAATCTCTGGTAGTTTGTAGAGAAGTATTCGGAGGTAATTGTTTGTTCTACCTTCTATTCTGGAGTCCTCAAAACCTTCATCTTCATGAGAAATGTGAAGGCAGTATTTTTAGGTCATAATCATCTTAATGACTTTTATAGTAACATTTAAGGTATATGATTTTGTTAAAGTGAAGGTTTTGGTTATCATACTTATCGAAGAGTTAGTTGATTTAGCAGGGCGAGGGTAATTTCAATCCAGCTCAAAAAAGAGAAATAGTGATCGAGTCAATCAAGACTTGAAAATGGCTAAATAACGAGAATCTTATCAAGATTAATAATAAGTAAATACTTTAAAATAGTAGTGGTGGCGGCGAAAATTTGAAACATCATCAGGTGTTCATTTAGAGTCTAATTTTTATGTGTTCTATAAGTTTGTGTTCCAAATGTAATCATTTCTTCATTTACAATTTTGTAATAGTTATTAGAAGAATAAGAGATACCAACTTATTGGATCTTACCTTTGTTATCATATATGATACATCTTGTAATGGCATATTATATTTTGCATATGTGAGTTTAATCAATTGGTCACTGTATTATCTTAAAGATCGATAGTGTCCTTATATATACATCTGGGTGGAATTCTCATTGGAGATGAGAAGAAACCTTGCTTTGTTGCCAGGCAAGGAAGGGACCCTATTCGAAAAGTGGAGTTTATCTCTGCAAGGCAGTTGGCCCGCAGATGCAAGAAGGGCCAAGGTACTTACCTCGCTGCAATAGTGGAGGAGGGACCAAAATACACAGCGGAGGTGCCTAAAGAGGTGGCTGACATCCTGCGAGACTTCAATGATGTAATACCCCCTGATCTGCCTAAGGAGCTTCCACCTCGGCGAGGCGTTGATCATCGCATCGAATTGGTGTCGGGCACCAGACCTCCAGCCAAGGCTCCCTATCGTATGTCGCCTAAGAAGTTGGCCGAATTGAAGAAGCAGTTGGGCGAACTGCTGGATTCTGGGAAGATTCAACCTTCGAAGGCCCCTTTCGGTGCGCCGGTGCTGTTTCAAGAGAAGCAAGATGGTTCTCTTCGGCTGTGTGTTGATTATAGAGGCCTGAACAAGGTCACTATCAAAAATAAGTATCCGATGCCTTTGATTGCTGACCTATTCGATCGCTTGTCCAAGGCAAAGCATTTCACCAAGTTGGACTTGCGATCCGGTTATTGGCAAGTTAGAATTGCTGAAGGGGATGAACCGAAGACTACTATGGTCACTCGGTATGGATCTTTCGAATTTCTTTTCATGCCGTTTGGCTTGACCAATGCCCCTGCTACCTTTTGTAATCTAATGAATAATGTGTTCCATGACTATATCGATAAGTTTCTTGTAGTCTATTTGGATGATATTATGGTATACAGTGAGTCCTTTGAGGATCACTTGGAACATTTAAGGAAGGTGTTTGCTCGGTTGAAGGAAAATGATCTCTATGTAAAGAAGGAGAAATGCGAGTTTTGCCTCGAAGAGATCAAGTTTCTTGGACATCTTGTTGACAATGGAAAGGTGCGGATGGATCCGAGAAAGGTTCAGGCCATCACTGAATGACCTATACCTAGTAAAATGACAGAGTTGAGAAGTTTTCTTGGGTTAGCCAACTATTACAGGAAATTTGTGGCAGGCTACTCAAGGAAGGTCTCTCCTCTAACGGATCTTCTGAAGAAAGATCAGCCTTGGCTATGGTCGGACCAATGCCAAAAGGCTTTTGAGGATATCAGGAAAGCTATCTCTTTAGAACTGGTGCTGCAGTTGCCTGATTTTGCCAAACCTTTTGAAGTCCACACTGATGCTTCGGATGTGGCTGTGGGAGGGGTTTTGGTACAAGACGGACATCCAGTTGCCTTCGAGAGTTGGAAACTCAAAGATGCTGAGCAAAGATATCCTGCACATGAGAAGGAAATGCTTGCAGTGGTGCATTGCCTGCGAACTTGGCGGGTTTACTTGATGGGAACCAAGTTCATAGTGAAGACTGATAATGTGGCCAATACTTTCTTTCTGACTCAGAAGAAGTTATCTCCAAAGCAGGCTCGATGGCAAGAATTTCTTACGGAGTATGACTTTCAATGGGAGCACAAACCTGGGAGGCACAATCAGGTTGCGGATGCCTTGAGTAGGCGGGGCATCCACGAGATAGTTGCTGCTATCTCTCAAGTGGAGGCAGATTTTTTTGATAAGATTCGCCAGACGGCTCAGTCGGATGTTGGATATCAGAGGCTGCTTCAACAGGTCCGAGATGGGGAAACTCGGCGATATTGGCTTGATGATGGTCTTTTGATGGCGAAAGGTGGTCATGCCTATGTCCCTCATGAGGAGGGACTTTGGACCCAGTTGCTGAGGGAAACCCATGACCCTCAATGGGCTGGGCATCCGGGCAGAGAGCACATGATGGCTCTCCTATCTTGCTCCTTCATTTGGACAAGAATGGAGCAAGACATCGAAGCTTATGTTAAGTCTTGTTTAATCTATCAACAAGACAAAGTGGAAAAACGAAAAGAAGCAGGCTTGTTGCAACATCTTCCAATTGCAGAGAAGCCATGGGTGTCAGTGTCCATGGACTTCATTGGCGGGTTTCCAAAGGTTGATGGCCTGTCATCCATCTTAGTGGTGGTGGATCGTTTTTCTAAGTATGCTATCTTTATCCCAACAACAGCGGAATGTCCAGCAGGGGTGGCTGCGGACTTATTTTATCGGAATATGGTGAAGTATTTCGGGTTGCCTGTGGAAATCATCAGTGATTGGGATGCTTGGTTCACAGGACGGTTTTGGACTTATCTTTTTCAATTGGCAGATTCAGAGTTAAAGTTCAATACTGCAAATCATCCTCAGACTGATGGCCAGACTGAAAGGGTGAATGCTCTTTTAGAAGAGTATATTCGGCATTATACTTCTACAAATCAACGCAATTGGGTAAAGTTGCTTGACTCTGCTCAGTTTTATTATAATTTGCATAGATCATCTGCGACAGGGTTCAGTCCCTTTGAGTTAGTAACAGGATGGCAGCCCCTTACTCCTCAAGAAGTTGCCTTGCAAAAGAAAGGGGGCCTATGTCCTGCTGCTTATCGGTTTGTCAGGGACCAATAGGAAATGTTCGATGAGGCCCAGGACAGTCTGCACAAGGCTGCCAAGCGGATGAAAAAGTATGTTGATCGGGGACGCCGACCCTTAGAATTCAATGTGGGGGATGAAGTCATGCTTAAGCTGACTCCACAAATCTAGAAAAGAATAAGTCGAAAGAGAGCCCATAGAGGCTTGATCCGAGATATGATGGTCCGTTTGAAGTGGTCAAACGGGTGGGAAATGTTGCCTACAAGCTGCGGTTGCCTGAGAGATTGAAAGTGCATCCCACTTTCCATATAAGTTTTCTGAAGCCCTATTTCTCAAGTGCTAATCCTTCAAGGGTGTAGGAACAGCGGGCTCCTCCAACTGTGCAGGAATAGTATGAAAAGGAGGTTGAAACTATTTTGGATCATAGGACCTTGGGGCACAGCAAAAAGAACCGGCGGACAGAATTTTTGGTTCATTGGAAAAATGAATCGGCTGGTGAGGCTAGTTGGGAAAAGAAGGCACATCTGTGGCAGTTCAGAGAACACATTGACAGATACTTTCCAAATCTCCTTCCGAGGACGTTGGGATCTTCTGGTGGGGGAGGTTTGTCATACCCCCTTTAGCCGTGCGGAGGCTTGGTCGCGCGGGCGTCCGGCCACCCAGGGTCTTGGCCGCATGGGTCTTGACCGCGTGGGCGCCTGGCCGCTCGAGGCATTTGGTTGCATGGGCGTTTGGCTGTGTGGGCGCTTGGCCGCGCGGGCCTTGGCCGCGTGGGCGCTCGGCCACCCGGGGCCTTGGCCGCGCGGGCGCCCGACCACCTGTGGCCTTGGCCGCGCAGGCAATGACTCGGCGCGTGCAGGGCCATGGATGCCTCCGAAGGAGTCGGAGTGCTGCGACGCATGCCATGGCCACGCCAGGCCAGGGCTGCACAGGGGATTCACTCGGCTGGCACGCACAGGGCTAGGGGCCCAGACTACAATGTTGCTCAGTCTGTCTGTATCCCCTGGGGTGGCAGATGACCAGAGGCTGCGACAGAATGGTAGGGGAGAACTACTCGCCACTAGGTCCAAGGCAAGGGTTGGCCTTGGGCTTCGCCACGGCACCTAAGGGGAGTGGCCCAAGCATGACTTGCGCCGGCAAGGCATGGCCATCACTAGTCCACATGGCAAAGGCGGAATGCTGAAGTGGCATGAGCGGGATGATGTGGTGGACCGTTGCTCGGAGCGCGGATGCAAGGCACGCATTGGCGCATGCCAGGACTTGGGCGGGCAAACGGTTGCCTGCCATGGGAGTCTGGGTGGTTCCAGGAACTCCCCTGCCCATGTGGCCTTGGCCTTTGAAAGGCTTGGGCGGGTGAACGATTACCTGTGTAGGGTAAGTATGGGTGGTTCTAGTAACTCCCTTATGCATGTGACCGTGCGGTTGCCAGATGGTTCGGAAATGCCCAGCGGTTGGGGGATGTCCACTGCGCATCTATATAATTGTAGTATGATGCCTTCGGGAAAGACACACGGTTTGGGGCAAAGATGTTTGTTTGGTCTACTGTATGTTGTAACTTGGGAATTCAATAAAGAAGCTTATTCTTTATATCTGTGCCTTTGAGTTGAGTAGGCTGGCTAGATTCGGGAGGAACTCTAGCGCCGCATAGGGCCAAGTTTGAAGAAATTTTTGAGTGCAAACTATCGGCCCTGTGACAGCTGCCATGTTAGCCCCCTCGGCCTCGGCTTTTTTCCTTTGGCCATGAATAGCTTCGGCTCGGCCTCAGCTTTTTTCCCTACGGCCTTGGCCTCAGCCCCTCGACCTATTCCCCTCGGCTGTGAACAGTCTCATGCACGTGAACATTGTCATGCACATGAATAGTGCCTTGCACGTGAATAGTGCTATGCAAGCACTCCATAATTAATTCTCTGCGAGGGACACCTGGCTTCAACTCCAAACGTCATCTTCTGCCCCAATGGCTGCACCATGGGGTCCACGTGACTAACTTTATCACCTATCGCTGTTCACGCAGGATTTTCACATGGCCCGCCAACCCGTTTCTCTTTTGCCAAGATCACGGGTGGTTACCGAAATATTATGGACAGTTGTCAATATTCAGGGCGCGCGTTTAACGGCTATTCGCCCACCTACCATTAACGGAGCCGATCTTGGCGGAAGGCATGATCCGACGATTATCCTCAAAGGGTAAGAGGGACTCCCGAACAGGTATATAAAGACACCGACTCATAACGAGGATGGGGCTCAATCTCTACTCTCTCGTTCAGATCTATGTTCTCCAAATCGCTGACTTGAGCATCGAAGGGTCCCCGCCGGAACCACCGGTCCAAAACTTTTCTTGCAGGTTTCCGGTTAAAGGAAGCGGTCCCTGTCATTCCTCTGAAGGCCTACGAAGCATTTTTGTCGCTTGACGCTCCTCAAAAGTGATTTGGTAGCAATAGATTGGCACGCCAGGTAGGAGGGGATTAGCGATGCTAGTTTGCAGATCCTTATCCCCCTCTAATCAAAATGGTGGATCATAAAGATGGTGATAACCCCAGATCCAAGAAGCTTTCGCCAGTTATGCTGGGGGGCACCTTCAACGAGCTGAGCAACAGGAGTGTGGGGGGCATTTGATGAGGCCACTTGACCCCATGGGCAATAAAGACAACATCTGGGCTTGGCCTCAGCGAATCAGCTTCTCCTCCTCGGGACCAGCAGGTGAAAGCTTCTGCCTCCTGGCTGTCCCGACTCCAAATCTTCAACCTTAACTCCCACTCGGCTTCAGACTGCTCCCCTCGGCACTCGGCTTCGGCTGCTTCCCTCGATCTCGGATCAGCTTCCACTTGGCCTCAACACCGAGCCCCCCTCGGCCGCTCCCGCTCCTCGAACCATTAGCAAATACCGAGGGGCCACTTTTCGAGAGAGTACTGCACTCTGATACCCTCTCCCCTCTTGCAACCTGGCACATGGTGATGTCCATCCAAGGCCATGTCTTTCGATTCTTGGTTTTGTCAAACACCATAACGTCTCCCAGCATGATGTCATCGACTCATCTGGCTTGACATTGTGGCATTACGCTACAGGAGCAAGGCACATTCATGTCAGCTGACATGAGGATTACTATCCTTCTCTGGTCCACATCCCAACTCAAAAGGTAACCAAGGGAATCTAAGGAGGGGGTTGGGCTAGGTCAAGGCTGGTCCTAGTCCCACGTTGGGGAAAGCTTCCGTTTCCCTCCCTGCATCGATCCGACTTCTGGTGCCTTCGATGTCACCTGTAACATCGTCCTAGCAACCAGCTCTCAGTCCCATCTCTAACTAGTTTGTGTGGGACTCCCTCGATCTCTCTCTGATTCGGCACCGAGGGAGGGAGAGAGAGGAGCTTCAATTTCATTCGCTATGGAGGCTGCCTCTCGGCTCCTCCACTACAGCCTCAAGCCCCTCCATCATCTCTTAGAAAAAGCAAGCGAAAGGCTGTCAGCACGAGGGGCACGATGACCCCATCCCAACTGTTTCGCCTCCGAAGGTCTGTGAGCCTGCCTTCGTGCCGGCTGCTCCCAGCTCCTCACCTTCGGTCTCTCTCGATGGTCCCAGTCCTCTCCGTGGGCTTTGGCTTCCGGGTTTCTTCCCGGCTGTTCCCAGTCGTCCAAGGCCAGCTCCACGTAACCAGCTCTCCGTTCCCGAATTCATGGGCGTGCTGCTCTCCCTGGGAGATGGTCTCCCAGGGCATGGAGACCATGATGCTATTGGCTGAATGGGCCATAACAGAGCTGGTTCTCCACACGGATGTCTAGGCCAAGCTCCGCCACGAGGTCGACGCCATCATGGGGACTCCTAGCTCCATCCCCACCTCCTGCTCTCAGGAGCCTCGGATCCATCCCGACACCTGTCTGCTCCCAAGCGGCTGGACTTCCTCAGCCCCATCTCCCAACTTCGTCCCAGCCACCCGGCTTCCTCTCAGTCCCATCTCCCAGCTTCGTCCCAGCCACCCGGCTTCCTCTTGGTCCCATCTCCTAGCTTCGTCCCAGCCACCCAGCTTTCTCTCGGCTCCATACCGGCCCCGATCCAATATCAGGAAAAGGATGGAGAAGGCTCTGTTTTGAGTCCATCGCCCCTACTTCTCCACCTTGTCCTGACCGCCTCCAGAAGCTCTCAGATCCATCCTCCAGCCACCTCCAATTCCATGGACAGCTCCATCCCTGCTCCCGTCTCCACAAACTAAGCTCAGGAGCATATCAAGTCCAAACTCCAGCCTCCTGCTCCCTCCAAGCTGCCTCCATATGATTGTCCCAATCTCCTGACTCTGCTCCGACCTCCTAGGCAGCCGGCAGCGCCTCCAGACCCGCGCCGACTCCCCCTCGGCAACCATCATTCGGACTCCACAGAGTGGGGTCTGCATCCCCTGCTTCGGCCAACTTCCACGTTCCTGAATCCAGCATCGGATCGGGCCCTTGGCCTCTGCTGCCAGCACAGGTCCTAAGACCCTCCTCCACACAAAGCCATGGATGTTTCCGACTGTGTCCCGAACAGCCCCCAGCTCCACTGCTTCAAAGCGTCCCATGCAGACTCGTGCCCCGGCCCCGACTTCGTCGGCCACAGCCCTCTGCTTTTGTGTTTCTCCCACGGCCCCAGACCGACCCCACAACTCTCGGGCAACTCCCACCTCCATCGCTAGCTCCCGTCGGCCTCGGAAGATCTCCATCTTCTGCTCGGCCTCGGACAGCCTCCCGCATGGAGCCATGCACATCCTAGACGACTCCTCCCACCCTCACCCTGCAAATCCAAGCATTGACGGCGGCTGTCCAAAAGCTTTAGAAGCAACATCTCGTGATCACACAACAGCAAGCAAAAGCTTCTGCTCGCTCTTTGGTTGCTGCTAAAACCAGCCATCATTTATCCCGCCAGGAATCTCCCCAACAAGAGATCCACCGTCATCAAGCTTATCAGCAACTTAAAACTCAGAGAGCCACTACTCGCCGCCCAAGCAGCCTACTCTCCTATGGATGGCGACGCGGGGGGAGGCCCAAGCAAGGGTACCAGCACCTCCACTCCAATCATCTTGATTCCCTGAGGGGCAGACCACCAGCGGATAGAAGTACCCAAATTAGCAGAGGAAAACAAGGGTGCTACAAGAGTTAAGTACATCACGCTTAACAGTATTTCTTTCATTGATATTTGAAAATGTCATGTAGGAAAGATTGACTCTACATCAGCATTCAAGACCAATCTTGCGTTGGCATCTCAAAGCCCGATGTGCCATCGGTACTAAAGCCCAACTCCAGCTCGGCACTCAAAGCCCGATATACCATCGACACCAAAGCCCGACTCTAGCTCATCACCTAAAGCCCGATGTACCATCAGTACTAAAGCCCGACTCCAGCTCGGCACCTAAAGCCCGATGCACCATCGGCACTACAGCTTGACTCTAGCTCGACACCTAAAGCCCGATGTACCATCAGCACTAAAGCCCGATGTACCATCGGCACTAAAGCCCGACCCCAGCTCGGTACTCAAAGCCCGATGTACCATCGACACCTAAAGCCCGACTCCAGCTCGGCACCTAAAGCTTGATGTACCATCGGCACTAAAGCCTGACTCCAGCTCGGCACTCAAAGCCCGATGTACCATCGGTACTAAAGCCTGACTCCAGCTCGGCACTCAAAGCCCGATGTACCATCGGTACTAAAGCCCGACTCTAGCTCGGCACCTAAAGCCCGATGTACCATCGGTACTAAAGCTCGACTCCAGCTCGGCACCTAAAGCCCGATGTACCATCGGCACCTAAATCCCGACTCCAGCTCGGCACCTAAAGCTCGATGTACCATCGGCACCTAAAGCCCGACTCCAGATCGGCACTCAAAGCTCGATATACTATTGGCACCAAAGTTCAACTTCAGATCGGCACTCAAAGCCTGATGTACCATCGGCACCAAAGCTCGACTCCAGCTCGGCACTCAAAGCCCAATGTACCATCGGCACCAAAGCCCGACTCCAGCTCGGCACACAAAGCTCGATATACCATCGGTACCAAAGCCTGACTCCAGCTCGGCACCTAAAGACACTAAAGCCCGATGTACCATTGGCACTAAAGCCCGACTCCGGTCAGCACTCAAAGACCGATATACCATCGGTACTAAAGCCCGACTCCAGTCAGCACTCAAAGATTGATGTACCATCGGCACTCAAGCCCAAAGCTAGCTCGGCACCAAAGACCGAAAACTAACTCCAGCGTTGGCAACAAAGATCGTCGGCATAGGGGAAAAGGCACCTGATGACTCTCCAACTCTCAGGTCACCCTTTGGGGTTAAAAGGAACCCAACGACTTTAGCAACTCTCGGGTCACCACTCGGGCTGGCCACGAAACCCCCAAGGCGGTTTTATTGCAGTCACAGCGGCTCTATCGGCCTCAGCAGCTTCATTCATCTGCCTTCATGGCCTCATTACAACTTCAGCAGCTTTATCACAGCCTCAATGGCTTCACAGCGGCTCTAACTCTGCCTCAACGGCCAATGGCCAATTGAGTAAGACCTTTATCTAAATTATTTATATACCTGCAACATATTATTGGTCACTTTCAGCCATCAAGAAGCCCCAAGATAACTCATAGTTGGGAGAGGCCAACTCCCCATCTCACAGTTGACGGACACCCACTTCCAAATTTTACAAGTAGAAGGCCCAAAGTCAACTCAGTTAGGAGAAACCGACTCCCCAACTCATAGTTGACGGGCATCCGCTTCCGAGCTTTGCATAGGGAGAGGATTACTGGCTGTCAGTCAAGGGTAACCCACTTACCCTCAAACTTTGCTTAAAGTTTTTTGAACAAGCAAAAAGCATGGCTCCAAAGAGCGTGAAGATGTCTATACAAGGCAGCGCAAAAGGAAAGGAGTTTCCCCACCTGAAAGGAATCATAGTTGAAGTTGATAGGAAAGGGCAAATGCGAAGATAAAAAGTCCTACACTCCTTTCGCTTAGCTAACGCGGGGTACACAAGCTCAGGAGTGTGGGGGGCATTTGATGGGGCCAGTTGACCCCATGGGTAATAAAGACAATAATCTTTGGATGGCATCCTCTCAAGAGCAATTTCCAAACGATTTTCTTAGGAGGCCATCCTCGGCGGCCTTCTTGGACAGCTTAATTCCTAGGCGGTCTCGCTGGTCTACTCGGCTTTCTTTTGAAGGATGCAATAGGCATTTAATTTCATCCACGGCATTGATTCCGGTTGCAACAAGCGTCTCGTCATAATGAAGAAAAGAGAACACAAGAGAAAAAGGGCCTTGTTACATGCTTGGGTTATGGCCTTAAAGGCCAAGCGCATTCACTTGCTCTAAGGCATTTATTGTCATATTCTCTTAGCATTTATGGCTGCCACATTGACCACAACACTCGTCGGCTTTGGCTTCGGCTGCGTCAGCCTCGGCCTCCCACAGTTACGGAGGCCAACGTGCATCCACTTGCTCTAAGGCATTTATTGCCATATTCTCTCGTATTAGAGCATTTATGGTTGCCATGTTAGCCACAACACTCGGCGTACCAAGGCCGACATGCATCCACTTGCTCAAAGGCATTTATTGCCTTATTCTCTCCTTATTAAAGCATTTATGGCCTCAAAGGCCACGAGCATCTTAGCCCCTTCAGCCTCGGCTTTTTCCTTTGGCCATGAATAGCTTCGGCTTGGCCTCAACTTTTTCCTCTACTGCCTCCTCAATCCCTCGGCCTATTCCTCTCGGTTGTGAACACTGTCTTGCATGTGAATAGTGCTATGCAAGCACTCCATAATTAATGCTTGCGAGGGACACTTGGCTTCAACTCCAAACGCCATCTTCTGCCCCAATGGCTACACCATGGGGCCCACGTGACTAACTTTATCACCTATCACGCAGGATTTTCATATGGCCCACCAACCCGTTTCTCTTTTGCCAATATCACGGATGGTTACCGAAATATTATGGACATTTGTTAATATTCAGGGCGCGTGTTTAACGGCTATTCGCCCACCTACCATTAACGGAGCCGATCTTGGCGGAAGGCATGATCCGACGATTATCCTCGAAGGGTAAGAGGGACTTCCGAATAGGTATATAAAGACCCCGACTCAACGAGGAGGGAGACTCAATCTTTACTCTCTCATTCAGATCCCTGTTCTCCAAATCGCTGACTTGAACGTCGGAGGGTCCCCGTCGGAACCATCGGTTCGAAACTTTTCTTGCAGGTTTTCCATTGAAGGAAGCGGTCCATGTCATTTCTCTGAAGGCCTACGAAGCATTTCTGTCGCCTAACCCTCCTCAAAAGTGATTTGGCAGCAACAGTACTCTCTAGGCGTAAATTTATTTTCACTTTTATAGTAATATATGATTTGTTATGTGATTGCTTAAGGTTATAAATAATTTTAAATATGAAAGAAACAAATGGTATGTATATAAATTTTATGGTTTAAAACTTAAATAAAAAGAAATAACTAATTTATTATTACTCTTCTTGATTGAGATTGTTTTATACTATAGTTTTGAATAAGCATCATTAGCACCATATTCAAATGAAATTGATTTGTTATCTATTTTTATGAATTCAAGGAAGTGCATGACTTGGGACATATTAAATAGATATCGTGTTCAAATTTGATTGAAGACTAACCAAAATATATATTTTTTTAAATCATGATATTTGAGTCAAATCTCACCCCATGTTTGTGAAATTTTAATCTAATCTAATTCTATCAATGAATGTAGTGGGTCAGTTTAGCTTAAATTTAATTCACGTACAGCCTAAGTATAACTTAAGGGGCACATGGTATGGAATGATCTATCTAGACTCATAATATTTAGTTATACCTTAATAATCCAAGTGATGAAGATTTTGAATCATTCTCATCTTGTCCAACCTAGTGATTCTATATTCATCCATAAGATTGAATATATAAGATCACTTTCAAGCAGTAATCTTAACTTTAAATATTATTGTTGAGGGATAAAATCGTCATTACTTTAATATCCGTACGAGGCGGTTAGGGCTAACCTCCTTCCTTCGGCCCTTCCGGGCTTCCATAGCTCGGTCCTTCCGGGCTTCCATAGCTCGGCCCTTCCGGGATTCCATAGCTCGGCCCTTCCGGGCTTCCATAGCTCGGTCCTTCCTGGCTTCCATAGCTCGGCCCTTCCGGGCTTCCATAGCTCGGCCCCTTCCGGGCTTCTATAGCTTGGTCCTTCCGGGCTCCCGTAGCTCGGCCCCCTCCGGGCTTCCATAGCTCGGCCCCCTTTCGGGCTTCTGTAGCTCGACCCCTTCTGTAGCTCGGTTTCACCTAGCGATCCACAACCTAACACCTACCTCCGCGGAACCTGACGCGGGAGAGCCTGAGCCTACCAGAACGGCATCCTAAACAAGGAATCATGTCGGGACATGGCCTAAAACCTATCATAACTGCCCCAGGCCTACTCAACCAGATCTCAAGACATCAAAGAGCTCTCCCAGCCGTCGATACCTGAACAAACGGGATACGGATTCCAACGGCCTAATTCTGTCCGTCTCCATATCGTAACAACCTCCGAACCTTCCAGAAGGTGCTCAAGACCTAGGTTACAGTCTATAAATATTAGACTCGTAGATTCCCCCAGGTACGCGACTCTTGACGCACTCTCTCCTTGGGCACAGGCACACGCCTCTTCCACGTGTGCCTCACTGCTCTCTCCAGCAGCTCATCGGCGCTCCTGCCCTCTGGAGCTTCCGATTGGCCGCCCCCGGAGAGGCCTCCCAGAGAGATCCACCTCCCCACTGTCTGGTTGATCGCCGATTTCTTCTCCACTGACTTGAGCGTCAGAGGGCCTTCCGCGGAGGACCACCCTCAGCGTCCCCCGCGTGTGGGCTTCTTTTTGCAGGTCCGCCCCCCTCTTCCTGAGATCGACCGCGCCCGAGTCGGAGGACGGATCCCGGCGGCAACAGATTGGCGCTAGAGGAAGGGCCTCAAGTCCCATTAAAACTTGAAGAAAGGAGACAAGGATCTCAATCCGGAGAAGAACCTCTCCAATGGCCAACCGGAGGAGAGCAACCTCTGAAGCCCAAGATCAGGTCGCTTCCCAGAGGCCTGATCCGACTGGCGCTACAGTGCCGCAACCTCCCCCGGTCGAAACTCCATCATCGCCTTCCATCCGGTGACCCAGGACCAGTTCGCTACGCTGGTCCAACAGGTCCAGGCCCTTACCCACCTGGTTCAGGAGCGCCTTGTAGCTCCTCCTGCTTTGCATCCCCAGAAGGAGGCGGCGATTCCTTCTTCGCCGACGGCCTCCTCCTCTGATTTCCATGGGTCCGCGGATCCCCCATATCGGCCCAGGGGGGACAAACCAGTCCTGCGAGCCGGTTATGATAGAGATCCTCTCAGATCTCGGCGAGCCCGCTCCCTCTCCCCGGCGACATCTCACCATGATTCCACGCCATCCTTGCGATTCTCACGCCCAGCTCCTCCTCCCACCGGTGAAGAGGAGATCCGCCGTCAGATCCAGGAGATGCGTCAGGAGCTGGACGCCGCCAAGCAGACCCATCTGTCCCAGCCCAAGGCGAGCAGGGCATCCCTTTCTCTAAGGGGATCATGGAGGAAGTGATTCCCTCCCATGTCAAACTACCAGCCGTCGAGCCCTATCACGGCTCCACTGACCCGGACGACCATCTCAGTAGCTTCCGGTCAATAATGATGTTCCACGGAGCATCAGATGCGGTCCTCTGCCACGCCTTCCCATCCACCCTCAGAGGATCCTCCCGAACCTGGTTCAATGCTTGAACCAGGTTCCATTGATTCTTTCGACGAGCTGAGCCACCTTTTTATTGGCCAGTTCGTCAGCAGTTGCCGCCACCGACGAAGATCTGACTCCCTCTCCGAAGTCAAGCAGAGAGAGGGGGAGTCCCTGAGGAATTACCTTGGCCGTTTTAATAAGGCCATGTTGGAGGTGGACCACCTTAATCATGAGGTGGCTATGTCCGCCCTGGCGGGGGAGTTTCGAAGGAGAGCGACTTCTACCTGGCTATGGAGGTCAGCTACCCCCCCAGCCTATCTGATATGATGGCCCTTGCGGACAAATATGCTAGGGTCGAAGAATCACGGAGGATCGCCCGCGCTGAGCACGCAAAGAAGCAAGAGCCCAAAGTCCCCGACAGGCACCGTCCCGCCCGCGGCCAAGTCCGCCTCGCCGCCAAAGAGTCCCTCCGCTGCCGCCAAGGAATCGCTCCCGGAGTCCTCCCAGGCGATTCGATCGCTATACTCCGCTGACTGTGCCCCGGGCGCAAATCCTTATGGAGATAGAGCGCCAACTTCCCCGGCCGGTACCTCTCCGAGGGAACCCGACCCGAAGAGATCCCGCCAAGTACTGCCGCTACCATAGGGAGCACGGTCATGACACTGAAGAATGCTGGCAGCTGAAGAATGAAATAGAGAGGCTGATTCGGGGGACGACTGGATCAGTTCAGGAGGGCGCCCGAGCCGCAAACAAGGAGGTGACCGTCAGCTCGAGCTCCAACAACCTCCTCCTCCACCCAATCCGCCCGTAATTGGCCGCATTAACATGATTGAAGAGGCCGCGGATCGAGCCCCAGGGGCGGCGGTGAAGAACCAGCGCCAAAAAAGGCAAGGATGGGCGAACTCTCCTTCTCCGACGACGATCTTCTGGGAATACAACTTCCCCACGATGACGCACTAGTTGTATCCCTTAATTTGAACAATTATGATGTAAGCCGAATCCTTGTTGATAGTGGAAGCTCGGTAAATGTTTTGTACCTCGGTGTGTTTGCCAGGATGAAATTGCTCATGGAAAACCTTCGAGCCGTGGATTCCGCCCTGATGGGATTCACCGGCGACGTCATCATCCCGGAAGGAATCGTCACCCTGACGGTCCGCGCGGGAACCTGGCCCCTTGTGACTATTGTACAGACCGATTTCCTAGTGACCGACCTCAGATCCCCATACAACGCCATATTCGGCAGGCCTGGCTTGATGTCCCTCAAGGCAGTTGTCTCTATCCCGCATCTGTCTATGAAGTTCCCCACCGAGCGGGGAGTTGGTGTGGTTCGGGGAAGTCAGGCCATGGCTCGGCAATGTTTCGTTACGAGCCTTCAGTCTAGAATGCCCGAGTTGATGGGCTAGACGCTCGCGAAGACTTCGCCGAACAACGGGAGAACCGGCAGAGGAATTGGAGGAAGTACCATTGGACGAAGCTCAGCCCGACCGAACCGCAAGGATCGGGTCGCTACTCAAAGGAGAGTCTCGCACAGGTTGATCAGATTCCTCCAAAGCAATGCCGACATCTTCGCCTGGACCGCCTCCGACATGCCAGGAATCAACCCCGAGGTCCTCGTCCACCATCTCAATGTGGACGAGATGCACAGGCCCGTTAAGCAGAAGAAGAGGAGCTTCGCCCCAGAACGGCAAAAAGCCATTGAAGAAGAGGTCGACAAACTCATAAAGGCCAACTTCGTCCGAGAGGTAAATTACCCAAACTGGCTGTCAAATGTCGTCATGGTGAAAAAGTCGAACGGCAAATGGAGGATCTGCATCGACTTCACCGACCTCAACAAAGCCTGCCCGAAGGACAGCTTCCCCCTCCCTCGGATCGATCAGCTCGTGGATGCCACCTCAGGCCACCAGATGCTGTCATTCATGGACGCCTATTCCGGCTACAATCAGATCCGAATGGCCCCGAAGATGAAGAAAAGACCGCCTTCATAACCGATCGAGGTACCTACTGTTACCGTGTTATGCCTTTTGGTCTTAAGAATGCAGGGGCAACCTACCAGCGGCTGGTTAACAAGGTGTTCAAGGAGCAAATCGGCCGGAACATGGAGGTATACGTGGACGACATGCTGGTCAAAAGCAAGGAAGCGCCACAACATATTGAGGACCTCTCGGAGAGCTTTGCAACGTTGCGCAAATATGGGATGAAACTCAACCCGACCAAGTGCGCCTTCGGCGTCAACTCGGGGAAGTTCCTCGGCTTCATGGTCTCCAGCGAGGTATCGAAGCTAACCCCCAGAAGATTCAAGCTCTCCAACAAATGGTGCCCCCTGCATCTGTTAAAGAGGTCCAGCGCCTAACCGGGAGGATAGCGGCCCTTAACCGCTTTGTGGCGCGGTCGGCCGAGAGATGCCTCCCCTTCTTCAAAACTCTCCGATCGGCCAAAAACTTCCAGTGGACTCCCGAGTGCCAAAGGTCATTCCAAGATCTCAAGAAGTACCTCGGCTCGCCCCCGCTCCTCAGTAGTCCGACCCCAGGAGAGACCTTATTTTTATACCTGGCTGTCTCGGAGAGTGCGGTTTGTTCGGTGCTAGTCAAAGAAGAAGGCAAAGTCCAGAAGCCGATCTATTATGTGAGCAGGTTGCTCCGCGATGCGGAGACAAGGTACAGCAGGATTGAAAAGATGGTGCTGGCCTTAATCACCTCAGTTCGAAAGCTACGACCGTATTTCCAAGCACATTCCGTGACGGTCCTGACTGACCAACCCATCAAGGCGGTGGTCCACCGTCCGGAAACATCGGGGAGAATGACCAAATGGGCCGTCGAGCTAAGCGAGCACGACATACATTTTCAGCCTCGCCCAGCCATCAAAGCCAAGTACTGGCCGACTTCCTCCTCGAGTGCACCATCCCGGAGGACGGTTCTGCCCCAGACTCCCCTGAAGAGCCAAAGTCTGGAGCCCGGTGGCTCCTCCACGTCGACGGGTCGTCCAATGCCCATCACTCCGGTGCGGGTCTAGTTCTTACTAGTCCTGAGGGGATGACTTTCGAGTATGGCGTCCGATTCTCCTTCCCGGCTTCCAACAACGAAGCCGAGTATGAAGCTCTGTTGGCCGGTCTCCGGATCGCCCACAATCTGAAGGTGGAAAAGCTCAACGCCTTCACCGACTCTCAGCTGGTAGCCGGCCATGTTCGGGGAGAATTTGAAGCTTGGGAGCCGAACATGATTCGATATCTCCAGGAGGTGCGTAACTTGCTTCCCCATTTTTCCGAATTTGAAATTATTCAGATTCCCAGATCTGAGAACGCCCGTGCCGACCTACTCTCCCGACTGGCAACCACGGAGACGATGGATGCCGAACAAAAGTTCCACCTGGAGACTCTGGAAAAGCCGAGCATCACGGAGGCCGACCGGGTGATGCAAGTTGAGGCCGAACCATCCTGGTTCGACCCTATCCTCAAATATCTCAAAGAAGGGTCGCTTCCGTCCGACCGAAGAGAGGCTAGGAAGCTGAAGCTGCAGGCCATCCACTACGTGTTGATTGACAACCAACTGTACAAGCGGTCATTTTCCATGCCGCTGCTTAGGTGCCTTCGCCCATCAGAAGCGGACTACGCTCTGCGCGAGGTACATGAAGGGATTTGCGGCAACCATTTGGGAAGCCGGTCCCTCTGCCACAAGGTGCTGCGACAAGGCTACTACTGGCCGACCATGCAAAAAGACGCGACGATCTAGTCCGCGCCTGCGACCCCTGCCAAAGGCATTCAAGCATCCAAAGGCTCCCTTCCGCCAAGCTAGTTTCTATATCCTCTGCTTGGCCCTTTGCCAAATGGGGGATGGACATCCTCGGCCCATTCCCGCTTGCCACAGGACAGCGAAATTCTTGTTTGTCGCCATCGACTACTTCACCAAATGGGTCGAAGCGGTCGCACAAATTACCGAGGCACGGGCCCAAGACTTTGTGTGGAGGTCCATCATCTGCCGATTCGGCCTCCCTCATACTATAATCACCGATAACGGCAAGCAATTCGATAACTCCAAGTTCCGCCAGTTCTGTGAAGAACACGGAATCCGTCACCACCTTACTTCGGTCGGGCACCCACAAGCCAACGGAGCGGCCGAAGTAACCAACAGGACCCTCCTCCAGGGAATCAAAGCTCGCCTCTCCAGAGCCCAAGGCAGGTGGGCGGATGAACTACATCATGTCCTATGGGCCTACCGCACAACCCCAAGAATCCCGACCGGCGAAACTCCATTCCGAATGGCTTTCGGTACAGAGGCCGTTATCCCTGTGGAAGTCGGCCTCCCATCATTGCGGGTAGAAGGCTACTCGGAAGAGGCTAGCGACGAACAACTCCGCACCAACCTCGACCTGATAGAGGAAATCAGAGAGAAGGCTCGGAATCAGAACGGCTGCCTATCAACAAAGGGTGGCCCGTTACCATGCTTCCAGAGTTAGAGGGAAGACCTTCCTGCCCGGCGACCTTGTCCTCCGAAAGGCCTCTGTTTCCAAACCGCTGGAGCAAGGGAAGCTGGCGCCAAACTGGGAGGGCCCGTATCAGGTCGCGGAGATTATTGGACCGGGAACCTACAAGCTGCAGGATCTTGATGGGAAGTCCATTCCCGGACTTGGAATGCGGACAACCTTCGTAAATATTATCAATAGGGTATGTCCTCTCTGAATTCATCTTCGCATGCCTCACTACACATTCCTGCTTATCTGTTTCCTCAAAACCTGTTGCGTGAATCATTATGCACTATATTGCTATAAATTGCAAGAAGAAACAGATACTGCTTACCAATCCTCGGCACAACCGAGCTGTCTATTCGAACAGGAATCTCCGAACCTTGGCAGGGCCAAGTAAAATATTCTCCGAACCTCGGCTGGGCCAAGCAACAAATCTCCGAACCTTGGCAGGGCCAAGTAAAATATTCTCCGAACCTCGGCAGGGCCGAGCAACAAATCTCCGAACCTTGGCAGGGCCAAGTAAAATATTCTCCGAACCTCGGCAGGGCCGAGCAACAAATCTCCGAACCTTGGCAGGGCCAAGTAAAATATTCTCCGAACCTCGGCAGGGCCGAGCAACAAATCTCCGAACCTTGGCGGGGCCAAGTAAAATATTCTCGAACCTCGGCAGGGCCGAGCAACAAATCTCCGAACCTTGGCAGGGCCAAGTAAAATATTCTCCGAACCTCGGCAGGGCCGAGCAACAAATCTCCGAACCTTGGCAGGGCCAAGTAAAATATTCTCCGAACCTCGGCAGGGCCGAGCAACAAATCTCCGAACCTTGGCAGGGCCAAGTAAAATATTCTCCGAACCTCGGCAGGGCCGAGCAACAAATCTCCGAACCTTGGCAGGGCCAAGTAAAATATTCTCCGAACCTCGGCAGGGCCGAGCAACAAATCTCTGAACCTTGGTGGGGCCAAGTAAAATATTCTCCGAACCTCGGCTGGGCCGAGCAACAAATCTCCGAACCTTGGCAGGGCCAAGTAAAATATTCTCCGAACCTCGGCAGGGCTGAGAAACGAATCCTCCGAGCCGTGGCAAGGCCAGGAAAAAATCATTCGGGCCAAAATCCTAGATAAAAACTGAAGCGCACAGGCCCCGACCAAAGCCGGGCGGCCTCCAAATAGTCCCCGAAGGACTTCGTCCGGTTTAAAAACGAGCGCGTTAAACAAAAACCGTCGATGCACAAAAGAAGCCACCATTGGCAAACCCCTTTTGAGGCCTTTGAGCCCCGCATAATCGGCCAGAGGCCCCAGCAGAGCTGGGAGATCCCCCTCCGCTACTGAAAACCTTTTGGGTGATGCCCCTATAACCCGTCGTTCAAAGCGCCTATATCAACGCACAAAAACGATGGGGCCACGCCAACACCCTAATTCATCACACGGGTCAAGGCCATAAACTCTTGAAGAAAAGGACTTCAAAAACAAGATCCATCTTTCATTTATAAAAAGAGGATTACAAAGAGGCAGTAAAAAACAAAACAAGAAGAGAGGCCCTGAATCAGAATTCGGAGTCACTCCCGGAGGCTAGCAGCTCCTCAGGCGCTCCGTCAGGTCAGCCACCTGCTGACGAAGGGACGTAATCTCCTCCCTCTGCCGGTCCATCAACCGGCGTGAGGCCTCCGCCTCCCTGATCGACGCGTCCAGGTACTCTTCGGCGATCCTCGCGAGCTGCTGATTACTCGCAAGGGCCGACGCTAGGCCCTCTTCGTCAACAATGACGGAGGTATGCCTCCCCTCTGAACGCAGCAGGTTATCGAGCGAGGAATGCGACCCGACTGATGATCGCCCTGGAGAGGCCATTTTTTCGGAACTTAAAACGAGGGATGGCCGAAACCGATGCCCCTCGGTCGTATTTATACTCGTCAGGCAGGTATCTCTATCGGTCGCGCCGTAACCACCGAGAACTTGCCACGCGTCGCCGTTTCAATGCTTGCGAAATCCGAAGTGTCGCACCCCATCCCGAGCGAGATCGATAAGCGCTAGCAGGTTGCTCGGGAATTCCCCAAGCAAACATTTTCTGATCTGTCGGCCCTCGCAATAAATGCGTTCGGCGCTTCCCCGAGCCTCTTAATGCTGGCCTCTTTTTTGGGAAACACGAAAGTCCGACATTCGGCCAATAACCTGTCCCCTCGGGAAGAGTGGCGTCACCAATAAAAGCATGACAACATACTGCCCGTTCCGCTCTGGCGCCCCTTATCAAGCGCCACGTGGACCTAACGCTGTGGCCCACAATGACAACTGAGTCGCTCCCTTGAGCCCGGATCTCCGAACCTCGGTTGGGCCGAGCGAGCTGAATCTCCGAACCTTGGCAGGGCCAAGTCAAATGTCTCCGAACCTCGGTTGGGCCGAGTGACTAAGTCTCCGAACCTTGGCAGGGCCAAGACAAATACCTTCGAAACTCGGCCGACCTGAGTGACAGGTTCCCTGAACCATGATAGGAAAAAGTACAGATTCCTCAAACTTCGGCCAAGGCCGACCCGCGATAAACCGGGCCCCGGTAAAAGCAAAGCACAAAAACATCAGGCTTCTGACCAGAGTAAGGAGCATGTTTCGCCGAACGGTCTCTGAACTGCCACACACGAACCTCGGTTAGTTCGGACGGCATGAGATCCTCGTCTAAGGACGAGCGGAATGCCTTTGTACCCCACAAACAACAATAACTACAAGTCCGGCACAAGAAAAGATAGAGATTGAGAAACGGAGCATAACTCTCTTTATTGCCGAATCAAGATCGGTTACAAATGCCTCACAGGCGTTACAAGAGCGTTGAGATGCATAAAATAAAGGCAAATACAAAACTCGGGCAACTGCTCCAAAGCAGACCTAGGCAACTGTGATGTTTCGGCGTCCGGATCGACAAATCAGGCAAACCACAAAACGGTCAGCCCGCCTGGACGGTCGATAAAGCTGACCCTCCACGGCTCCCACCGAATGAAGAAATTCAGAAGGTGGCACGGCCCGTGGATGCTGATTCTGAGGATTCGAACGTACCAGCCCGCTCCCCTAGGAGGGGGTGCTGGATCGCAGGCCGCTGCCCGACCGAGAGGCTCGGGGACCATCGGACCCCGGTTGCTCCCATTTTCTCCATCCCGTGGCAAGGATTCCCCTCAGAGAAGGGATGGGGATCCAGGCCAGCGAAAGAGGGAGAGTCTGTGCGTGCTACGGGGGTGTCGATACACTTCCTACCGTAAGCCCCCCGTAACGGGCCACAAAGATCACATAGGAAGCGCATATGTGCGCTCTCCGTATGATCTCTGCGCTCCCCTTCTGCGCTCTCCATATGATTTCTAGGACTCATCCCCTAAGGGAGAGCCATTCTTCGGCAGCTCCCCAGTCGCCCCAGCTATCCGACGGCAAGGAGCCTATGAGAGGAAAGCTTGATCCTCCCACTCGTGGCAGCAGAGAAATGAGCATAATGGAAGCTCTAATGGAAAATACACTTTGGGGATAACCAAATATGACCCCTTTCTCTCCTTTTTATAGGCAGGAAAAAGCCGGGAAAAGCTATCGAAGCTGAAAGTCCTGAGATTCAAACACCTGGCCCACGCCTCCACGTGGCCCCTCAGGATAGACGCGGTGCCCCACTGCGCGCCAAGCCCACCACCTGAGATACGACGTGTACAGAGACCTCCTCCTGACCCCGAGTCACTGTCATTTAATGCGGGTGATCGCCAGCCAACGCCTCGAAAACTGGCGGGCTCAGAGTATCATCCTTCGAAAAAGATGCCCTCCAATGGTAAGCGATTGCGTGCGTGACAAAGTGATTCGCATAGGAAAAGAGCACCTTCCGGAAAGCTCTGATGCATCTTTATACCCCCCACTACGCCGTATCATTAATTCTGGTAAAATAAAAACCAAATCACCTGTGGAACAGCAGGGCGTTGACAGAATAGCAGAAAGCACAAAGACCTACTTTTTTCATCGGCCCTAGCCGACCTACTTTGCCTGTCGGCCCCAGCCGACCTATTTTGCCTGTCGGCCCCAGCCGACCTATTTTGTCTGTCGGCCCCAGCCGACCTACTTTTTTGTCGGCCCTAGCCGACCTATTTGTCTGTCAGCCCCAGCCGACCTACTTTTTCCATCGGCCCTAGCCGACCTACTTTGCCTGTCGGCCCCAGCCGACCTATTTTATCTGTCGGCCCCAGCCGACCTACTTTTTCCATCGGCCCTAGCCGACCTACTTTGCATGTCGGCCCCAGCTGACCTATTTAGTCTGTCGGCCCCAGCCGACCTATTTTTTCGTCGGTCCTAGCCGACCTACTTTGCCTGTCGGCCCCAGCCGACCTACTTTGCCTGTCGGCCCCAGCCGACCTATTTTTCTTGTCGGCCTCAGCCGACCTATTTTGCCAGTCGGCCCCAGCCGACCTATTTTCGCTTGTCGGCCCCCGCCGACCTATGCTATTTGTCGGCTCCAGCCGACCTACCATCCTCGTCGGCCCAAACCGACCTGTTTTGCCTATCGGCCCAAGCCAGTGCGTTTTCCTAGTCTTGGAATAAAGATGACCCAAGGGTATCAGCGAGCCATAGGTCACTCACAATCGAGGCGAGACTAAACGACAGCGAAGTCATGCAAGAAAGACACTTAAATGGAAACAGGAAATTCTTTCACTATGAAACGTCAGACAAATGTCTGAAGGACGAGATACAAGAATAGCTCCTAAGAACTGGGAGCCACACCGGATTTAGAAAAGCCCTCAGTCGCATCTGTGGAAGCGTGACTAGGTTCGCCCTTCTCCAATATTTTCGCCCCCTCTGCGGCAGTTTGCGACCGTCCCTCAGAAGCTGCAGCTTCGCTGAGACCAGGGGCGGCGCCAAGTTCGGCATCAGAAATGTCAACATATTCATCTTCATCTTCTTCTTCAGACTCGCCATCATCGGGATTTTCAGCACTCAGGAAAGAAAGATCCTATTCTGGGTGCCCACTGAGTATCATCTGTTTGCACTCTTCCATCCCATGATGGAACGCATCTACGCTGATAGCGTCTTGCCTCCCCTTAAGTATGGCGAGCTGCATGTTGGCCCCAGCGGCCTATTTCTCAGCCTTTGCGACTTGGGCCCGTAGAATAATATTTTGCTCCTCGAACTCACCGGCCTGCGTCTCGAATTCTGAGCTCTTGTTGTGGCTGGACACAAGCTTGCCTTGAAGAGCCCAAACCTCCAGCCCCAACTCCGCCATCTGAAAAAGCCGAAATAGGTCGACGTCACAAGAAACCAGTAGAAAAAAGCTAAAAAAGGGGGGGGGGGGGGAGAATGAGGTCGTACCTCCTCCTCTCGTCTGGCAACCTTTTGGCCGACTCCTCAGCCTCGCTCCTGGCTCTTGTCCTGTCGGCTCCAACCAGCTCAACTCTCTCTTGCAGATTGTTGATCTTCAACTGCTTGGCTCCGATTGCCTCCTGGGCTTGGGACAGCTCATCGTTCACTCGAGCTATTGCCCCTTGTTGCCATTTAGCGCCCTCCTTCAAATGAGCAATCTCGCTGTCGCGGCGCTTCAGTCGCTCCTCCACCTCGCCAAGCATCCTAGTTAAACGCTTCCTCTCGTCGGCAGCTTCCTTGCCCAGCCGACCCATACTCTCACTATGTTCCCTCTGCATCGCCTTCACCTCCGCAGAATGTTTGACTCAATTCTGGCCAGCTCCAGGTACGCATCATCGTTCTTCTCCAGGAGTCCCTGCAACTCCTCTACTCTGCGCTTTTGCTTGGACACCTCGGCCTGGGCAGCTTGATATGCCACCCTTATCCCCTGCAAGCCTCTGTCGCTAATTGCCATGAGTTCCTCGAACTTCTTAGACACCTTCAGCCGCGACTGGAGCTGGGCATTATCCCTCCTGGCTTGAACGCTGGCCCCTGTCGCCAAGCTTAGACGCCAGCATATAGCCCGAGAGAACAGAACACTCTGCAAGATAAAAATTGAATGCGTGAGGGTTAAGCCAACCAGGACGTGTTCACTACCTGAGAATGGCAACTTACCCGTGAGGCATAGGCCCGAGTCATCCTCATCAGGGTCGCATTATCGATATCGGGAAGGAGATGAACGCTTTCGGCCATGCCTTGCTGCCCAAACGCAGCATCGACCAACCCCAGATCGGCAAATTTGTCCGCCGAGGGATCCGTGCCCGGATACAGGGCCGACCTCATCATGGCGGAAAATGCCTCCTCAATACCAGCATCCGAGCTGCTGGGTTGGCCAACCCCACCTGAAGGACCGGCCTGGGCGGCCCCCGTCTGATAGGACTTCAACCTCCCAGCCTCCTCTACCAAGGCCCTGGCTTGGGTTTCTTCAGATAGTTCGGCCAGCCCAAGCGCCAGCCTCCCTAAAACCTTTTTCGAAGAAGCTCCCAATGCGGAGCTCCCGCCTTGCCGCGTCTCCTCCTTCGACGCCCCTTCCTCAGTTACCACCATCTGTGTCTCCACCACCGGACCCCCCGAGGTCCCGGCCTGTTCTACCACTTGCATCTCCTCCACAGGCTCCCCTGAAGCCTCGGCCTGACCTACCTCACTACTTCCGGACCCCCCTGCAGAGAGACCGAGAGAGGGCTCTCCCTGAACCTCTCCAGCTACGGCTGCCACCTCTCCCTCTCCTACCGGAGCCAATGGCGGTCCCGCGGGGACAGTAGGCTCCTCGGCGATAACCACCTCCGCCAAATCGGCCGCTGATTCCTCTTTCAGGGGGGACGCGGTCGGACGAGCCATCGGAGCCTCGTCTGAGCTGTCCGAGATCTCTAACACGAGAGGGTCGGAGGCCATAACCGCTCTCCCCGGGCTCTCCTTCGCCCCCGGCGCTTCTGCCATGATTGCCCCGGCGCCCGGCGGGCTTCTTGCAGAAGTGTGAGCCCTTTTTTCGGGCCGGTCACTATCCGCGCCGAAACCTTCCCCTGGGCGTTTTCCTCTCTTCCTCTTAGAGAGGTTCGACAATACCGACCTTACGGCTGTCAGATCAGAGCACACATACTCAGGTCCAAGCACACTAATCGAGAAAAATACACAGCACGAAAGGGACTCACCTTGCGGGTCCAGGGGACTGAGCCCGGCTACGAAGAGGGCCCCCTCCGATAGCAGGTCGTTAGCCGAAAACACCTGTCCGTTACGGAGGACGTCCAAGTCCTTCTCTTCCTGCGCCGACAAAGCCGGATGCGTCTCCACATCCCTTGCAACATCCCCCCATCTCCGAGGGAAGTCGGAACCGACGTTCCCCTCCGCGATAACAAACCGACTCTTCCACCCCTTGATGGAAGAGGGCTTATCCACAATAATGTTGAAGGATCTCCGAGGCCCGATGTAGGGCCACTATGATTTCCTCTCGGGAATCAGGTGGTAGCAGGTGCGGAAAAGGGGGAGAGTGGCGACGATTCGAATCTGGTGGCACATCGAGATGAATCCGACGATATTCCGCCAGCTGTTTGGAGCCACCATTGACGGGCAGATATTGTAGTGGGTCATGATCTCCTTCACCAGGGTGTGGAGAGGAAAACGAAGACCCGCCTTCAAACTATCTTCGTAGATGAAGACCCAGACTCTAAATCCCGGGTAACTCTATCTTTGAGTTCCGGCGCCCGTAAGACAACATCCAAGGGCAAGCCATACCGCTGATGAATCCTCCCCAAGTCCTCGGCAACGATTTCGGAGGCCACGTCATCGGGGCTCATCGCCATTGAAAGGGGTGTCAAACGAAAATGATAAGCGTCAAAAAAGATGAAAGGCCAGAACCCTTTTGAAAGCAAGACGAGAAGACGCCGAGAGCATGCGCACATATATATATACAATGCGGCTGTCACTTTGCTTCTCCGCCAAGGAAGCCGCCCTGAAGAGGCGGGGCGTCTCATCCCAGGCGTCCGGAATCGCCTCGACAAACGCCCGATCGATCGGGATTCGTAGCGTGGCGCAATCCCAACCGTCGCTCGTGAAGGAGCCTTAGCCCCGATGGCGGGATGGCCCTGTTGCATTAATTAGGGCATCATTGCGCGAGCTGTCTAAACCAAGACGTCCCATCCAGGACGCGCCATTTGAACTTGTACTCCCTACGCCCGAACCTACGCTTCGAATTAGGGAGTGGAGGGCATGTGTTGAGGGGTAAAATCGTTATTACTTTAATATCCGTGCGAGGCGGTTAGGGCTAACCTCCTCCCTTCGGCCCTTCCGGGCTTCCATAGCTCGGTCCTTCCGGGCTTCCATAGCTCGGCCCTTCCGGGATTCCATAGCTCGGTCCTTCCGGGCTTCCATAGCTCGGCCCCTTCCGGGCTTCCGTAGCTCAGCCCCCTTCGGGCTTCCATAGCTCGGCCCCCTTTCGGGCTTCTGTAGCTCGACCCCTTCTGTAGCTCGGTTTCACCGAGCGATCCACAACCTAACACCTACCTCTGCGGAACCTGACGCGGGAGAGCCTGAGCCTACCAGAACGGCATCCTAGACAAGGAATCATGTCGGGACATGGCCTAAAACCTATCATAACCGCCCTAGGCCTACTCAACCAGATCTCAAGACATCAAAGAGCTCCCCCAGCCGTCGATACCTGAACAAACGGGATACGGATTCCAACGGCCCCACAACGGCCTGATTCTGTCCGTCTCCATATCGTAACAACCTCCGAACCTTCCAGAAGGCGCTCAAGACCCAGGTTACAGTCTATAAATATCAGACTCGCAGATTCCCCCAGGTACGCGACTCTTGACGCACTCTCTCCTTGGGCACAGGCACGCGCCTCTTCCACGCGCGCCTCACTGCTCTCTCCAGCAGCTCGTTGGCGCTCCTGCCCTCTGGAGCTTCCGATTGGCCGTCCCCGGATAGGCCTCCCGGAGAGATCTACCTCCCCACTGTCTGGTTGATCGCTGATTTCTTCTCACTGACTTGAGCGTCGGAGGGCCTTCCGCGGAGGACCACCCCCAGCGTCCCTCCGCGTGTGGGCTTCTTTTTGCAGGTTCGTCTCCTTCTTCCTGAAGATCGATCGCGCCCGAGTCGAAGGACGGATCCCAACGGCAACAATTATATATATATATATATAATATTATTTTTATATTAATATAAATAATTAAAAATTATATTAAAATAATATAATATAATGTAATTATATAATATAATATTTAAGTATAGCATGATATTATACTATGATATTATAATGTTGTAATGCTGTATGATTAAAAATAAATAATATTATTACTTATGCTTTAGATACAAAGATGACGGAATCTGAGCTCAGTCTGCTGAAGGGGGTACAGCTCATCCCACCGGTAACTTGGGCTTGAAGCAAAGTCGCCATGTCTTTACCTGCCATTCTTTCTTTGGTTGAAAAAAAGAAAGAGAGAGGCCTGGAATCATGTCCCTTCTTTTTCTTTCCCTTTTTTTAACAAAAAGAAAGGTATAAGTGACGTCGACGATTGATAAGAGCGTAAGGAAAACACCAAATCGATTCTCCTGGCAAATCAGATGTGCCACGCCCAGTATGTCCGCCTTGCAAAGACTTCTTCTTGATGTAACTGATTTAAAGGCTTTCTTTCTTTTCCCCGCTTGCTTTTTCTCCCGCTCCGCGCTGGAGCGCGTTTCTTTACATGTCTTTACATGCGCTTGCTTTTTCTCCCGCTCCGCGCTGGAGCGCGTTTGGTACGGGAACGAAGGGGGTGAGAACTGAAAAGCTTCACCACATCCACTTTTAAGCGTCTCACCGTCTCCTTGCTTTCTTCCTCGGTTCCTCTGTAGCATATGCTGTATAGAGTTCCATTGCCTCCGTGTTTGACCCACCACCAGAGCTTTATCTCGAAGCAAGGGTGCGTTTGGTATGGTAGCACTAGCAGAGAGGGTAGAGTTAAAAGGGGCAAAAAGTTTCCGACTTTTCATTCCCATCCAACTATGTATGACTAGAGATAAATATTTTTTTTTAGATAAATAGGCTAATAAAGCTTAAATAAGTTAATAAACCTAAATATCCTAATGGATCTTGAAAGTTTATTACCTTCTTTTAAGTATGAATGAGAAATTGCGGGGACATTTAGTCCCATGTTAAAAAAAATCAAGAAAGAAAAGTTCACTTATATAGAAACCACTTTCTTAAGCTTAAGTTCCTTAGGCCCATCATAAGTGAAGAGATTAAGGATGATGCATAGCATCAATTCCATGCACGCGCATGTACGAAGGGCGCAATGGGCACTTTGTAGGTGCATCATCGATCATGAGTATCCGACGGTGGAGACTGATCGGATCAAGATAAGGGGCTAAGATCAATTGACCGTTGCGCATCGTCGCGAGGAGCTTGAGGGGCTTTAAATTTTTCTAAGATCATAAGGATCCGACGGTGGAGATTGATCGGATCAAGATAAGGGGCTAAGATCAATTGACCATTGATCATCGGATCAGGATCAGAACTGACGTTGATCGATCGGATGAAGGGTCGAGATGCGTTGATCAAATCACGATCACAATCGCGATCCAATGGCTGACATCCATTGGTTGACCAGTTAACAGGACGGTTGGAGATAAGGCACCCGTCCGATCAAGCCGTTGTGATAAGTGGTCATGAAACGACATATCAAAGCCGTGCAACTACCTATCTGATAACGCAAACATCAGATCACGATGGTGAGAAGGTGTATCGGGACGAGGATAGGCTTATCTGATCAGCTGATCATCGGATCAAAGGATGAATAGGTGTATCAAAGGCTTATTGATCTGACCGTTGATCGGATCCGATCAGATTTAACGGTACAAATCAATTCCGAAGGGTTGCTTCCAAAGGGCACCTAAAACCTATAAATAGGACCCTAAACCAAGCATTCATTCATTCCAAACCATTCCGAATTGAGTTCAATCCGAATCAATTCTTCTTCTCTCTTAGGCATTTGCATACTTTCCTAAGGGTAGTATAGCAATAGCAATAGTGCATTAAAAAGAGAGTAGCATTCTTGGTTCGAATTTTTGGTGAATTGTAGTGCTGCTTTCATCAAAAGGAGACTGTTGTATCCTGGGAGACAATCATCATACTGACCGTAAGCACCATTGCGGGACGAAATTGTCTTAAGGACATAGAGTATAACTCTAGCCTCTCTAATAGGTAGCCACCATCTGCCACACCCAATAATCTTAAGACAATTTTTGCTACCACGGAAGTGCTGCTGCAGATGGCTACTATGACGACATCCGTTCAAGCCGAGAGACCGAAGAAATTCTCTGGCAGACTTCAAGAGGTGGCAACAGAAGATGCTGTTCTACCTCACAACTCTGAATCTGGTCAGAGTACTGAATGAAGACTGTCCTGAAGGAAGGGGAGACCGACAAGCAAGTCATTGCTGCGGTGGAGGCATGGAAGCACTCAGACTTCCTTTGCAAAAACTATATCCTTAATGGTCTGGACAATACCCTGTACAATGTGTACAACAGTATTGCTACTGCCAAGGAGTTATGGGCATCCCTGGACAAAAAGTACAAGATAGAGGATGCTGGACACAAGAAGTTTGTGGTTGGAAGGTTCTTAGACTACAAAATGGTCGACCACAAAACTGTTATGGAGCAAGTCCAAGAGCTCCAGATCATCCTGCATGAGATACATGCAGAGAGAATGTCTCTCAGTGAGTCATTTCAGGTAGCTGCCATCATAGAGAAGCTACCACCACTATGGAAGGACTTCAAGAACTACCTGAAGCATAAGCGGAAGGAGATGGGACTTGAAGACCTAATTGTCCGCCTGAGGATCGAGGAGGACAATAAGAGCCAAGACAAGAAGACAGGAGGACAACCTGCTGAGCCAAAGGCCAACCTCATAGAAGGAAGAAAGAAACGCAAGTTTCCAGGCGAAGGCTTTAAACAGAAGAAGGGCAATCCAAAGAAATATAAATTCAAGGGAAAGTGCTTTGTTGTGGAAAGCAAGGACACAAATCCAAGGACTGCCGTTTCAAGGATAAAGAAAAGAAAGAAGTCAACATTACTGAAACCCTATCCAAAGAGGTATCCGAGATGATGCTGTCAGCTGTTGTATTTGAAGCAAACATGGTTGACAAAGCAAATGAGTGGTACATCGACACTGGAGCTACCAGACATGTCTGCTCTGATAAGAGTATGTTCTCATCATATACTCCTATCAATGGCAGAAATTTGTCATGGGTAACTCCGCTACATCCAAGATAGAAGGACTTGGCCGCATCGTTATGAAGATGACATCTGGCAAGGAGCTTCTACTGAATGATGTGCTACATGTCCCTGACATCCGGAAGAATCTTATATCAGGCTCCCTCCTAAGCAAACATGGCTTTAGGATGGTCTTTGAGTCTGATAAATTTGTACTCACTAAGGGGGGATATTTATTGGAAGGGGTTACTTGAATAATGGATTATTCAAGGTTAATGTAATGACTGTACACAGAAACCTTGAAATGAATAAAGCTTCTTCTTCTGCTTATATGGTTGACTCTTCTTGTCTATGGCATGATAGATTAGGACATGTGAATTTTAATTCATTACGAAAATTAATGAAATTAGAATTATTACCTAATCATGAAATCGATCCACATTACAAGTGTGAAGTGTGTGTTGAAGCTAAGTTAGCAAAAACACCATTTCCATCAGTTGAAAGAAATACTGAACCTCTTGACTTAATTCACAGTGATCTATGTGACTTAAAGTCAATTCAAACTAGAGGAGGTAAAAAGTATTTTATAACATTTATAGATGATTCAACAAGATACTGCTATGTGTATCTACTAAAGTCTAAAGATGAGGCTTTAGAAATGTTTAAATGTTATAAGAATGAAGTTGAAAATCAACTTGGAAGATTAAGGCCATAAGGAGTGATAGAGGTGGTGAATACGATGCACCTTTTGACGAATTCTGTCAAGAGCATGGCATTATTCATCAAACTACTGCTCCTTATTCACCTCAATCTAATGGAATTGCGGAACGTAAAAACCGCACATTAAAAGAAATGATGAATGCTATGTTAATAAATTCTGGTACACCACAGAATTTATGGGGAGAAGCAATTCTCTCAGCAAATCATATTCTTAATAAGATACCTCTTAAGAAGAAGGAAGTTACTCCATATGAGTTATGGAAAGGAAAGAAGCCTTCTTACAATTACTTAAGAGTGTGGGGGTGTCTAGCTAAAGTAGCTATTCCGGACCCCAAAAAGGTCAAAATAGGACCTAAAACTGTTGATTGTATATTTATCGGTTATGCACATAATAGTAGTGCATATCGCTTTCTTGTGTATAAATCAGATATAACTGATATACAGATAAATACAATCATGGAATCAAGGAATGCAACATTCTTTGAAGATATATTTCCAAGTAAAAGGAAATTAGAAATAAGTTCAAATAAAAGAACTTATGATAATACTGCTAGTAGTAGTCATCAGGAAGAATATCCTGAAGATGAACCCAGACGCAGTAAGAGACCAAAAGTTGCAAAGTCTTTTGGTCCTGATTATGTAACTTATATGTTACAAGATGAACCTCAGACATTCAAAGAGGCAATGTCTAATCCAGAAGCACCCTTTTGGAAAGAAGCTGTCAATAATGAAATTGAGTCCATCATGCATAATCATACCTGGGAGTTGGTAGACTACCATCTGGTATGAAACCTTTAGGGTGCAAGTGGATTTTTAAGAAAAAGCTAAAGGCTGATGGATCAATTGACAAGTATAAAGCCAGATTAGTGGCTAAGGGCTTCAAACAAAAAGAAGGTATAGACTTCTTTGATACCTATTCACCAGTAAGTAGAATAACATCTATAAGAATGTTAATCGCTTTTGCAGCCATTAACAATCTTGAAATTCATCAAATGGATGTTAAAACTGCTTTTCTGAATGGTGAATTAGATGAAGAAATATACATGGAACAACCTGAGGGATTTATTGTTCCAGGACAAGAAAAGAAGGTGTGTAGACTTGTTAAATCCTTATATGGATTAAAGCAAGCACCTAAGCAATGGCATATAAAATTTGATAATGTAATGTTATCAAATGGATTCAAAATAAATGAATGTGACAAATGCATATATGCCAAAACCCTGCTGAAGGGTATGTGATAATCTGCTTATATGTAGATGACCTGTTAATCATTGGTAGTAATACTGAAATGATTAAACAGACAAAGAAAATGTTGATCAAACATTTTGATATGAAAAATATGGGTGTTGCAGATGTTATACTAGGGATTCGAATCACTAGAACATCTGAAGAAATAATATTATCTCAATCTCATTATATTGAGAAAATATTAAATAAGTATAAAAAGTATGATACTAGCCCGGTGAAAACACCTGTAGATGTTAATCTACATTTGGCTAAGTATACTGGAGAACCCATATCTCAATTGGAATACTCACGTATAATTGGCAGTTTAATGTATGTCATGAATTGCACTCGTCCTGACATAGCATATGCTGTCAATAAGTTGAGTAGATTTACAAGTAATCCAGGTCCAAATCATTGGACAGCTCTAATAAGGGTATTAAGATATCTGCGATATACCCTAAGTTATGGATTACATTATTCAAGATATCCAGCTGTATTAGAAGGATACAGTGATGCAAATTGGATATCTAACACAGAAGATACAAAATCCACAAGTGGATATGTATTCACCTTAGGAGGAGGTGCTGTGTCATGGAAATCTTCTAAGCAAACATGTATAGCTCGATCCACTATGGAATCTGAGTTTATTGCCTTAGAAAAGGCAGCTGAAGAAGCAGAATGGCTTCGAAACCTTTTAGAAGATATTCCATGTTGGCCAAAGCCTGTGTCTGCAATATGCATACATTGTGATAGTCAATCGGCAATATGCAGAGCACAGAATAAGATGTATAATGGTAAGTCTAGACATATACGTCGCAGACATAATTAAGCAGTTACTTGAAATTGGTGTAATTTCTATTGACTATGTTCAGTCAAAGAAAAACCTAGCGGATCCATTAACAAAGGGGTTACCAAGAGATCAAGTAAACTGTTTATCGAGGGGAATGGGTTTAAAACCTATAACTGAAAAATCTTCATAGTGGATACCCAACCTAGCTGACTGGAGATCCCAAGATCTAGGTTCAAAAGGGACAACTAAATTATGAAGAGACTTGATAGCACTAAGGATGTACAATCCTACTCATTCCTATGATAATTGGTGCTACCTGCTAAAGGTACTAGGATAAGCATTGCTTTTAATGATTCTTATGACATGAACATCATGTGGGGTATAGCAGGATACTCTTAATAAGAATCACCTATGTGAGTGTGAACTGGGCCAATTCTATGAGAATTTTAAGGTTTAATTCTCTGAAGCACTCATGAGACCAGGAGTTGTTCGGGGCCAAAATGAACACAACCATGAGAACCAAAAGAATGCTCGGGAAGAAGTTGCGTGATTGTTATTGTCTTAGTTTACACAAAACGCTGAAAGGTTCAAGACATCATGTTCACCTTTTAGCAAGTAAACTCGATAACAACTCACTAAGGAAGGTTCAAAGCCACAAGCTACCTATCCCGATACAACTTCATCCCATTATACTCTCTTTAGTGTGTCTGCATATTCATTTGCATTAAAATCCTTTTATGTGGGGGTTTGCCTTTGCTGATCTTGATGATCTTTGATCTAAGTCCAATTTCCATTCATGTGGGGGATTGTTGGGTAATGGGCCAAAATAGGTCATGAAATACCCTAATGGGCCTTGAAAGCCCATTAACCCCCTTTAGTGTGAATGAGAAATTGCGGGGACATTTAGTCCCACATCGAAAAAATCAAGAAAGGAAGGTTCACTTATATGGAAACCACTTCCTTGAAGCTTAAGTTCCTTAGGCTCACCATAAGTGGAGAGCTTGAGGGTGATGCATAGCATCAACCCCGCGCATGTGCGAAGGGCGCAATGGGCGCTTTGTAGGCGCACTTTGCACTTCGCACGTGCACATCATCGCGAGGAGCTTGAGGGGCTTTAAATTTTTTCAAGATCATGAGGATCCGACGGTGGAGACCGATCGATCAAGATAAGGGGCTGAGATCAATTGACCGTTGATCATCGGATCAGGATCAGAACTGATCGTTGATCGATCGGATGAAGGGTCGAGATGTGTTGATCAAATCACGATCGCGATCGCGATCCAATGGCTGACACCCGTTGGTTGATCAATCAACAGGACGGTTGGTGATAAGGCACCCATCCGATCGTCGGTTGGTGATAAGGCACCCGTCCGATCAAGCCGTTGTGATAAGTGGTCATGAAACTGTATATCAAAGCCGTGCAACCGCCTATCTGATAATGCGATCATCAGATCATGATGGTGAAAGGCGTATCGGGATGAGGATAGGCTTATCTGATCAGATGATCATCAGATCAAAGGATGAATAGGTGTATCAAAGGCTTATTGATCTGACCGTTGATCGGATCTGATCAGATTTAACGGTACAGATTAATTCCGAAGGGTTGCTTCCAAAGGGGCACCTAAAACCTATAAATAGGACCCTAGACCAAGCATTTTCATTCATTCCAAACCATTCCGAATTGAGTTCAATCCGATTCAATTCTATTCTTCTCCTCTCTTAGGCATTTGCATACTTTCCTAAGGGTAGTATAGCAATAGTGCATTAAAAAGAGAGTAGCATTTTGGTTCAAATTTTTGGTGAATTATAGTACTATTTTCATCAAAGGAGACTGTTGTATCCTGGGAGACAATCGTTATACTGACCGTAAGCACCATTGCGGAAAGAAATTGTCTTAAGGACATAGTGTATAACTATAGCCTCAGTCTAATCAATTAGGTAGCCACCATCTGCCATACCTAATACTTTTATCTTAGAATACAAACCTAAAGACATAAATTGACGGAATGAAAGACAAAAAAGACTATTTTCTAATCTTTTCTTTTCATATTGTAACCTTAACGCTTCGGTATCCCATAGTGGAACCATCTTTGGCACCGGTGCAGTAACCGTTTTTCTTGGCTACTACCTCATGCATGCCACGTGTAGGTTCAAAAAAGTATAAATCTAAAAAAATTCAGTCAAACTAGCGTGTACGTTTGATTAGGATGACATAACTACCGACTATCGAGCTCAATATATACCACTAAATATATACTGTTGGCCCAGATGGCAACCCAAGAGGGGGAGTGAATTACGTTCTTTAAAAAATTTTAATACTTTAAAGCTATGTGACTGATTTGAAAATGGTTGAGTGCAATGAATAGATAAATGCTAAGCACAAATAAATAAGATAGAGAGAGAGACAAAGCACGACAAACACAAAGATTTTATAGTGGTTTGGTGTATTCAACACCTACGTCCACTCCCAAGATTTACTTGGGTCCACACTATAATCCACATGATTACAGTCGAGTTGTTTTACAAGCTCACAACTCAAATTATTATTTTCTCGGGGTCACAACGAACCCAGCCGATTTTTTCGGGCTCACCAGCACAAAACCCAATCACAAGCTAACCTTAGCTTGTCCCGAGGTATACTACCTCCACTAATTCAATCTCCTGATTGAATTAGTAAATAATAATTTAAAAATAATGTTTACAATATAAGACATCTCCTTAAGTGAGCAAATATGTAATTAAATAAATAAGGGTAAGAAAAGCCTATTTGAAGCGAATTTGATTTGAGCTTTTCTTCTTTTCCTCTTCTCCTTTGAAATGTTGAATCAGGCCTCATCTCAGATTCTTCACAAAAATTACAGTTGAGAAGTTGGGGAAAAATATGGCTTTTGCTTTCTTTTTCTTCACTTGGAAAATCCTTCGATTTTGAACTTGAATGCTTTGGATTTCTCTTTGGACTCTCTTAGATTGGTTGATGTAAGCTCTGAGTCTTTTCTTTTGATTTCTCTCTCAAGATTTTTGGATCTTTCACAAAATATTTCCCTTTTTTTCTTTCTATTTCCTCTCTTTTTTCAAATGGACGGTTCCCCCTTTTTATAGATCCCTTAATCCAAGATTAGGTGGAAAAAATAGCCGTTGCAGAGTAGTTGGATTGCTTCTACACATAAAGAAAAATAGCCGTTAGAGATTAGGTGGAAAAATATTACCGTTGGAGTCCGTTCTGACGTTTGAAAAATCTGTTCCTGACAGATTGGAGTCGGCTCCAACTTTTCAGGTATCGGCTTCAAATCGGGGTGTCCAAAAATAGTAATAAAAAGTTCATTGAGGAGTCGCCTTCGAAAAAGTTAAGTGTCGGCTCGGCGCTATCGGGAGTAAGCTCCGGAATTCCAAGGTGTTGACTCTAACTTTATCCAAAAAAATATGCTCTCTATTCTCAGGTTAGAGTCAGCTCTAGAAACTTAGGTGTCGGCTCCGCAACTTTCAGGTGTTGGCTCCCGAACTCCGGGTGTTGGCTCCGGAAACTGATGCAGAAACCACTTCTCTATATCTCAGGTTGGAGTCGGCTCCGAAACTCTAGGTGTCGACTTCGAACCATACCGAAAATGTAGAAAGGTTCTGATACGCCCTGGGGTCGGCTCCTGATTGTTTAGGTGTCGACTCTAAGTTCTGAACTTACATATTTTCTTTTCAATTTTGATTCAAAACTCATTTCCTTACACCTTTTGACTGATTAAACATTTTTAATCCCTGAAACACTTATCAAATTTGTTAGAAACATATTGAATATACTCATGTCTTTTGTTAATCATCAAAATCAATAATTGGGTCAACAATCTCCCCCTTTTTGATGATGACAAAAACATAGAGCATATGCATGATTAAACAATAAAAGTTGCAAATCAAATTTCTCAATTTTAAGTTCTCATAGTTAAGCTCCCCTGAATGAGGTAGCTCCCCCTATGATACTCAATTTAACATCTTCTCTCCCTTTATCATTAAGACTTAATGAGCATATCAAATTAAGTGCATTTAAAGCTTGATACTTATTAATTAAGCTTATTTGTTCCAATGCATATATAATCTTCTCTCCCCCTTTTTTATAATCAATAAAAAGTTTTAGAAAAGATTCAAGTTTAAAAGAACAATCAAATTTCATTTCATCATCCAAAGTTCAACATTATATATGATAAAAAGTAAACATTTTACATCAAAAAGAACTTCATTTCATCAAACTTCATTACATTAAAAGTAACTTCATTTCATCAAAAGAAATTTCATAATATCAAAAGAAACTTCATTATATCAAAAGAAACTTCATTACATTAAAAGTAACTTCATTTCATCAAAAGAAATTTCATAACATTAAAAGAAATTACATCAAAAGTATCAAAATACAGTATTTAATGATTTCTAAGAAGCCTTTGCAATTCTTCTATAATTTTTTCCATTCCTTCACTTTGAGTTCTGACAAATTCCTTCAGTCTTCTATCAATGAATCCACATGCAGTAACAATTTTGTCTTGAAGCTCTGCATTGCATTTGGAATAGGTCTCTGAATCACCTTCAATCTCTTTGAGTTCTTAAAAAATGTTCTTAAGATCATTCTTTAATGCTTCTGAGGAGGATCCAAGGATTGACTCAATTTTGTTTACTCTCTCATCCAAAGAATAAAACATTTCTCTTAAATTCATCAAACTATTGTCGATTTCAGTTTTCATCTCTTCCTTGTGATTCAAAAGTAAGGATTTCAATTGTTCCATTTGAGTAACAAAAAAACTGGTAGAAGCTTGAACAAATGAACTTGAAGTAGGTGTAGGAGCTGCTGAAGGTGCAGGGCTACTAGGTCCTGGTGAAATATGTCTCACTGAGGGTTCAGGTGCTGCAGCTCCAACATCAGTAGCTCTTTCATCCAAGAGACTTTTCCTTTCCCAAATTCCATCCTTCTTCATAAATCCCATTCTATGCACAGTAGCTAAACTATAGTAATTTGTGTGCCTTAAATTCTTTTTGGGCTCATTTTCAGAAATAATAACATCCTGACTCTGAAATGCTAAAGTTAATATCATACCATAGGGTAAAGTAGATCTTTTCTTATTCCCGGCTTCAGCCATATACCAGACCATCATATCGGCCAAATTAATTCGCTGACCAGTCAAAACACTATCCATAACTATAATGTCTCGCTCTGAGACATACTCAAACTTGCCGATCTTGGGAAATAAAATCCTTCCACATATATTATGAAGTAATCTCAACTCAAGAGGCAATTGGTTTGCCCTAATTTCTTCAAATTCAATAACTTCTCTTCCTAGCATCCTTGATAGAGCATTTGACCTTTCACTGTGAATGCTTCCAGCAAGCCCAGTAACAGGAATCCCTAAAAGATTTCCTAAGATTTCTAAGGTTATATGAATCCTTTTCCCTCTTACAGAACTAACTATTCCTCCATCTCCTCTAGATAGATTGAAATAAAACTCCTTGACTAAGGCTGGATAAGTAGGTAAATCAAGGGAGCATACCTTATCCCAACCTAGTTCTATCAACTGCCGTCCAATGGTGAAACCTTTTTCCTCAAAGAAATGAAAGTCTACCTTCCTGCCCATAGTGATGAATCGGCCTGCTAGAGTGTCGATTTGAGGTGAGGAGGGGCTTGGAGTAGCGCTCGGAGTGGATGACGAGGAAGAGGATGAAGAACTTGGCGAAGGCTGCCTTGCCAGATGCCTCACTATTCATTTCCCAGTCGTCACCGCTCCACGAAACATAGATCCCCTACGTTTGGATGCCATTGAGAGCTAAAGAGAGGTTAATTTGAGAGATTTTGGGTTTTGAAAAGAGTTGGAGAGAGTTTGGAGGGGTTAGGAGTCGATTGAAATGAACGAGGAGTCGGCTCTACTCTAGATAAGTCAACCTGGGACCACCTGGAGTCGACTCCCGCAAAGCAAGGTGTCGGCTCCAAGTCGCTAACACAGTCAGCACTCGAATTGGAGTCGGCTCCGCTAAGGCGGGTGTCAGCTCTAAGGTCTCAGACCGTGAGCGACATAGACAAGGTGTCGACTCCATAAATTGAGGTGTCGACTCCACTGACAGTTTCAGAAAAAGAAAAAAAAAGAGAGAGTTTCAAACATCTGAAACTTGTTAAAATAAAATCAATAAATTTTGGATAAAATCTTTGGAATATAGAGAATCAAATTGTTCGAATGTCTAGATAAATTGTCCTTAAAATCATGAGAAAAATTTCAAGAAATTGATTGAATTATAGATAATCATTCCTTAGGGGTTTCAAAATTATTCTAAAGGGTCACAAATCTCTAACTCTCCTCTAAGATAGCAAAATCTTTCTTCACTCAAGGGTTTTGTAAATATGTCAGCTAATTATTCTTCAGTACAAACATAATCAAGATAAATGTCACCATTAGCTACATGTTCTCTAATAAAGTGATATCTAATTTCAATATGTTTAGTTCTTGAATGTTGTATAGTATTTTTAGTTAAGTTTATTGCACTTGTATTATCATATTTAATAGGAGTTTTATCAAGTGTTATGTCATAATCTTCAAGTTGTCGCTTAATCCAAAGGATTTGAGCATAGCAACTTTCAGCTGCAACATATTCAGCTTCAGCAGTAGATAATGCAACCGAATTTTGCTTTTTGCTAAACCAAGAGATTAAGTTACTTCCTAAAAATTGACACGAACCACTTGTACTCTTTCTATCTAATTTACAACCAGCATAATTAGAATCAGAATAAGCAATCAAATTTATTGTTGAGTCTCTAGAATATCATAATCCTACATTTTTAGTTCAACTTAGATATCTTAGTATTCTTTTTATAACAATTAAATGAGATTCTTTAGGCTCAGATTGAAATCTAGACATAGACAAACAGCAAACATAATATCAGGTTTACTTGCAGTTAGGTAAAGTAGAGATCCGATCATACCTCTATAATGCTTTTGATAAACTTTCTTACCATCTTCATCTTTATCCAATTTGCATGAAGGACTCATAGGTGTTCTAAGGGGTTTGATTGATTCTATTCCAAATTTCTTGAGAATTTTCTTTGTGTACGTTGTTTGGTTGATGAAAATCCCCTCTTAGCTTTGTTTGATTTGTAGTCCTAGAAAGAAATTGAGTTCTCCCATCATGCTCATTTCGAATTCACCCTGCATTAACTTAGCAAATTTTTGACACAAAAGATTGTTAGTAGCACCGAATACAATATCATCTTCATATATTTGTACTACTAATAAATCTTTATCTTTTATTTTCAAAAATAAGGTTTTATCAACATTTCCTCTAGAGAAATCATTTTCAATTAGAAATTTACTTAACCTATCATACCAAGCTCTAGGTGCCTGTTTTAATCCATATAGTGCTTTGTATAATTTAAAAACATGATTTGGAAATTCATGATCTTCAAAACCAGATGGTTATTCTACAAAAACTTCTTCCATTATAAAACCATTTAAAAATGCGCTCTTAACATCCATTCGAAACAAATTAATATTCATATGACATGCAAATGCAAGTAATAATCTAATTGCTTCTAATCTAGCTATAGGTGCAAAAGTTTCATCAAAATCAATTCCTTCTTCTTGATTATATCCTTTTGCAACTAATCTAGCTTTATTTCTAATTACTATGCCATTTTCATCTAATTTATTTCTAAATACCCATTTAGATTCTAAAACTGAGTGACCTTTAGGTCTATCAACTAAGGACCATACATTATTCCTAGTAAATTGATTTAATTCCTCTTGCATCGCTAACATCCAATTACAATCTTTTTCAGCTTCTTCAATAGTTTTAGGTTCAATTTGAGATACAAATACAAGATGATTATTGATATTTCTCATAGATGATCTAGTTCTTACACCTTGAGATGGATCACCAATAATCAATTCCTTTGGATAATCATAGGCATATCTCCAATCTCTAGGAAGATCTATATCATTATGAGTAGTATCAATAACATCAACCCTAGGAGAATCATCATCTTTAGCTTCTTGTTCATGATCTGAAGATACATCTACATTTAATTTTTTAATACCTCTTTCTAGCAAAATTGTATCTTCCTCATCATCAATCTTTTCTGAACTTGATGCTAAAGATTTATCAAAAACTACATGAATAGATTCTTCTACAATTAAGTTTTTCTTGTTAAATACTCTATAGGCTTTACTAGTTGTTGAATATCCTAAGAATATGCCTTCATCAGATTTTGCATCAAATTTTTCAAGATTATTTTTACCATTATTATGAATGAAACATTTACAACCAAATGCATGAAAATAACTAATGTTTGGTTTCCTATTATTCCATAATTCATAGAGAATTTTTTTAAGAATTAGTCTAATTAGGGCTCTATTAAGAATGTAACATGCCGTGTTTATAGCTTCCGTCCAAAAGTATTTTGGAAGGTTTCTTTCACATAGCATGGTACGGGCCATGTCCTCTAAAGTTTTATTCTTTCTTTCTACAACTCCATTTTGTTGTGGTGTTTTAGGTGCAGAAAAATTATGATGAATGCCATGTTCAATGCAAAAATTTTTAAATATGTGATTTTCAAATTTTGTGCCATGATCACTTCTAAGAGACACTATGGTGTCGTTTTTCTCATTAGTGACTTTCTTGAATAACTTCATGAATATAGGGAAAGTCTCATCCTTATGAACCAAAACAATACCCAAGTGAATCTAGAATAATCATCTACTATCACAAGACCATATTTCTTTCCTCCTAAACTAGTGGTTCTAGTAGGTCCAAAAAGGTCCATGTGAAGTAGCTTTAGTGGCTTAGAAGTGGAAACAATATTTTTAGATTTGAAAGAGTTTCTAGTTTGTTTTCCAAATTGACATGCATCACAAATTTTATTATTTTCAAAATCTAACTTTGGAAGACCTTTAACTAAATCTATTCTAATTAATTTTGAAATTAGGTGTGTGCTTGCGTGACCTAATCTACGATATCATAGCCATCCAATCTCATTCACATTAGCATTATCAACAACTAGGCAATGATTACTAGTAGACAGATTGTCTAAATCAATTAAGTATACATTGCCATTTCTATTACCAACAAATATAATGCTATTGTCTATGGGATTAGAAACAGTGCAAATGGAAGCTTCAAATGAAACTTTGAAACCTTTATAACACAATTGGCTAATGCTAATTAAATTATGTTTTAAGCCATCTACATATAAAACATTTTCTATAAAAGTGGAGGAAGTTATTTGAATTTTACCAAATCCCATAATTTGGCCTTTACCATTGTCTCCAAATGTAACAACTCCTTCTCTTTTATCTTCAAGGGTGATGAATTGATCCTTGTCACCCATCATGTGCCTTGAGCAGCCGCTATCAAGATACCACTTACGTTTTGATCTTTTGGCTGCAAGACACTCCTGCAAAGTGATCAAATCTTATGTTTAGGTACCCAAGCTTCTTGGGTCTTTCATGGTTAGTAGCAATAAAGATTGTTCCTTTCGGAACCCATATTTTCTTTCCTTTAACACTTAAATTCTTATTAATTTTTCTAAACTTGCATTCATATGTTTTATGTCCTTTCTTGTTACAACAATAATATGAAACACCATTTTTATCTTGTTTCTTTATAAAGAAATTTTTAATAAACTTTTGTTTCTTGTTAGGCCTATAACCTAATCCAGCTTTATCAAATACAGCTCTTTGATTACTCAATAGCAAATTAAGTTTTTCAGAGCTATATGTAAATTTATCAACTATATTTTTATATTTATCAACTTCTTTCTTTAAGCAAACATTTTTATTAGAAATTGATTCTTTTTCTTTTAACAAATTCTTATTTTATATTTCAGTTCTTCAACTTCATGAGTTAGTTTATCTTTTTCTTTGACAAGATTTAAGTTATCATTCTTCAAAGATTTGCTTTTCTTTTTCAAAACTTTAAAATCACTAACTAATTCGTTAAATGCATCAAACAATTATTCCAATGTAAAGTCATGAGTTTCAGTGCTTACCTCATCATCTTCTTTTGCCATGAAGCAAATGTTTGCAACTTCCTTTTGTTCTTCCTCGAAAGAGGATTCTTCGCTATCACTCCATGTTGCAATATAAGCCTTCTTCTTCTTTTTGTAGGCTTTCTTCAATTGAGGACAGTCATATCTAAAGTGCTCCGATTTCTTACATTCATAACATATGAGGGGGTCTTTCTCTTTGTCTTTGTCCTTCTCTTTTTCTTTTTCACCTTCCATTTTTGTTCCGTACTTTTTCTTGTGGAAAGGTCTCCTTCTTTGCATAAATTTTCTGAACTTCTTTGCAAGAAGGGCTGTCTCATCATCTTCCGCTTCTTTCTCACTGCTGCTTGTTTCCTTTTCTGCAGCTTTAAGGGCAATCGTTCTCTTCTTTTTGACTTCTTCCGCTTGATGTTGCTTCATTGTTAGCTCATAGGTCATCAATGATTCAAGTAGCTCCTCCAAAGGTAAGGTATTGATGTCCTTGGCTTCTTGGATTGCAGTCACCTTCGCTTCCCATGATCTTGGAAGAGACCTAAGAATTTTACGCACCAAATCAGAATTAGTATAGGTCTTACCAAGACTTTTTAGACCATTTATAATATCAGTAAATCTAGCGTACATGCATGTGATAGTTTCATTTTATTCCATGCTAAACAATTTATATTTGTGCACTAGAATATTAATTTTTGATTCTTTAACTTGATTAGTACGCTCATTGGTAACTTCTAGTCTATCCCAAATTTTTTTTGCGGAAATACATGTAGAAATTCTATTAAATTCATTAGCATCTAAAGCACAATATAAAACATTCATGGCTTTTGCATTAAGCTGAGCTATTTTCCTATCGTTCTCATTCCAATTCCTTTCGGATTTAGAAACTATCGAATCATCTACAATGTGTGTGGGTGTGCTAGGTCCATTAGTGATTACACTCCATAGTTCATAATCTAAAGCTTGAATAAAAATTCTTATTTTGGCTTTCCAATAAGAATAATTTGAACAATTAAATAAAGGTGACCTTCAGCAAATGAAGATCCAGCTTGAGCTGTCATTTAGATCTTTAACTCTTGATCGTTGGATCAAACTGAGAATGAGCACAAGTTTGATACCAATTGTTGGCCCAGATGGCAACCCAAGAGGGGGGGTGAATTGGGTTCTTTAAAAAATTTTAACACTTTAAAGCTATGTGACTGATTTGAAAGTGGTTGAGTGCAATGAATAGATAAATGCTAAGCACAAATAAATAAGATAGAGAAAGAGATAAAGCAAGGCAAACACAAAGATTTTATAGTGGTTCGTTGTATCCAACACCTACGTCCACTCCCAAGCTTCACTTGGGTCCACACTATAATCCACTTGATTACAGTCGAATTGTTTTATAAGCTCACAACTCAAACTTGTTGTTTTCTCGGGGTCACAACGAACCCAGTCAATTTTTTCAGGCTCACTAGCATAAAATCCAACCACAAGCTAACCTTAGCTTGTCCCGAGGTATACTACCTCCACTAATTCAATCCTCTGATTGAATTAGTAAACAACAATTTGAAAATAATGTTTACAATACAAGACAACTCCTTAAGTGAGCAAATATGCAATTAAATAAATAAGGGTAAGAAAAGCCTGTTTGAAGCGAATTTGATTTGAGCTTTTCTTCTTTTCCTCTTCTCCTTTGAAATGTTGAATCATGCCTCAGCTCAGATTCTTCACAAAAATTGCAGTTGAGAAGTTGGGGAAAAACAGTGCTTTTGCTTTCTTTTTCTTTACTTGGAAAATCCTCCGATTTTGAACTTGAATGCTTTGGATTTCTCTTTGGACTCTCTTGGATTGGTTGATGTAAGCTCTGAGTCTTTCCTTTTGATTTCTCTCTCAAGATTTTTAGATTTTTCACAAAACATTTTCCTTTTTTTCCTTCTATTTTCCTCTCTTTTTTCAAACGGACGGTTCCCTCTTTTTATAGATCCCTTAATCCAAGATTAGGTGGAAAAAATAGCTATTGCAGAGTAGTTGGATTACTTTTACACACAAAGAAAAATAGCCGTTAGAGATTAGGTGAAAAAATATTACCGTTGGAGTCTGTTTTGACATTTGAAAAATTCGTTCCTGACAGGTTGGAGTCGGCTCCAACTTTTCAGGTGTCGGCTCCAAATTGGGGTGTCCAAAAATAGTAATAAGAAATTCGTTGAGGAGTCACCTCTGAAAAAGTTAAGTGTCGGCTCGGTGCTATCGGGAGTCGGCTCCAGAATTCCAAGGTGTCGACTCTAACTTTATCCAAAAAACATGCTCTCTGTTCTCAGGTTAGACTCGACTATAGAAACTTAGGTGTCGGCTCCGCAACTTTCAGGTGTCGGCTTCCGAACTCCAGGTGTCGGCTCCAAAAACTGATGCAGAAACCACTTCTCTGTATCTCAGGTTGGAGTCAGCTATGAAACTCTAGGTGTTGACTCCGGACCGTGCCAAAAATGTAGAAAGGTTCTGATACGCCCTGGGGTCGGCTCCTGACTGTTTGGGAGTCGACTCTAAGTTCTGAACTTACATATTTTCTTTTTAATTTTGATTTAAAACTCATTTCCTTACACCTTTTGACTGATTAAACATTTTTAATCCATGAAACACTTATTAAATTTGTTAGAAACATAGTGAATATACTCATGTCTTTTGTTAATCATCAAAATCAATAATTGGGTCAACATATACCAATGTTTTAAAATTCGGATGGAGCAAATCAGCTTAACATTTGGATCGTGCATCGATCGATTACATTTGAATCGTGCATCAATCGAACAATCGAATCGATCAAGTAAATAGGTTTGATCAAACCAAATAATATTATAATTAATTTTTAATTTAATAATATAAAAATAATAAAATATAAATATTAATTTAAATAAAAAATTAAAAAGTTTAAAAATCAGATTGAACTTGCTAGAAACCCGATTGATTCAATAGATTTTTTTAATTTTCATCGGATCATATAAAAGTTAATTTTAATAATAAAATCAGATCGAAGTGAAGATCAATTTTTGGTTAAATGGGTTTGATCGATCGATTCGATTTAATTTTTAAAACACTGATATATACACACACATTGGACCAACGCACCTAAACCGTTAAGAAGGCTGTAGAATTTGCTGAGAAGTTTATTGCTTGCTTGTCTTGATGATGAAGCTTGAAGAATGAAATGATGAATATAGCCTATGATTTTGAATGAAAACATTTAAAAATATCATTGATCCATATGATCATCATGCTGGAATTACCTTTCAGAATAATACCACCTATAGCATGATCAATCCTGACTAGGGTTATTCCCTCAAATGGCATCCAAGCATTCCTTCTGAACACGCACACAAAGCCAATTCAATCAAATTTTCTTCATTAACTCCTTAGCTAGCATAGCATGTACTACGTACTGTATCTGTCCGCGTCCTTGACGCTTTGTTGCCATTGGTCTTTGAAACATAGAAGTTGACGATATTTTTTTAATTTTTTTACTTACTTTTAAGATATTCTATTATTAATATAATAAAAAAATAAAAAGGATTTTATTTTCATTTGGTAAATGCATTCAAAAAATAGAAAGTGAAAATTATTTTTAAAAAAATGATAACAGAAAATGAAAATAAAAAAATATTTTCAAAAACTAAATGTACCTACTTTTTTCAATTCCACAATTCAGATTTAATATTTAAAAAAATTCTCAACATTTTTATAGACTCGCGCGAAAGCATACTTGTGAGTCAGAAATTTTAATATAGAAGACATTAACATAATTTTTTGTTCGATTAATAATTATTGGATTGAGACCACAACCATTTATAAGCTTCAATGATGCACTTGGATGTATTTTAACAAGACTAAAAATATAACTATGAAATATAAATAATGCATTAGATATATATTTTTTATCAATATTAAGTTGGGTGGGATTAAGTTCGGTTGACTTGGGCCATACTATATGGAGATTGAGATTGAGCTCAAATTAGATTGAAGATTAATCAGAAATAAACCCTACTTTGTATTGGGATGTTTGAATCACAGCTTAATTCATGTTTATGAAATTCCAGTCCAATCCAAGCCTATCAAATAGATGAGGGAGGTGAGTTTGGTTTGAGCCTCGCTCATGTGCACCTTGAACATGACTCAAGAAGCATTTAGTATGAAATAATCTATCCAAGCTCATCAGCGATGCAGATAGAGATAAAAAAATCATCATATTTGATTACACCTTAATAATTCTACGAACAGATATCCCAGTAATATTGCATCCTTTTATAGTCAAAATCACCTCTTAATAGTGATTTTAACTTAAAATTTAGAAATCAAAATACTCTTCATCTATAAAAAATACTTAATATTATTTTTATATTAACATAAAATAATTTAATATATATAATTATACTACAAATAATATAACCATAATATTATAAAATATATGGTATTATTATAATTATATTATAATTTAATTATAACATAATAAAATAATATAAAATAATATTATTTCTTAATTATTTTTAAAATAAAGAACGATTAATTTATTATGATTAATTTTGGTATTTTATATGACCTTTGAATCTGGTTTCTTATGATTTACGCCAGGTTTCCGATGACAGCCGTTGAAGTAACACCGTCATGTCTTTTCATACTATCCTTTTGTTGAAAAATAAAAAAATGATGCAGTCACGTCAAGGATGCAACTGGAACTCATAAAAATTAGATTTTTCTCGACCCTAATTCTAATCTTATTTATAAAATATCAATCCTAACCCTAATTCTAATCCTAATCCTATTTATAAAACCTCAACCTTAACCCTATTTTTAAAAATCGGGTTCGGATTGAGTTTCGGGTTAGAATTCGGGTTGATAAGAAAAAAAAAAAAACTTTTTTCAAAGTAAATAAACATCGAATTATGGATCCCAAAGATAAAAAAACAAAATCTTTTGCCGAATGCATAAGCTGGACTCGAGGCTTTAACATTATATTAAAAAAAAGTCTTACCTGAAACAAAGAAGAGATGGTACCATAAACAAAGAAGAGAAAAAGGTGGGAAGTAAAACGAAATGTTTGGATGGTCCACCTTTATGTTTGTTCTTTTTTTCGTCTGCGACCGATGGCCTTACCCTCCTCGCCCTTAAGTTGTCATCTCATCCGATCCGATTGATACCTTCAACACTCCCAAAAATCTAGTGCTGATAAACTACCCCCGTTCGGATAACCCTCGGATTCGGGTTATCTCGGGTTCGGATTATGTTCAACCCTAACCCGGGTCAATTGTAAATCGGGCCAGGTTAAACCCGGGTCTTTCGGGTTCGGGTTGGACAAACATGAGTTTAAACACTGCTGTAAATCGGGTTCGACGGGCTGAGTTCAGATTGAACCCGGCCCAAGTTGCACCCCTAGTCACGTCCCCTCTTTTTATTTTCTTTTATTAACAGAAAAAATATCAAGCGAGATCGATGATAAGAGCCAAAGCAGAACACGGAAGCGATTTTCGTAGCAAATCATATTGTGCCACGCCCTATCTGGCCACCACGGGTGCAACTCGGACATATGAAACTTGATACTGAGTTTTTCTCGACCCCAATACTAATCCTTCGTAAAATATTAACTCTAACCCTAATTCTAATTTTATTTGTAAAATCTCAACCTTAATTCTATTTTTAAAAATCAGGTTCGAATTGAGTTTCGGATTGAAATTCGGGTTGATGAAAAAATAAAATAAAATATTTTTTAAAGTAAATAAATGCAGAATTATGGATCCCAAAAACGAAAAAATAAAATTCCTTGTCGAATGCATAAGCTGGACTTGGGGCTTTAACATTATATTAAAAAAAAAAGTCTTACTTGAAACAAAGCAGAGGAAAGGTACCGTAAACAAAGAAGAGGAGTCGGAAAGTGAAACGAAATGTGCGGATGATCCGCCTTTATGTTTGTTCTTTATGTTTGTTCTTCTTTTCCTTGCTTGTCTTGTCCTCCTCGCTCTTAAGTTGGCCATCTCTACCGATCCAACTGGCGCCCTCAACGCTTTCAAAAATCTGGTGCCAATAAACTACCTCGGTTCGGATAACCCTCGGGTTCGGATTATCTCAGGTTTGGATTACGGTCAACCCGAATGCGGATCAATTACAAATCGGGTTGAATTAAATATGAGTCTTTCGGGTTTGAGTTGGGTAAACATGAGTTTAAATACTACTATAAATTAAATTGGATAGGTTAAGTTCGAATTGAATCTGGCTCCACTTGCACCCCTAGCACCCCCTACTGGCCACCTACTTTGCCGTGTCCTTCTTCTAATTTAAATAAAGAATTTTTTTTTTCCTTTTTCCTCGAAATCATAGTCTATTTTAATTAGCGTCTCACTGACTCCGCGCTTGCTAGCTTGCCCCACCACGGCCTCCGTGCTTGACCAGTTGATCCCATCGGAGCTTTATTTCGTATGGCAAGGAAGGTTGAAAAGTCGGGTAAATTTTTCATCCCATCCAATTATGTTTGGCATAAAGTTAATTTTTTAAGAGATAATTTTTTTTAACTCTAAATTATTAACCAGAAAAGACATATTAACAGAATCAAAGACAAACTTTTTCAAAACACAAAAAAATTGAAACATTCATATTAATAAAATATTAAATTTAATTATATATATTTGATTATATATAAATATAATTATTAAATTTAAATTTGATTTTTTTTTTATTTTTTAATGTAAGGATGAAAAAAAGGAAAAAAATAAATTGATTTTGAAGTCCACAAAAATATAAGAATAAAAAAAATTAAATTATAAACTTGACTACATTTCAGTTAAACTTATATTATAATATATTACGTATAAAATAAATTTAGTAACATTTGAATATAAATATGTTTAAATTTAATCATTTTTATTTTTATTAATATAATTAACGAATTTAAAAATTAAAAAATTAAAAATTAAAATAGTTTAAATTTTATGTAAATTTAAAAAAAAATGATCAATATTAAACTTATACTTTATTCAAATGTATATATATATATATACACACTCAACTTAACTCATCTAAATCTTTATTTTTTTTTCACAAAATACACAACACACACATATAATTATTATTTATTTATTTTAATTTAAATATAATTAATAATTAAATTTATAGATCACGATCCAACTAAACGTTATTAGATATAATTTTTATATTTTAAAAATTTATGTAAAAATTTATTTTTTATGTTACTTTTCATCATCAGTGTTTTAAAAATTAGATCGAATCGATCAATCCAATCGATCTAATCGAGAATCGATCTGATCTAATTTTATTATTAAAGTTAACTTTTATATGATCTAATAAAAATTATAAAAACTTATTGAATCGATAACCGATTAAATTTGATTTTTAATTTTTTTAATTTTTAATTTAAATTATATTATATTTTATTAATTTATATTATTTAATTAAAATTAATTATATATTATTCGGTTGGATCAAACCGATTGATTTGATCTTTAATCCACGAAGCAACGTTGCCTTTCACCTCAAACGCTTCCTTCACCCTGAAGTAAAGCCTACATGGCATCCTGTACCTCCGTGGGGAAAAAATATAAAATAGTCAGCTGGAGTCAATCAAGCTACGTCGCGGTCCTATTAGAAAGCTGACGATATTAAGGGCGTAAGCAAAACACCAAAGCGATTCTCCTGGCGAATCAGATTGTGCCACGCCCATCCGCCGTCTGCCAAGACATTATTTTTACGTGTCAGAACGATTGGCTCTTCTTCACGGTGTGCAGCGTTCGTCTTAATGTAGCTGATTTAAACACAGGCTTTCTTTAATTTTTTCCACACCCCAAGCTCACTTTATAGCGGCTCTCCGCGCTTGCTTTCTTCTCCCACCCTCTGGTCGCTAGTCATCGAGGAGGAGAGGAAGGAAAGAAGTAATGGGCAACTCCGAGAGCTCTTCTCAGTTCCCATCACGCGAGCACGACGGCGACCAGGGTTATAACCAGGGCGGTCAGAACAAGAAGCCGGCAGAGGACAAAGAAGCCTCGTCCTCGTCGTCAGTGGGCACGGCGCTTAAGGTTGGCGCGGCGGTAGCAGGAACGCCCTTTTCGCATTAAGCGCATGGAACCTCGCCTCTTCTTCGGCCTCCGATGATCATGATGATGATGGCCATGACAGCAAAGAGAAATACAAGTTAGAGGCCAGGAGGTTTGGTGGAGGCGGCGACCTCGGAGGTGGGGATTCCATTCTGCTTGAAGGCTACCAACGTCCTCGTGGTCCAAGGTTCAATTCCTACTCTCCGGGTAAGGAATCAATTCAATGCCACTTTATTAATTTTTTCCGTTCGAAAGGTTTGGTGCCTCTGTTACACTTCTCTTTTGATTACATCTGTTGTTAGGGCTGAAGGTGGATCGAATTTTTATATATATTTATTTTATTTGACGAATATAACTACAGATGCAGATATAACTCGATCCCCGTTTGTCCAAAATGGACACACAACCTGTATGGGATTTCGATAATAAAAAAATAATATTCCATTTTAATATTTTATTATCCTAGAGTAGATGTAGAGTTTTTTTTTTAAAAAAATGTAATTATGAGGATAAAAGACCCTTCAAGAATTTATTAAGAAAATAAGATTAGTACTCGGAAAACCAACGATAATAATAATGTCAAAATCTCAAACTATTTAGGACTCGTTATATATATATATATTTTTTCTTTATTCAGCTTTTTTTTTTTGAATCATATTTTTTTTATAAAATAAAAAAATTAAATACTTTTTATTACTTTTTTTTTAATAATTATCGATCTACTTCTATTTATCTTGTCATCTATATATATTAAATTATTTTTTTACATAAGTACATCTGTTGATATATATTTCACATGTTCAAACCATATAAGTTATACGTTTCTTAATTTATTATCTACCTCTATCTTTTTTTACAAATAATTTTATTTATTATTTTATTTATTTTATATTATTATATATTTATCTTACTATTTTTATTTTAATCATATTCATCTTATGTATATATGTGTATTTTTTTAATTATTCAAAATTTTATATCATAAAGAATAATAGGTCTTACAATTGGCCTATATTTTTTTTTTTTCAACTTAACAAGTGCTTTATGATCACATAATATTTCAGTTGCATTATTTCATTCATTCAACCTACTTTAATCTTATAAAAAAAAAGATCATCTTCAATCATATATTTCTTATGAATAAATAATTTTAAATATAAAAATGATCATTTTTAAAAACTTTATGATCCATAATTTTTAATTTATATTTATATTTATTTTTTATTATATTAAAATTACATTCTATATATTTTATTTTTATTTTATTTAACCTAAAACCTTTTTTAATGTATTTCTCAATATTTTTAACTTATGATTAATTGTAATTTGATTTTATGCATTAGTACTATATTATCTACAAATAATATGCATCATGAAATATCATCATGAATATATCTAGTAAGATCATTTATAATTAAAATAAAAAGATAAGAATTAAAAGTAGATTTTTAATGTAAATATGCTATATTAAGATATATTAGTATTATTATCGATAGTTCTTATACTAGTAACTATTCTATTATACATATTTATTTTATTATTAATATATCTAACGGGTGCTCCTTTCTTTTCTATTACTCATCATAAGATTTTTTTAGAAACCCTATTATATATTTTCTCAAAATCAATAAAAACTATATGAAGATTTTGTCTTGAAAGACATAAATAGAAAAAACAATTCTACAAGAGTATTCATTGGGACAAAAGAGAACTTGGCTTAGCTTGGAAGACCTTGACCTTGCCTAGAAAATGGAGCTTGAAGAATACTAGCAATGCAAAAACTTGAGAGAAGTTATTGATGTAGAAGAGGTCTTAGAAGTGAAAATTCTGGCATTCGTCTCCTATATATGCCACCATATTACCAAAATGAGCTGATCTTAAATTGGCTACATTTTGAAGCCATCTTCTTATGCAGATAGTGCCAAAATCATGTAAGCTTTTGGTATTTTGGAGAATTGGAAGTTGTGGTAACTCTGGCACACGTTTATTTGGAAAAGGGGCATCTAAGAAAGAGGCTTGATATGGATTTCAATTGAACCCTACAAAGAAAACAACTCAAGCTGATTAACTATCCTTTTTTGCTAACATCTCACTAGTATGAAACCTATTCCTGAGTGCAAGTCAAGCAAACATTTTGAACTTCTTGGGCACAGCTGCTTTTCAAACTATTTTGTAATGAGAGCAAATGATACCCTCATGATTTAGAAAACTATGGAAAGAATTGACAGAGTCTGATCCAACATGACTGAGTTTTCAGATTGAGAAACAAGCCACCCTATTTGGCCTAATAGAGGAGATGATCTCTAGAAGATTGTTAAGCCAACAATTTTTAGCGTAATTGAGGGGACCCAAGACTTTAAGTTTCCATATTAAACATCTCTAACTCCAACAAGCTTTCCCTATAACATTTGGCTTGAGAACCCTTAGGTATAGGTTGGTGAAGAGGGAGCAAAGAGGAGTATGCCCAATCCAAGAGTCATCCGAAAAATGGATTCCATCACCATTACACAATCTTAAAAAATGTGTAGTGTCAAAAACCTTATAGATCCTTATTTACACCTTTCCATGCTACTGAAAGTGAACAAGAGACTTTTCTAACTTTATTCTCCATTTTCTTTCTAGAGTAGTAACCTTGACTGATGAGTTTTTCTACGAAAGCTTATTAATTAGTTTCCAAACCCATTTATTTAAGAAGGCTTTGCTCATAATTTTAAGATTCTTAATTCCCAGTCCTCCCTCCTTAGAACTGCAGAGAGAGTTCCAATTAATCAAATAGTTGAAACTACTAATATTATTGTTTCCTTTCCATAAGAAGGCCTTCTTAATCTGATCAATTTTAGCCATCACCTAATTAGATAGCCTCAAGATAAACATAAAATAGGAGGGACTAGAATTCTCTTCAATTTTTATTATTTTTTAAAACAGACAAATTATTACAAAGGACAAAGGAAAAATGGCTGTAACCACTTGATTGTGTGATCCATTTTCTAGTTCCAGTGATCTTGCAAAGTTACATATTTGAGTAAAGATTGAACAATTAATGATGCAGTCTACTAAATAAAAGATGTTTCTCTGTTTTCTCAAAAAAATCTTGCTTTGCTAAAGCAGTTTTTTATTGATTTTTTAATATGAAGTTTTGGTGTCGGTTGAGTAAAAATATTTTCTTGTTGCTATATTCTCATTAAATCTAAACGTATACTGACTTTTGATAGAAGTTGGAAGCTATCAGAACCTTTATTATTTTCCTTGTTGAACCTGATAGTTTTCTTTTCTTGCTTTAGCTTTCTTCTGCTTTATTATATATGTATTTTTTCCTTCTTTCTTTAATTAAATGGGCTTCCAGCCCTCCTTTCCATTAAAAAAATGACAAAAAAATAAGCTGATGTTGCCACTTTATTTTTCTTTAGAGTTTATAAGAGTTATATTGGACAAATACATAGTCACAAATAAAATTTTGCATTTCTGCTTTTCCTTCATAAATGCTAATATGGATATAGATATGAGTGGAATAATACAATCTACATCAGATAAATTTGGCTATAGAAATGGATTGTAATGGATATTATATAATCCATTTCGATCCCTAACAGTTGATGTTTGAGAAAATGGAAATCAAAATGCTCTTATGATATCAATGAAGTTATTAGAAATAATCTCTCTTTGTCACCAAACATGCTCCTTTTTATCAAAGAGTAAGATTTTGCAATACTCTTTACTCCATTATGTGCAGATAGAGATCATATTGGTAGTTGTAAGGGTTTGGATATCATTTCTTAATCATTTCTGTTGTCTTTTTTCCAATGTATTGTTAACTAATTGGTACAAATAGATGTGGAAATTAATCTGAGGAATGATTGGCTGGGTCAATATCTCCATCCAAAAAAGTGTTTTCCTTTTCTTTGGTTATCTTATCTTTTGAATTCTTGTCTCCATTGATTGCTTCAGTTGGATTCCTATCAGCCATGTATGATAGAGTAGAATACTCAAGTTCCCAATAGCTTCCCATTTATGTACTCTTGGACATGAATTTTGGTTGAGATATTTATGAGTTAGTTTTGCTGGATAAGTTAAAGAAAAAAAAGGGGGATAATATTGGAAGAGCAAAACAAGTTTAATTTTTGCATTCCTCTTTCCACTTTGTAGGAGGTCAGTCTTGTTTGGACTTGGGTTTTTCAAATGAAAATGATCAAATGTAATCTAAGACACACTCAAACCTCATTGATTTTCAATAAGTTCTGTTCTTACAGCTTACCGACCATTTGTTCTATCAAAAACCCATGTTTTGAAGAATAAAACAGTGAGGCATCTTATTTATATGAAAGTCCATGTTGGTGACTATTTAATCTTGCATCAATTTTGCATATAGTAGAACTTGAATACTTATATAAAGCTAAGAAATCTAAAAAATATCTTTAGTCTTGTCTTTGCCACACATGAAGTTATTTTCTTTTAGTCTGAAAATAAACTAATTAATAGTAGAGGTCTGTTGAAGAAATTGTTCTGGTTTATCAATTTTGATGTTATCCCATGCCATTTTGTAGATGCAACCTTTGTGTATAGCTTGTATACACATTTAGTGACAATATTAAGTACTAGTTCAGCTAACCATGACTCTTTCATTATTAATGATTGTTAATGATCAAACTTCATTGGATCAAACTATGACTTTAGGTTAAATTACTACAGTCAGCATGACTTAGCTCCGTGGTTTGCTTTATCAGACCTTGTTCAGGATTTCTCATTTCTCCTTTCTAAATTAAATCCTTAACGAGATAGAATCTATTTCAAACCCTTTTCTCAAACTTCCTTCTAGGTACTTCAACAAAAATAAAGATTATGACCTATAATGTTTGGTTACGCCAAGATGTGGAAGTGATTGAGAGGATGAAGGCAATTGGCCAACTTATACAGCAGCATTCCCCAGATATAATTTTTTTCCAGGTATGGATCATTTACAGTTGCATGTGCCTTCATAAATTTGTTGCTCATCTATTATTGGAATCATGAAAAATTTTGCCTCGCAGGAAGTCACTCTTCCTATATATAAAATATTTCAGAGCTCTGAATGGTTGGAAGAATATGAATATTTAGTTTCATCCGAGGACATTGCGAAACCATGCTGTGTGCTGGTAACTTCTCATGGTTCTAGTACCTGGAGTTAATTAAGTTGGTTTATTAAGAGGCTTGTGCATTTTATACCCGCAAAATACATTGGTTTATAGATTTCTTGTTGCGAGCTGCTTGTATGGTTGAGCTTGTTGAATTTTGCCTAGGCTTCAATTGCATTTTCTTAGTCTGAATTGCCTTAAATAAAAAAAATCAGCTCATTCTTTCAAAATAGTAGTCTATGCATATACTTGTATCACATTATCAAGTTGATGCATGCTTAACTAATGTTTTTTTCTTCATGTTGATTTTATGTAGCATCGATTTTGCTGAAACCAAAGCACAGTGAAGTTCTATGTGGTGTGTCTACCTGCATGTATAAATTGCATGTTATGGGAGCTTTCCAAGTCTGACAATTGATACCATGGATTTCACCATAATGAAAACTTATTAGCATTTTTCTCCTTCCATTTCCTTTATGTAACACTCCTACACCTTCCCTATACAAATGTATTCTTCCATTTTGGAGTGCAGTTTAGATACTCTATTAAGTGCAAACTGAGTTTTCACATTAAGCATGCCTCTCATACACAAACTTTAGATTCAAAAGTGTCTCTTTAACAAATTATTGGTGCATTGCCTAATATATGATTGCAATTTTGAATCTCAAGATCAAATGAGTCTTGCAGACAAGCCCAAAACAGAGTCTTAGTTCTATCCAGCTACTATAGAAGATACTTGTCTCCTTGTTTTAGAGAAAATTGGACTATCAAATTCATTAAGAAATGATAAGGAAAGACCACCAAGGAACATAGGGAAAGAACCATCCCTTGCGTCCAAGTGAGGGCCAGATCTGCACATCAAACAATAATTGCATATATAATACAATTCAAGTAATTCTTAACTTCAACAATTCAAGTAATTCTTAACTTCAAGTATTTCTACTATAGCATTTGAGGATAGTTTTCATTTTTACCCTAAGGTTTTATTTGGATGTTTGGATTCATTATTCTAATGTAGCTTATAATTGATATTTATCTCTAACTGAGACAGATGAAAGAATGAAATGCCAAACCACTAGATTCCTTTATCTAAGGTAAAGGGCACCTTTTATAGATTACTGACAATTTAGCAATTTTTATTCCAACTAGTTCACTTAAATTAAGTTATTTTTCTTTTTTTTTTAAAGCAAAATGAGGTGGAAGTACATGACATTGGATAAAAAAGTTACTGAATTGTCAGCAATATATGAAAATAAGGGATGTGCTTTTTCCCTTAGGTTAAGGACTGAAGCTTGAATCAGGCTATCAAGCACCTTTAATCTCTTAGTTTTTGAGGTGATTGAAACTATCCCTAAATACAAGGATTTGAGAGGTTCCTTGATTGAGAGAAAGAAAGAAAGGGAAAAAAAAAACTCTCCACTTTACTAAACGGTTCACTCTTTGTTTTTTTTTTTTTTTAATTTTTGATGGAGATTAAACCATTCATTCCCTCAGCTGTAAAAGGAATGTTCCGTGTGTATCTTATGCAAGTGGCCCCTTAGATTTCTTGCTATTTCTTTCACTTTTCTTCCCCTAAATACTTCTCGACTGTCCAAAATCAAAATATCCAAATTCATTCTCATATAGTGCATAGTAGATTTGTTTTCCCTATTTTATTATTTTAAGGTTTTTTAATTTATTAAATCAACTTCAAAAGACCTTGGTCAGCAGGATTGGATCCATTTATCAAACATTCTCTTTTCTTGAATATAAATCATGTGCATTGTGTGTGCCAAATACTAGTTCAACAGACAATACATAATTTATCCATGCAGGGTCTTTTTGAGAATCAAAGTATTAACAGAATTTAAGAAAAACGATCCTGTGACAATTGTAATCTTGATATTTATGAGTTCCCTATGATTTCAAATGCTAAATTATATTCAGATTATATAAGACATATCCTCAGTGATCCATCCTCTGTCAGATCCTTCATTGATGACGTTTGTGGTGCATATTTTAGTGCATGAACATTGAGACTAATCATTATAACTCTCTCCTTTTTCTTTTTGAGTGGAAAGATTGAAAGTGCTATCAAGAGAACTGAAATGCACACACGGTTATGAGAGATTGATGATTATAACTTGAGTCTCTTGTAGTTGTCTAAGTTCCCTGTGAAAGAATCCAACCGTCTAAGCATTGAGAGCTCGACATCATGCTGGGGAGTGATCGAAGTGGGGCTGGGAAGGAAGCTGGTCGTGGCCACCGCCCACTTTAAGTGTCCCAAGTCTCGGGAGATAACGCATAGCGCCACACGTATTGCTCAGGCTAATGCGTCTCTCAATTTTCTCGACGACTTCCCAAACGTTGTCTTCGGTGGTGACATGAATTGGAATGAGGAGTGGGATGGTCCCTTTCCTCTACTCGATGGGTGGGTTGACGCCTGGGAAGATCTTAGACCTGGAGAAGATGGATGGACTTTCGATAGCAAGTCCAATCCAATGCTGAAAGGACATAGTAAATTGCAGAAGAGACTGGACCGTTTCATATGCAAATTAAAGGATTACAAACTGGTCTGGGTGGAAAAGATTGGGACGGAGCCGATACCGGATGTTTCATGCAAGAACGTCAGGAGGATGGTCCCTACTTTGCCCAGTGATCACTATGGGTTGCTACTGACCATGTCTGTTAACTCTTTTAAGTGACACCAGTCTATTGAGCACTGTTTAAAGATAAGGAATTTAATGGTCAGTGTCCTTGTATCAGTGGCTTGCCATGTTGATGTCCATGGCCTGTTGAACGCATATTGTGTGTAATTCCAGTGCAATGCTGTAAAATGGTACTGGATTATTATTATATGTGTGAACTGCTGGTTATCTTGCTGATGACTCCTGTGATGTTGGTTTGCTTTCTTTGTTCACGGCTTTCCACTTGTTCTTAGTTTCAGAAGTTCTGCCATTGGTGTGGTAAGGTGTAGCCATTGGGATTAATTAAAACGCAACCTAGTTTAATTAATGCAAGTTGCTGCAAATTTTTAGATGTACAAACTGTTGGGTAATGGGCTAAAATTGATCCTAAATACCTTAATGGGCCTTGAAAGCTCATTACCGCCTTATGTGTGTGAATGAGAAATTGCGAGGACATTTAGTCCCATATCGAAAAAATCAAGAAAGAAAGGTTCACTTATATGGAAACCATTTCCTTGAAGCTTAAGTTCCTTAGGTTCACCATAAGTGGAGAGCTTGAGGGTGATCGAGCACGCGCGTGTGCGAAGGGCGTAATGGGTACTTTGCACTTCGCACGTGCACATCGTCGCGAGGGGCTTTAAATTTTTTATAGATCAAGATGATCCGATGGTGGAGATTGATCGGATCAAGATAAGGGGCTGAGATCAATTGATCGTTGATCGATCGGATGAAGGGTCGAGATGCGGTGATCAAATCACAATCTTGATCATGATCCAACGGCTGACATCCGTCGGTTGATTAGTCAAGTTGACTAGTCAACAGGACGGTTGGTTGACCAGTCAACAGGACGGTTATGATAAGGTGTCCGTTCGATCGTACGGTTGTGATAGGCATCCGCCTATCTGATAACGTGATCATTAGATCACGATGATGAAAAGGCTTATCAGGATAAGGATAGACTTATCTGATTGGCTGATCTTCAGATCACAGCTATAAAAAGGCTTATCCGATCACCTGATCTGAAGATCATGATGTCTAAAGGGCATATCAAGGGTGATAAGCCCTTAACCCTCACATCCTTTGATAATAGAATTTAAATTAATTAAATTCGTAGGGTTGCTTTCAAGGGGCACCTAAAAACATATAAATAGGACCCTAGACCCTCTCATTTCAATCAATCCCAAGCCGTTCCGAATTGAGTTCAATTTGAATCAATTCTAGTCTTCTTCTCTCTTAGGCATTTGCATACTTTCCTAAGGATAGTATAGCAATAGTGCATTAAAAGAGAGTAGCATTCTTGGTTCGAAAGTTTTGGTGAATTGTAGTGCTGCTTTCATCAAAAGGAGACTATTGTATCCTGGGAGACAATTGTCATACTGACTGTAAGCACCATTGTGGGACGAAATTGTCTTAAGAACATAGAGTGAAACTCTAGCTTCAGTCTGATTCATTCCAGGTAGCCACCATCTGCCAACATACCCACCTAACAAATCTTAAGACAATTTTTCCTGCTACCACGGAAGTGCTGCTGCAGATGGCTACTATGACGACATCCATTCAAGCCGAGAGACCGGAGAAATTCTCTGGCATGGATTTCAAGAGGTGGCAACAGAAGATGCTGTTCTACCTCACAACTCTGAACCTGGTCAGAGTGCTGAATGAAGATCCACCTATCCTAAAGGAAGGGGAGACCGACAAGCAAGTCATTACTGCGGTGGAGGCATGGAAGCACTCGGACTTTCTTTGCAAAAATTACATCCTGAATGGTCTGGACACTACCCTGTACAATGTGTACAGCAGTATTGCTACTGCCAAGGAGTTATGGGCATCCCTGGACAAAAAGTACAAGACAGAGGATGCTGGACACAAGAAGTTTGTGGTTGGAAGGTTCTTAGACTACAAGATGGTCGACCACAAAACAGTTATGGAGCAAGTCCAAGAGCTCCAGATTATCCTGCATGAGATACATGCAGAGAGAATGTCTCTCAGCGAGTCATTCCAGGTAGCTGCCATAATAGAGAAGCTACCACCACTATGGAAGGACTTCAAGAACTACCTGAAGCATAAGCGGAAGGAGATGGGACTTGAAGACCTAATTGTCCGCCTAAGGATCGAGGAGGACAATAAGAGCCAAGATAAGAAGGCAGGAGGATAACCTGCTGAGCCAAAGGCCAACCTCATAGAAGGGAAGAATAAACGCAAGTTTCTAGGCGAAGGCTTTAAACAGAAGAAGGGCAATCCAAAGAAATACAAGTTTAAGGGAAAGTGCTTTGTTTGTGGAAAGCAAGGACACAAATCAAGGACTGTCGTTTCAAGGATAAAGAAAAGAAAGAAGTCAACGTTACTGAAACCCTATCCAAAGAGGTATCCGAGATGATGCTGTCAGCTGTTGTATTTGAAGCAAACATGGTTGACAAAGCAAATGAGTGGTACATCGACACTGGAGCTACCAGACATGTCTGCTCTGATAAGAGTATGTTCTCATCATATACTCCTATCAATGGTAGAAATTTGGTCATGGGTAACTCCGCTACATCCAAGATAGAAGGACTTGGCCGCATCGTTATGAAGATGACATCTGGCAAGGAGCTTCTACTGAATGATGTGCTACATGTCCCTGACATCCGGAAGAATCTCACATCAGGCTCCCTCCTAAGCAAACATGGTTTTAGAATGGTCTTTGAGTCTGATAAATTTGTACTCACTAAGGGGGGATATTTATTGGAAGGGGTTACTTGAATAATGGATTATTCAAGGTGAATGTAATGACTGTACACAGAAACCTTGAAATGAATAAAGCTTCTTCTTCTGCTTATATGATTGACTCCTCTTGTTTATGGCATGATAGATTAGGACATGCGAATTTTAATTCATTACGAAAATTAATGAAATTGAAATTATTACCTAATCATGAAATCGATCTACATTACAAGTGTGAAGTGTGTGTTGAAGCTAAGTTAGCAAAAATACCATTTCCATCAGTTGAAAGAAATACTGAACCTCTTGACTTAATTCACAGTGATCTATGTGACTTAAAGTCAATTCAAACTAGAGGAGGTAAAAATATTTTATAATATTTATAGATGATTCAACAAGATACTGCTATATGTATCTACTAAAGTCTAAAGATGAGGCTTTAGAAATGTTTAAATGTTATAAGAATGAAGTTGAAAATCAACTTGGCAAAAAGATTAAGGCCATAAGGAGTGATAGAGGTGGTGAATATGATGCACCTTTTGACGAATTTTGTCAGGAGCATGGCATTATTCATCAAACTACTGCTCCTTATTCGCCTCAATCTAATGGAATTGCGGAACGTAAAAACTGCACATTAAAAGAAATGATGAATGCTATGTTAATAAATTCTGGTACACCACAGAATTTATGAAGAGAAGCAATTCTCTCAGCAAATCATATTCTTAATAAGATACCTCTTAAGAAGAAGGAAGTGACTCCATATGAGTTATGGAAAGGAAAGAAGCCTTCTTACAATTACTTAAGAGTGTGTGGGTGTCTAGCTAAAGTAGCTATTCCGGACCCCAAAAAGGTCAAGATAGGACCTAAAACTGTTGATTGTATATTTATCGGATATGCACATAATAGTAGTGCATATCGCTTTCTTGTGTATAAATCAGATATAACTGATATACAGAAAAATACAATCATGGAATCAAGGAATGCAACATTCTTTGAAAATATATTTTCAAGTAAAAGGAAATTAGAAATAAGTTCAAATAAAAGAACTTATGATGATAATACTGCTAGTAGTAGTCATCAGGAAGAATATCCTGAAGATGGACCCAAACGCAGTAAGAGACCAAAAGTTGCTAAGTCCTTTGGTCCTGATTATGTAACTTATATGTTACAAGATGAACCTCAGACATTCAAAGAGGCAATGTCTAATCCAGAAGCACCCTTTTGGAAAGAAGCTGTCAATAATGAAATTGAGTCCATCATGCATAATCATACCTGAGAGTTGGTAGACCTACCATCTGGTATGAAACCTTTAGGGTGCAAGTGGATATTTAAGAAAAAGCTAAAAGCTGATGGATCAATTGATAAGTATAAAGCCAGATTAGTGGCTAAGGGCTTCAAACAAAAAGAAGGTATAGACTTCTTTGATACCTATTCACCAGTAAGTAGAATAACATCTATAAGAATGTTAATAGCTTTTGCAGCCATTAACAATCTTGAAATTCATCAAATGGATGTTAAAACTGCTTTTCTGAATGGTGAATGTTGAGAAATTATTGAAACATAATTGCCCCAACTCTATTGATTTTGATGATTTCCAAAAGCCATGATATATTAATAGAAACAATGAATTATTTATCAAATACCATGAGTTTATTTAAAAATAAAAAATATAAACTATCAATGTTTACATTCAATGAGTTCTTGAATCAATTCTATTCAAGTCACATTTATATTTAAATTTATTTGGGATGAGTTTTAAAGTCTATCAGAACATTTTTCTGATTTTTGTATCGCTCCCGAGCCGACTCAAGGGTTTCCGAGTCGACTCCCCAAATGTCTGTTTTTCAATGTTGTCCTGAGTCGACACTTGAGTTTTCAAGAGTCGACCCCTGAACCTTCGCGAGCCGACTCATGGACTGTGCGAGCCGACTCGACTCAGACGGCAGAAGGCTCATTTTTGAGCACTTCTCGAGTCGACTCCCGCATATCTCGAGTCGACCCTTGAAAGTTAGGTGTTTCTGGAATCGAGTGTTCGAGCCGACTCCCACAAAGCTCGAGTCGACTCCGCGAATTCTGGGCGATTTTTCACGATGACACATCAGCTCCAACGGTAAGATTTTCAAATAACGGCTATTTTTCTTTTTTCTAACGGATATATTTTGCAGAATCTATAAATAGAGGAGCTCTTTTCAAATCAGAAGAATCAAAGAGAGAGAAAAGAAAATCTTTCAAAAAGAGGGAAAAACAGAGCTTTATTGGAAAAATCTTCTAGTTCAAAATAGAGTGATTCAAAAGGAGTGAAATCAAAGAGGAAGTTTCGTCTGCTCCAGATCATCAATCCACAAGAGTCAAAAGAAAATCCAAAAGCTTTTCAAAGATCAAATCGAAGGATTTTCAACATTCAACAAAAGGAGAAAAAGCTTCATCTCAACTCCAAAGTTTTCAAACGTCAAGAATCTTGCTGAGGCCTGATTCAATACTTCAAGAGGAGTTAAAGAGGAGAAGGAAGAAAGCCAAAGCCACAACCATCTGCAATCTTATCAGGCTTTTCTAACCCTTTTTATACTTTATTTGTATATTTGCTCAAGGGGAGCATTTCTATATTTAAACTCTGTTATTTTGGTTGTTTGCTGATTCAATCAGTGGATTGAATCAGTGGAGGTTATTATACCTCGTTGCAAGCCGGAGTGCTTGTGTTGGGTTAGTTGTGAGCCCGTGAAAAACAACGTGTAGGGTTTTGTGCTGGTGAGCCCGTGTAAAACCGGCTGGGTTCGTTGTGATCCCGGGAAAACAACAAGTTTGAGTTGTGAACTTGTAAAACAACTCGGCTGTAATCGAAGAGATTATAGTGTGGACCCAAGTGAATCTTGGGAGTGGACGTAGGTGTTGGTTGCACCGAACCACTATAAAATTATCTTGTGTTTGCCGTATATTTTCTCTCTCTCTATCTCTCTTTATTATTTGCTTGTGTATTGATTAAAGTTAGCCTCTCACTTGCACATTTTGCTAACTAATCAACTAAAGTTAAAAAGACTTAAATTTTTAAGAACCCAATTCACCCCCCCCCCTCTTGGGTTGCCATCTGGGCCAACAATTGGTATCAGAGCAAGTGCTCATTTAGAATTTGATCTCACGATCAAGGGCTAAAGATCCTTATGGCAACACAAAGTGGTTCATGTTTTGCTGAAGGTCATTCTACGAATCGACCTCCTTTATTTAATGGAACCAACTATTCATATTGGAAAGCAAGAATGAGAATATTCATTCAAGCTTCTGACTATGAATTGTGGGGAGTAATAACTAATGGACCTAGTACACCCACACACTTAGTTGAAGGCATTCTTGTTCCTAAGCCCGAAAGGGATTGGAATGATAATGATAGAAGAATGGCTCAACTTAAATGCTAAAGCCATTAACATTTTATATTGTTCCTTAGACTCAAATGAATTCAACCGAATCTCAACATGTAATTCCGCAAAAGAAATTTGGGATAGGTTGGAAATAACACATGAAGGAACAAACCAAGTTAAGGAATCAAAAATAAACATTTTGGTTCATAAATATGAATTGTTTACAATGGAACAAACTGAAACCATCACATGCATGTTCACTAGATTCACTGATATTGTGAATGGTTTAAAGAGTCTTGGTAGAATTTATTCTAATGCTGATCTTGTGCGCAAAATTCTTAGGTCACTACCAAGATCGTGGGAAGCGAAAGTCACTGCTATCCAAGAAGCAAAGGACCTCAATGCATTACCTTTAGAGGAGCTTCTAGGATCCCTAATGACCCACGAGCTGACAATGAAGCAGCATGTTGAGGAGGAAACAAAAAGAAAGAAAACACTTGCCCTCAAAACTGCAGAAATGGAAGAGAGCAGCAGTGAAAGTAATGATGAAGATGATGATGAAACTGCTCTCTTGGCCAAAAAATTCAGAAAGTTTATGAGAAAAAGGCCCTTCCATAAAAAGAAATTTGGAGCAAGAATTGATGGAGAAAAATAAGAAAAAGGACAAGGAGAAAGAAAAAGAGAAAGAGCCCTTAGTATGTTATGAGTGTAAAAAGCCAGGGCACTTTAGATATGATTGTCCTTTGCTGAAAAAGGCCTACAAGAAAAAGAAGAAAGCATACATGGCAACATGGTCTGATGAATCTTCCTCGTCGGAAGAAGAACAAAAGGAAGTTGCCAATATCTGCTTCATGGCCAACGACGACGACAACGACAATGAGGTAAGTTCTGAAAACTCAAATGATGAATTACTTTTGATGAAATGTTTGAGGCTTTCAATGAACTTATGATTGATTTTAAATCTTTGAAAAAGAAGTATAAGTTTTTGAAAAATGACAATATTAGCTTAGCTAAAAGTAAAAATGAATTAGCTTTAGAAGTTAAGAACTTAACTAATGAAAAAGAAGAACTTAGCAAAGAAAGAGATAATTTTAATCAAGAAATAGATTTGTTGAAATCTGAAACTAAAAACTCAACAAAAGATTTAAAAGATCAATTAGAAACTTTAGCTTTAGAAAAAGAACAGCAAGTTAAAGAAATGATTCTTAAAGAAAGAAGTTAAAAATATAAGACATTGTTGAGAAATTCACCTTAAGTTCAACTAAACTAAACATGATTTTAGATAGTCAAAAAGCTGTTTTTGACAAAGCTGGCCTAGGTTATAACACGTAAGGAAACAAAAATCTTTAAAGAATATTTTTGTAAAAGCCAACCAAAGTAATATAACTTGTTTTAAATGCAATGAAAAAGGTCATAAATCATTTGAATGCAAAACATTAAATAATAACAACAAGTTAAATGTTAAAGCAAAGAAAATATGGGTTCCGAAAGGAACAATTTTTGTTGCTACTAACCATGAAGGACCCAAGAAAGCTTGGGTACCTAAACATAAAGTTTGATTATATTGCAGGAATGTCTTGTAGCCAAAAGATCAAAGAAAAAGTGGTATCTTGATAGTGGCTGCTCAAGACATATGACGGGTGACAAAGAGGAATTCATCACCCTAGAAGAAAAGAAAGGTGGAGTTGTGACGTTTGGCGATAACGGTAAAGGTCAAATTATGGGCCTTGGTAAAGTTCGCATAACTCCATCTATATTTATTGATAATGTACTTTATGTTGATGGTTTAAAGCACAATTTAATTAGTATAAGCCAACTATGTGATAAGAACTTTAATGTTTCATTTAAATCTTCTATTTGCATAGTATCTAATTCCATTAATGATAGCATTGTTTTTACTGGTTATAGACATGGCAATGTGTACTTAGTTGACTTAGACAAATTATCTGAAAGTAGTCATTGCCTAATTGCTGACAATGCTAACATAAATGATATTAGTTGGTTGTGGCATCGTAGATTAGGTCATGCAAGCACACACCTTATTTCAAAACTAATTAAATGGATTTAGTTAAAGGTTTACCTAAATTAGATTTTGAAAATAATAAAATCTGTGATGCATGTCAATTTGGAAAACAAACTAGAAGTTCTTTCAAATCTAAAAACATTGTTTCAACTTCTAGGCCTCTAGAGCTACTTCACATGGATCTTTTCGGACCAACTAGAACCACAAGTCTAGGAGGAAAGAAATATGGTCTAGTGATTGTAGATGATTACTCTAGATATACTTGGGTAATGTTTTTAGCTCACAAAGATGAGACTTTCTCGATATTTCTGAAATTCTTCAAGAAAGTCACAAATGAGAAAAACACTACTATAGTATCTCTAAGAAGTGATCATGGAACAGAATTTGAAAATCACTTATTTGAAAGTTTTTGTTCTGAAAATGGAATTAATCATAACTTTTCAGCCCCTAGGACTCCACAACAAAACGGTGTAGTTGAAAGAAAAAATAGAACCTTAGAAGACATGGCCCGTACCATGCTATGTGAAAGCAACTTACCAAAGTATTTTTGGGCGGAAGCAATTAACACAGCATGTTACATCTTAAATAGAGCTTTAATAAGACCAATATTAAAGAAAACACCTTATGAATTATGGAATGAAAGAAAACCAAATATAAAATACTTTCATGCATTTGGATGTAAATGTTTCATTCATAATAATGGTAAAAACAACTTAGGAAAATTTGATGCTAAATCTGATGAAGGAATTTTCTAGGTTATTCAACAACTAGTAAGGCATATAGAATCTTTAACAAGAAAACCTTAATAGTAGAAGAATCCATTCATGTAGTTTTTGATGAATCTTTAGCAACTGGATCTGAAAAGATTGATGATGAGGAAGATACAAACATAATTGAAAAAGATCTTGAAAAACTTAATATTGAAGTATCTTCTGATCATGAACAAGAGGCTAAAGATGATGATTCACATAAGGACGATGATGTTAATAATGATCATAATGATATAGATCTTCCAAGAGATTGGAGATATGCTTATAGTCATCCTAAGGAATTGATTATAGGTGATCCATCTCAAGGAATAAGAACTAGATCATTTATGAGAAATATTAGTAATCATCTTGCATTTGTCTCTCAAATAGAACCTAAAACTATTGAAGAAGCTGAAAAAGATAATAATTGGATGTTAGCAATGCAAGAAGAACTAAATCAATTTACTAGAAATAATGTTTGGACTTTAGTTGAAAGACCTAAAAATCATTCAGTAATAGGATCAAAATGGGTTTTTAGAAATAAATTAGATGAAAATGGCATAGTAATTAGAAACAAAGCTAGATTGGTTGCTAAAGGATATAATCAAGAGGAAGGTATTGATTTTGATGAAACCTTTGCACCTGTAGCTAGATTAGAAGCCATTAGATTTTACTTGCATTTGCATGTCATATGAATTTTAACTTATTTCAAATGGATGTTAAAAGCGCATTTTTAAATGGATTTATAATGAAGAAGTTATGTAGAACAACCACCAGGTTTTGAAGATCACGAATTTTCAAATCACGTTTTTAAATTGCACAAAGCTTTATATGGTTTGAAACAAGCACCTAGAGCTTGGTATGATAGGTTAAGTAAATTCTTAATAGAAAATGATTTTACAAGAGGAAATGTTGATAAACACTATTTTTGAAAAGAAAAAGTAAAGATTTACTTGTAGTACAAATATACGTAGATGACATTATTTTTGGTGCTACTAACGATTCTCTTTGTCAAGAATTTGCAAAGTTGATGCAGGGAGAATTCGAGATGAGCATGATGGGAGAACTCAACTTCTTCCTTGGACTCCAGATCAAACAATGCAAGGAGGGAATCTTTATCAACCAAACCAAATACACAAGAGAACTACTCAAAAAGTTGGTATGGAAACAATGAAACCCCTCGGAACTCCAATGAGTCCTTCATGCAAGCTGGACAAAGATGAAGAAGGTTGATCAAAAGTATTATCGAGGTATTATCGGATCCCTTCTTTATTTAACAGCAAGTAGACCAGATATTATGTTTTCAGTATGTTTATGTGCTAGATTTCAATCTGAACCTAAAGAATCACATTTAATAGCTGTTAAAAGAATTTTAAGATATCTAAATGGAACAAAAATGTAGGTTTATGGTATTCTAGAGACTCACATTAAACCTAATTGCATATTCAGATTCTGATTATGCTGGATGTAAATTAGATAGAAAAAGCACAAGTGGTGCATGCCATTTCTTAGGAAGTAACTTAATCACATGGTTTAGCAAAAAGCAAAATTCAGTTGCATTATCAACTACTGAAGCTGAATATGTAGCAGCTGGAAGTTGCTGTGCGCAAATCCTATGGATTAAGCGACAACTTGAAGACTATGGTATCACACTTAATAAACACCCATAAGATGTGATAACACTAGCGCAATCAATTTAACTAAAAATCCAATTCAACACTCAAGGACAAAACACATAGAAATTAGATATCATTTTATAAGGGAACATGTAGCTAATGATGAAATTTGTTTAGATTATGTAAACACTGAAGAACAATTAGCTGACATCTTTACAAAACCTTTAAGCGAAGAAAGATTTTGTTATCTTAGAGGAGAGTTAGGAATTTGTAACCCTTTTGAATAATTTTGAAACCTCTAAGGAAATATATCTAGAGTTCTTTCAATTTCTCAAAATCTTAAGGAAATTTTATCTAGAACTCATATCAATTTGATCTATCAAAATCCATGATTTTTAATCATACTCAAAGATCAAATCCGGGTTCATTTCAGACACTCTGAAAAATTTCAATTTTTTACTCTGAAATGGTTTCGGAGCCGACTCGAGAGTATCGGAGTCGACTCGAGTTTCTGCTGAAACTCAGGAGTCGACCCCTTCTCTGAGCGAGTCGACTCGAGATCGAGTCTGCGCTCTGTGACTTACCCGAGCCGACTCTACGCTTTGCGCGAGTCGACTCGACGTGGTCCCAAATCGCTTATTAGGGCACGAGCCGACCCATCGATCGATTCTAATCATTCCAAATCATTTTCAAAACCCTCCAAAACCCTTCAAACCTTCCAAAATCTTCCAAAATCCTTAAACAATCATTCCACCTTGATCAATGGCCCCCAAAACCCGTGGTGCTAGTAGTAGCCGTGCCGGGATGAAAAGGAAGAAGACCGTGCGTCGACCCGTTCGCGAGCCGACTCCGGATCTTCGCCTGCTTCCTCTTCGGATGATCGCCTGCTCCTACTGCCACTACTCCTCAGGTAGATCACCTTGCGAGTAGAGTCATTACTACAGGAAGGAAGTTTGATTTGATTTGTTTGAGAGAGAGGGATTGCTTGTAGGGTCACAGTTGAAGGAAATGGGATTTGAAAAATATGCTCCTTAGACTGTCCTACATACCCAGCATTAGTTAAAGAGTTTTATAGAAATTTGACTAGAGGGGACAATGGATTGGTCAGCACTGTTAGAGGAGTTGGTTTGAATGTCACTGCCATCATTCTTTCTAAATTATTGGACTTACCCCTATCAGGACCTCCACTTTGACCCAGAGGATAGGTCTCCTGCCCTCACCAGATTATTGAATAGAAACTTTGAGGGATTTGAAGAAGTTTTTGCCAATCAGCTGCCACTGGACTTAAGATTGCTTCATAACATCTGCAGCAGGATTCTTTTCCCTAAGACAGGCCGTTTGACTACTTGTCTGAGAGGGATATCTTTGTTATGGATGCTGTAGTTTCAGGCAAGCCAATCAACTTACCCATCATGATATTATGGTATATAGCTGATTGTGGGAGTAAGAGGAAATCCTGTCTTCCCTATGGCATGATCTTGACTCAGTTATTCAGAAGCCAAGGAATTGAAATTAGTGATAGTGAGCCCAGGAGAAATTTGAGACATACTGACTACTATTCATTGGCCACTATTCACCGCATGGGCTTCAAGAAAGTTAATGGTAATTGGATAAGAAAAGGTCAAGAAGATGTTAGAGCTGAGGAGGACAGAGTTGAAGACATTGGAGCTGAGGTCGAGGCTGGACCTTCTGTTGCTGGACCGTCTGAGGCAGGACCTAGCATGCATTATTCTCCTCCACCTCAGCTTCATCTTCTTCTGTGAGATTTTCAGATGAGCAGTTATGTCAACTTAGATCTATGTTTGCAGAATTTGATAATCAAAGAAAAGATGAAATTGGTCAATTGAGAGAAGATATTAGAGAATTAAAGGAAGACATCATTTCAAGACTTGACTTACTTTCATTTTCTGTTGGTACTCATGTGGATTCACTCAATGCTGAGCTTAAGAATATATTTGAAAGACTTCAAGGGATAGCTGATGGATCCAATGTGTATCTTGATAGAACCAATCAGTTAAGAAGAGATATTGATGCTGCAGTTGATCAATTCAAGTAACTATGAATGACTTTAACAAATCTCAAAAGGATGATATCATGGAGATGATTGGACACTTAAAGAGTTTAGTTTTCAAGCGTGTCAAATGATTTTGATACTTATCATAGTTTGTATTTCTAGATTTCCTTACTAGATTGTATCTAGGAAGTTTTGCTTTAATATGATGTATTTGAACTTTGATGAATTTAAGTTAGTTTAATTTCATTACAATGAGATTGTGTTACATTTTGATGTAATTTGACATACTTTTGAAGTAATGAGAAAAGTTATGTTCATTTCAATTATGAGTACCTTTGAATATCCTTGAATGCTTATGTTTAATTTGATATAATTTTGAATATCTCAATACTCAATTGATAACTTAGATGCTGAATGAATTCGAATGAATTTAATCAAGTTGATGCTCTGATGCATCTCAACCTTTTTGTTGATTACAAAAAAGGGGAGAGATTTATATGATTTAATCGTATATGCATCATCATATTTAAGAGGAAGAGATTTGTTTAAACCTTATATGCTTTTAATTGCCCTAATTAAATAAGGGGGAGAGAATTTAAATATATGGGGGAAGAGATAATTTGAAATAAGAAAAAGGTTTATTTGCTTAAGTTTTTGAATTTGAAAAATTTTGAATGAATTATAAAATTGAGGTTCATAGGGGGAGCTACCTCATTGAGGGGGAGCCTTTCCATGAACACAAAAGTTGATTTTGGTATCATAAATTTTTTAATTTTATAATGCATATACTCAATGTTTTTGTCATCATCAAAAAGGGGGAGATTGTTGAGAAATTATTGAAACATAATTGCCCCAACTTATTGATTTTGATGATTTCCAAAAGCCATGAATATATTAATAGAAACAATGAATTTATCAAATACCATGAGTTTATTTAAAAATAAAAAATATAAACTATCAATGTTTAATTCAATGAGTTCTTGAATCAATTCTATTCAAGTCACATTTATATTTAAATTTATTTGGGACGAGTTTTAAAGTCTATCAGAACATTTTTCTGATTTTTGTATCGCTCCCGAGCCGACTCAAGGGTTTCCGAGTCGACTCCCCAAATGTCTGTTTTTCAATGTTGTCCTGAGTCGACACTTGAGTTTTCAAGAGTCGACCCCTGAACCTTCGCGAGCCGACTCATGGACTGTGCGAGCCGACTCGACTCAGACGGCAGAAAGGCTCATTTTTGAGCACTTCTCGAGTCGACTCCCCGCATATCTCGAGTCGACCCTTGAAAGTTAGGTGTTTCTGGAATCGAGTGTTCGAGCCGACTCCCACAAAGCTCGAGTCGACTCCACGAATTCTGGGCGCGATTTTTCACGATGACACATCAGCTCCAACGGTAAGATTTTGAATAACGGCTATTTTTCTTGTTCTAACGGATATATTTTGCAGAATCTATAAATAGAGGAGCTCTTTTCAAATCAGAAGAATCAAGAGAGAGAAAAGAAAATCTTTCAAAAAGAGGGAAAAACAGAGCTTTATTGGAAAAATCTTCTAGTTCAAAATAGAGTGATTCAAAAGGAGTGAAATCAAAGAGGAAGTTTCGTCTGCTCCAGATCATCAATCCACAAGAGTCAAAAGAAAATCCAAAAGCTTTTCAAAGATCAAATCGAAGGATTTTCAACATTCAACAAAAGGAGAAAAAGCTTCATCTCAACTCCAAAGTTTTCAAACGTCAAGAATCTTGCTGAGGCCTGATTCAATACTTCAAGAGGAGTTAAAGAGGAGAAGGAAGAAAGCCAAAGCCACAACCATCTGCAATCTTATCAGGCTTTTCTAACCCTTTTTATACTTTATTTGTATATTTGCTCAAGGGGAGCGTTTCTATATTTAAACTCTGTTATTTTGGTTGTTTGCTGATTCAATCAGTGGATTGAATCAGTGGAGGTTATTATACCTCGTTGCAAGCCGGAGTGCTTGTGTTGGGTTAGTTGTGAGCCCGTGAAAAACAACGTGTAGGGTTTTGTGCTGGTGAGCCCGTGTAAAACCGGCTGGGTTCGTTGTGATCCCGGGAAAACAACAAGTTTGAGTTGTGAACTTGTAAAACAACTCGGCTGTAATCGAAGAGATTATAGTGTGGACCCAAGTGAATCTTGGGAGTGGACGTAGGTGTTGGTTGCACCGAACCACTATAAAATTATCTTGTGTTTGCCGTGCTATATTTTCTCTCTCTATCTCTCTTTATTATTTGCTTGTGTATTGATTAAAGTTAGCCTCTCACTTGCACATTTTGCTAACTAATCAACTAAAGTTAAAAAGACTTAAATTTTTAAGAACCCAATTCACCCCCCCCTCTTGGGTTGCCATCTGGGCCAATAGTGAATTAGATGAAGAAATATACATGGAACACCTGAGGGATTTATTGTTTCAGGACAAGAAAAGAAGGTGTGTAGATTTGTTAAATCCTTATATGGATTAAAACAAGCACCTAAGCAATGACATATAAAATTTGATAATGTAATGTTATCAAATGATTCAAAATAAATGAATGTGACAAATGCATATATGCCAAATCCCTATCTGAAGGGTATGTAATAATCTGCTTATATGTAGATGACCTGTTAATCATTGGTAGTAATACTGAAATGATTAAACAGACTAAGAAAATGTTGATCAAACATTTTGATATGAAAAATATGGGTGTTGCAGATGTTATACTAGGAATTCGAATCACTAGAACATCTGAGGAAATAATATTATCTCAATCTCATTATATTGAGAAAATATTAAATAAGTATAAAAAGTATGATTCTAGCCCGGTGAAAACACCTGTAGATGTTAATCTACATTTGGCTAAGTATACTGGAGAACCCATATCTCAATTGGAATACTCACGTATAATTGGCAGTTTAATGTATGTCATGAATTGTACTTGTCCTGACATAGCATATGCTGTCAATAAGTTGAGTAGATTTACAAGTAATCCAGGTCCAAATCATTGGACAGCTCTAATAAGGGTATTAAGATATCTGCGATATACCCTAAGTTATGGATTACATTATTCAAGATATCCAGCTGTATTAGAAGGATATTATGATGCAAATTGGATATCTAACACAGAAGATACAAAATCCATAAGTGGATATATATCACCTTAGGAGGAGGTGCTGTGTCGTGGAAATCTTCTAAACAAACTTGTATAGCTCGATCCACTATGGAATCTGAGTTTATTGCCTTAGAAAAGGCAGCTGAAGCAGAATGGCTTCGAAACATTTTAGAAGATATTCCATGTTGGCCAAAGCCTGTGTCTGCAATATGCATACATTGTGATAGTCAATCGGCAATATGCAAAGCACAGAATAAGATGTATAATGGTAAGTCTAGACATATACGTCGTAGACATAATACCATTAAGCAGTTACTTGAAATTGGTGTAATTTCTATTGACTATGTTCAGTCAAAGAAAAACCTAGCGGATCCATTAACAAAGGGGTTACCAAGAGATCAAGTAAACTGTTTATCGAGGGGAATGGGTTTAAAACCTATAACTAAAAATCTTCATAGTGGATACCCAACCTAGCTGACTGGAGATCCCAAGATCTAGGTTCAAAAGGAACAACTAAATTATGAAGAAACTTGATAGCACTAAGGATATACAATCCTACTCATTCCTATGATAATTGGTGCTACCTGCTAAAGGTACTAGGATAAGCATTGCTTTTAATGATTCTTATGACATGAACATCATGTGGGGTATAGCAGGATACTCTTAATAAGAATCACCTATGTGAGTGAACTGGGCCAATTCTATGAGAATTTTAAGGTTTAATTCTCTGAAGCACTCATGAGACCAGGAGTTGTTCGGGGCCAAAATGAACACAACCATGAGAACCAAAAGAATGCTCGGGAAGAAGTTGCGTGATTGTTATTGTCTTAGTTTACACAAAACGCTGAAAGGTTCAAGACATCGTGTTCACCTTTTAGCAAGTAAACTCGATAACAACTCACTAAGGAAGGTTCAAAGCCACAAGCTACCTATCCCGATATAACTTCATCCCATTATACTTTCTTTAGTGTGTCTGCATATTCATTTGCATTAAAATCCTTTTATGTGGGGGTTTGCCTTTGCTGATCTCTGATGATCTTTGATCTAAGTCCAATTTTCATTCATGTGGGGGATTGTTGGGTAATGGGCCAAAATAGACCCTAAATACCCTAATGGGCCTTGAAAGCCCATTACCGCCTTATGTGTGTGAATGAGAAATTGCGAGGACATTTAGTCCCATATCGGAAAATCAAGAAAGGAAGGTTCACTTATATGGAAACCACTTCTTTGAAGCTTAAGTTCCTTAGGCTCACCACAAGTGGATAGCTTGAGGGTGATGCGTAGCATCACCCTCGCGCAAGCGCATGCGCATGCGCGTGTGCGAAGGGCGCAATGAGCGATTTGTAGGCGCACCAACATACCCACCTAACACAATGGTGATCATATGCCTTTTTTTAGGGAGCTGCAGGTTGGAATACCATTATTGGTAGCCAAGAATCATGGAAGATTAAGAAACAACGTAGTTTATATCAATTTGGTCTGAAAATATACATATATGCTAGAGTTAATCTTAGGTTAAGTAGTCCCCGATGAGTAGAGGAATGTTGTCGTGTCTGATTGCTGGAACTCTGGAGAGGAGAGGAAGGATCGGAAGCGAGGAGGATGATCGAAAGATCGTGGGGGAGCTTGTCAGCAGTGGTGGCCATCGTGAAGGCGACAGAGGAGTTGGAGAGGTGGACCTGATAGGAGATCTCGAAGGCGGTACTGAGGGAATTCGTTGGAGAAACGACGATGCCGAGGGAGAGGAGGACGAAGTAAAGTAAGGGGACGTGAGGCGGGTGTGGCAACGGACAAAGGCGACGTCGCTCTTGGACAGGTTGGTGTGGGAGAGGGAGGCGGCTAGGGTCCGAACTCAGAAAACGAATGCTGGGTACCAGTTCATGGCGCCGGTGGTGACATCTATGAGGGCTGGTTAGGTGGGGAGGGGAAAGGGGAAGCGGGAGAAGTCTCAGGCTCTAGCGGAGAGGGGGAGGCTTTTGTTCGGTAACGGCACATATGGGCAGATACTGTGGAAGGTCTTTATCTCGCGGCAGAAGCCACTCCTTGGGTCAATGGATACAGCTGCAGAGAGGTTTCCATCGCCATCTAAATTCGAAGATGAGCTGCAGCACACGGTTACGAAGCCCACAAGTAACGTTGAGCTGTTTCGTGCCTGGCCCTCTGTGGACAGTGCTGGGCCTGGGCCATGCCAACCCGGTCCACCGATGGCCGTTGCGCCGGCACGGCCCCTAGGTCCTTACGCCGGCTGGAGGTGGTCCAACACGTCCTAATACGGCATGCCATTCCATGCCATGCCATGCCTGATCCGAAATGAAAATTATGCCGCCTTCAGCCGTTTGCCGCCTCGTAAACATTTTAGCTCTTTCTATACTCTGCCTGGCCAGTTATTATTTAAGTTTTTTTTTTTTTTTTGGTTGGTAGGTAGATATTATTTTATTTAGCATATAGTTCCGTGCATTTTGCGCCAACTACAGTACTCCACTCTCTCCAAATTAGCGAACGGTCGCATGGTCGTATGCCATTTAGCGTCTGGGCTCGGGCGCCGATTTGGAAAAAATACGCATTGAACGAGAATCAAATACAAAACGACGTTGCGTGGTCAATCTGGCGGTGTAGAAACAATTTTCTCGTTTGTAGCATGCAGATTAGAGTCAAACGAAATGCTGCAGAGCTTGTTGGTTATTGGAAGGATTCTAAAGATTCCATCATGATTTAAAAGTCCGTAGGACTTGATGCTGTATGCTTTGCTTCCAGGCTATATCTCCAGAAAAAAAAACTCCGTTTTCGTACTGTTCCTTGATCTGATGTGATTAGGGTTATCTATCTTATCTTGTTCCTAAGTTCTGATAAGGCTTTATCAACCAAGGCATACTGGTTCATTGATGATGAGTAGAGCCTAGGTAATAGTGTAGACGAAGGGTGTACCCTAACCAAATATCTTTTCAAAAAATAATAGAAAAAGAACTTATGGGGCCAGTTGACCCCATGGAGAATAAATAATTTTTGAATGGTCCATCTTGACAGCGGTGTCGGCCACGGCCCACTTTGACCTCAACGTCCGCGATGGTCCACCTCGGCCTCGGCAATCGGTCTCGCTCCGCTCGACCACCTCACCTCCAAGGCCGACGGCTCCAAGGCCAGCACCTCCAAGGCCGGCACCTTCAAGGCCGATACCTTCAAGGCCAACTTTTCCAAGCTAGGCGGTCCCGACACCTTCCAGCCAGCCCCGGCACCTTCCCAGGCGGCCCGGCATCTTCCTCGCCGGCCCCCTACTTCTCCAAGCTAGGTGGCCCCGACACTTCCCAGCCGGCCCCGATATCTTTCCAGCCAGCCCCGGCATCTTCCTAGCCGGCCCCCTACGTCTCCAAGCTAGCCGGCCCCGGCACCTCCCAGCTGGCCCCGGCACCTCCCAGCCGGCCCCGGCATCTTCCCAGGCGGCCCGGCATTTTCCTAGCCGGCCCCCTACTTCTCCAAGCGAGTCGGCCCCGACACTTCCTTGTCGGCCCTTCTCGGCCCCGGCGTCTCCAAGCCCGCCGAGTCGGCCCCGACCATTCCCGGTCAGCCCGACTTGGCCCCGGCATCTCCAGTTCCGCCAAGTCGGCCAAGGCCATCCCCGGCCAGCCCGACTCGGCCCCGGCGCCTCCAAGCCCGCTGAGTCGGCCCCGGCCATTCCCGGCCGGCCCGCCGGCGGCCGACTCGGCCCCGGCGTCTCCAGTTCCGCCGAGTCGGCCAAGGCCATCCCTGGCCGGCCCGACTCGGCCCCGACGTCTCCAGTTCTGCCGAGTCGGCCAAGGCCATCCCCGGCTGGTCCGACTCGGCCCCGGCTTCTCCAGTTCTGCCGAGTCGGCCAAGGCCATCCCTGGCTGGCCTGACTCGGCCTTGGCATCTCCAGTTCCGCCGAGTCGGCCAAAGCCACCCCTGGCCGGCCCGACTCGGCCCCGACACCTCCAAGTCCGTCGATTCGGCCCCGCCCCGGCACTGCCTTGCCAGCGGGATTGGCCCCAGCCATCTCGGGTCGACCCGGCTCGGCCCTAATAAGTCGGGATTTCCCAGTTCTCGCCAGATCAGCCCCAGCATGGCCCTATCAATTCAGGGTGCCACCTCTCTGACGCGCGCCGCTTGACAGCGCCATATCCAACTACCCAACAGCCTCGCTGGCTGATGGGACTTAGCCCACCAACCGCCGCTTTCTCCCTTTCTGGTGGGACTTAACCCACCAACCAGCGTAGATTCATGCAACTGAACTCCGCAGACATTCCCTCCTCATGAAATCCCACGTGATCATGCCAGGGTCAACCCCTATAAAAAGGTAAATCACTTCGAGAACCAGGTAACGCAAGTTTACACACTTGATACCCTAACACTCAGAGGAAAATTTCGGTCCTTCTGAGATCTCTCCCTTTTCCAAGAGCTCTCTGAGCTCCTTCTCTGATGTGACCTCGATTGCTGACTTGGGCGTCGGAGGGTCTCACCGGAGAATCCCCTCCGGTCTTGGGACTTTTTTGCAGGCCATTCGGCGCATCGAAGGTTCGTGGATCAGGCCACATCCCAACGTTCAGGATCAGTGATCGGGCGTCATCAGATTGGCGCGCCAGGAAGTGAGAAAAGGGATAGTGAATATTCTCCCTGTGCTGCACCTCAAAAGATTCGATCTTCCCCCCCCTCTTCTCTTCTAGAAGCCATGGTGGTGACTCGACCCCAGGACGCCTCAGTCAGCTGCCCGGCAGGGCTTCCCCCGCCAGTTAGGCAGCAGGAGGCCAATCCTCCTGCAGCTGACCCTCCGGTCACCTGCCCGTCGTTGGACACCTCTAACCAAACAGCGGAGCATCTGGCGACCCTCTCCCAGCAGGTCCAAGCCCTCACCGCCATGATCTATGGGCTCCAGCAGCAACAGTCCGTGGCCACTCAGCACCAAACCACTCCCCCCGCCAGTCAGTAGTCGGCGAGGGGAGGCTCTCCTCGGCGAGAGGCTGGTTGGCGCGAGACCGGCCAATGCCCGGCTTCCCCTAGGAAGCCTCGCTGTGAGCCCCCCAAGCGGCCGTGGTCCCCCGACCACGGCCCCAGCAAGTTCCCTCCCGAGCCTCGTCATCAGGAGGAGCTTAGGCGGAAGTCTAGACTCCCGTCTCCATCTTCTTTCTCCTCTTCTTCTTCCTCCTCCGAGCCATCTCGGAGGGCCCCGACAATCAGCCGCCAGGTGGAGGAACGCCTGGAGGAGTATAACCAGCGGCTAGATGAGCTCGCCAGGAAAATAAATCATCAGCCGGAGGAAGAGTTCGACCATCGTCCTCTGCTCTCCCGCCGCATCACGGAGGAGCCGGTTCCGCCTCGGTTCCGTCTTCCCCAGTTGGACCCCTATGACGGTACAACGGATCCTCTGGACCACTTGGAGAGCTATAAGGTCCTCATGCAGGTTCAGGGGGCGACGAACTCTCTTCTGTGTGTTGTTTTTTTAGCCACGCTACGGAAAGCAGCACGTGCACGGTATTCTCGCTTGCCGCCCCGCAGTATCAATTCGTTTAGGCAACTTGAGCGGTCTTTCCTGGCTTACTTTGATGCATGCCGGAAGATCCCTCGAGTCGCCGATAGCTTGTTTGCCGTCCAACAAAGGAGTGGCAAGACCTTGAAGGACTTTGTACCTCGATTTAAGGAGGCCGCGCTCGAAGTCTATAACTTGGAAGATTCTGTCGCTACCCTAGCATTGAAGCAGGGACTCCGTCCCTCCAGATTTGCATATTCTCTGGACAAAAAGCCTTCCGGCTCCAATGCCGAGTTGCTAAGTCGGGCACAGAAGTACATCCGCGCCAACGAGGCTGACTCATCCAGAAGGGAAGACGACAGGAGTTCCAATAAGAAACCGACACCCATGGAACCAGCTGAGGTACGATTCAGGCAGCCCGAACCACCCTGTCGCTTTGACCACCGGCCTCAGGCGCTGGTTCCTAAGGGGCGGTTTACTCCTCTCACGGCTCTGATCTCCCACATCCTGCTAGAGATTGAGGAGGAGCCTTACTTTCAACGCCCACGTCCCCTAAAGTCAGTAAACCCCACAACAAAGAGCTTTACTGCCGGTATCACCGAGACTATGGACATGACACTGAAAATTGCCGCCATTTGAAGAGGGCCATTGAAAAGTTTGTCCAGCAGGGCCACTTGGGCAAGTTCGTTCGAAGAAACCTCACTGCCCCGGGTGCGTCGGCACCTCCAGCGCCTCAGATTTGCATCAACAATGCCCCAACGGAAAGAACAATAGCATGATCTCATGAGGGGCGAGCAGCAGCTCGAAGAGCCGACGGAAGGAAGCAAGCTGGCATCAAAATGGGAAGCTTCTCCCCCGCACTCGGAACGCGGACAATTTACGATGGTATTATCAGTAGCTTGCTGATTCTTTAATAAAGTATTATTTAGAATATCCTTATTTTATCACACTCTTGGGATGAGTATATTTCTTAGACAAAGACCGGCCTCTACGTCGGCACCAAAGACCGACTCCGCGTCGGCAACAAAGACCGGCTCCACGTCGGCAAAAAAGATCGGCTCCGCGTCGGCACCAAGACCGGCTCCACGTCGGCACCAAAGACCGGCTCCGCATCGGCACCAAAGACCGACTCCGCATTGGCAATAAAGACCGGCTCCGCGTCGGCAATAAAGACCAGCTCCGCGTCGGCAACAAAGATCGGCTCCGCGTCGGCAACAAAGATCGGCTCTGCATCGGCACCAAAGACCGGCTCCGCGTCGGCAACAAAGACTGCCTCCGCATCGGCTCCAAAGACCGACTCCGCGTCGGCTCCAAAGACCGGCTCCGCGTCGGCATCAAAGACCGGCCTCCGCATCGGCACCCAAGCTCGTCTCCGCGTCGGCACCTTCAAGCCCGGCCCCCGCGTCGGCACCTCAAGACCGGCTCCGTATCGGCACCCTCAAGCTCAAGACCTGCGGATTCCAATCAACAGAGTTTCCTGGGGGGCAGGTCATCAACCCTGCAGAAGGAGACCAATTTCTTTAAAGAAAAAGGCACCTGAGCCTGGTCCAAGCACCCTCAGGCCACCCTTCGGGGCTAAAAGGTACCTGAGCCTGCCTAAGCACCCTCTGATCACCCTCCGGGGTTAAAGGCTCCCGAGCATGATCGAATCCCAGCGAATCTCGGGTCATCCTCCGGGGTTCAAAAGGTTCTCGACGGCCTCAACTTTGCCTCATCGGCTTTATCTTTGCCTCAACGGCTAACTGACGAGCATCCCCCCAAAAATTGGCGTACGCTGCTTTGAGTGGCGGCGTAAGGTAATTAATTTACCTCCAAATTTTTTTAAAGTTCTACACTCCTTTCGCTTAGCTGATGCAGGGCACGCAAGCTCAAGGAGCGTGGGGGGAATTTGATGGGGCCAGTTGACCCCATGGAGAATAAAATAATTTTTGAACGGCCCACCTTGACAGCGGCGTCGGCCGCAGCCCACTTCAACCTCAACGTCCGCGACGGTCCACCTCGGCCTCGGCAATCGGCCTCGCCCCGCTCGACCACCTCACCTCCAAGGCCGACGGCTCCAAGGCTGGCACCTCCAAGGCCGGCACCTCCAAGGCCGACTTCTCCAAGCTAGGCGGCCCCGGCACCTTCCAGCGGCCCCGGCACCCTCCCAGGCGGCCCGACATCTTCCTAGCCGGCCCCCTACTTCTCCAAGCTAGGCGGCCCCGGCACTTCCCAGCCGGCCCCGGCATCTTCCTAGCCGGCCCCCTACGTCTCCAAGCTAGGCGGCCCGGCACCTCCCAGCCGGCCCCGGCACCTCCCAGCCAGCCCCGGCATCTTCCCAGGCAGCCCGGCATCTTCCTAGCCGGCCCCCTGCTTCTCCAAGCGAGTCGGCCCCGACACTTCCTTGTCGGCCCTTCTCGGCCCCGGCATCTCCAAGCCCGCCGAGTCGGCCTCGGCCATTCGCGGTCGGCCCGACTCGGCCCCGGCGTCTCCAGTTCCGCCGAGTCGGCCAAGGCCATCCCCGGTCGGCCCGACTCGGCCCCTGCGTCTCCAGTTCTGCCGAGTCGGCCAAGGCCATCCCTGGCCAGCCCAACTTGGCCCCGACGTCTCCAAGCCCGCTGAGTCAGCCCCGACCATTCCCGGCCAGCCCGACTCAGCCCCGGCGTCTCTAGTTCCGTCGAGTCGGCCAAGGCTATCCCAGGCCGGACCGACTCGGCCCCGGCGTCTCCAGTTCTGCCAAGTCGGCCAAGGCCATCCCTGGCCGGCCCTACTCGGCCCCGGCGTCTTCAGTTCCGTCGAGTCGGCCAAGGACATCCCCGGTCGGTCCGACTCGGCCCCGGCTTCTCCAGTTCTGCCGAGTCGGCCAAGGCCATCCCTGGCCGGCCCGACTCGGCCTCGGCATCTCCAGTTCCGCCGAGTCGGCCAAATCCACCCCTGGCCGGCCCGACTCGGCCCCGATGCCTCCAAGTCTGTCGATTCAGCCCCGCCCCGGCATTGCCTTGCCAGCGGGATTGGCCCCAGCCATCTCGGGTCGACCCGGCTCGGCCCTGATAAGTCAGGATTTCCCAGTTCCCGCCAGATCAGCCCCAGCATGGCCCTATCAGTTCAGGGCATCACCTCTCTGATGCGCGCCGCTTGACAGCGCCAGATCCAACTACCCAACAGCCCCGCTGGCTGATGGGACTTAGCCCCAACTGCCGCTTTCTCCCTTTCTGATGGGACTTAACCCATCAACCAGTGCAGATTTATGCAACTGAACTCCGCAGACATTCCCTCTCATGAAATCCCACGTGATCATGCCAGGGTCAACCCCTATAAAAGGGTAAATCACTTCGAGAACCAGGTAATGCAAGTTTACACACTTGATACCCTAATACTCAGAGGAAAATTTCGGTCCTTCTGAGATCTCTCCCTTTTCCAAGAGCTCTCTCGAGCTCCTTCTCTGTTGTGACCTCGATTGCTGACTTGGGCATCAGAGGGTCTCACCGGAGAATCCCCTCCGGTCTTGGACTTTTTTGCAGGCCATTCGGTGCATCGAAGGTTCGTGGATCAGCCCACATCTCGACGTTCAGGACCAGTGACCGAGCGTCATCAAGAACCATATTCATCGATCTCTTTCTATTCTTGTGCCCAAGGTTGATTTGTCTATTATAATAATTGATAATGTCGGAATACTATGATGAAATCTCGCATAGTAATAGGATACATGACAAGCTTGCCTTTTGGATGAATCTTGTAAGATTCGATGGGTTGCATTCTTTGTAGATAGGTATTTGTTTCTATTAGTCTGTCTAGAGACATGCACATTATATTTGTCAAACATGCACTAACAATTGGCTTGTTGGGTATGTGCTTTCAAATTATCTTGTCAACTGTACTGTTAATGTGCGGACAAGGAGCATGCTTCTGTGTTATGAAGCAAGAGATTGAACATTCTATCTGCCTTCCACTCCTAAGATCAAGGTGAACAACTTGAGTAAGGGCATAGCTAATTTGATCTTTTAAGTGCCGATTAGTTCGAAGCATGTGGGCTTCTTTAAACCAAGAGAATTCTCTTGAACTTATGAGCCTCTTTTTTTTCTCGGTGAATGATGTTGAGCATCAAAGTTGATGTACTCTCCAAGTGTATAGTTTCTAGGCCTTCCTAGGTTGTTGGGCTTGTTGGCTTCTCATTTTTAGATGAAGAGTTTTTCCAAACTGTAAGCCCTCTCATTTATCAACGAAGGAGAGTTCTTTTAAGTTACTAGCTCTCATTTATCAACGAAGGAGGTAAAGTGTAAAGGCTCTGGGCTGAGAGCATCCAAGGTGGGCCAAGATGGATTAAGCTTTGCCAATCTCAAAGGTTGGCATGCTCTTCGATTGAGTTGAGAAGTCAAATTTTGAATTATTTTACCAAGCTAGGATGTTGGTTCCTAACTTGTTCAATCAAGCTAAAGATGGGATTCCAAGTTGCCTAGAATTTTGCTGAGCTAAGAGGTCATTTGAGCCATTTGGCCAAGCTGGTAGGTAGGCATCCGAGTTATTTGGATGAGCTAAGATATGAGTTTTCAAGTTGCTCTTCGGGCTAAGAGGTCAGTATTCAAATTATCTATCCATGCTAAGAAGTTGGTATATGTCACGCTCTAGACCCAAAATTTTGGGTTAGGGTGACAACCTGCCGCATGCCCGACATGCAAGGCATCCCGAATTATGACACATAAATTAATATAAAGCAATCATATATATATCCAAATCCAGAATTTAAAACAAACCATAACTATAGGGTTTGGGCTACAAGCCTTACACACAAGTATCACAAGGGTTACATCAACATAATAGAACTAATTTATTTAACTAGAAGCTCCATCGCCCCTTAAATCCTTCTTCACTCATGAGGCTCTAAAAAACATTGTAGGATTTACATGAGCTCACACTCAATAAGTAAGCCTATTATAATGTAAAAATAATCATATATTATTATAGCATTTAAAGATATTTTCAAATCACATTCTTATGAAAAGCTTCCAATTTGCAAATATATTTATCATACTATCAGAATATGCTAACAGAACATGTAAAATATAATTTGGGAAGCTTAAGTATACCATAAATACCAGCCTATACAATGTAACAAACCCACTGTTTATATATATATATATATATATATATATATATATTCACTGTCTCATTATGTGTCCCACGGCCCTACAACACCCAACTGATGTATCACTCTTAAATGTTCCCTAAGAGGAAGGATCTTGATACTAGCGTTATGTCATATATCATAATCCATCACAACACATCTTCTAGATGTGTGTCATCTACATATCTCCCCCTATGGAGGTGGGTCCCGTATCACAATCCATCACAACACATCCTCTAGATGTGTGTCCTCCACATATCTACCCCTGTGGAGGTGGGTTACGTATCACTTGGTATTTCACATCACATGAGAATCACGTGACACATATAAGTATAATTTAATATCATCATCATAATTGCATGTCACACATCATGCATCAACATAAGCATCAGTTCCTCATATCACAGATACAGTGGTTTGAACATTTTTTTAACAATTACATATAGACATATCAATAGTACTAATATATTTTGCAAAGTCAAATCAGCATATACTTCACCTTTTGCATAATTTATAAATCCACTACTTTGCAAAATAATAGCCGTTGTATATAACCATAGCAATTACTCATTTGTAAATTCATGGTACTATTCAAAATAGTCAATATAAATAAAACTCCATTTTTCTTTCTTTCATAAATATGCGTGCAACTATAAATCCAATGATTTATAAAATAATTTATAAAATTATAATAATTGGCTTACTTACCTCAGTACGCAAATCCCAAATGGTAAACCAGCTAATTAGACATCTGGGTACCTATAGCATCATTTTACATAATTAATTCTCTAAAATCTGAATAATAAAGTGACCCTTAAAACTCTACCTAGACTAATCCATGGGCCCAACTTTGGGCTCGAATATCTCTCTCCAATTTCCTCTCTATCACTCTCTTTCTCTCTCGAACATGGAAGGAAGCAGATGACTACCTGGAGGAGATGAGCGCCGGGTTAAAGGAGGAAGTCACCCTCCAACTCAATATAAACCCCACACGACGCCTCGGTCCAGGGACTCGGAAGACCCATTCGTTACGCCGAAATAGGAAACCCAGCCGCTACGCATAACCGCGGAAGTCCCAGGTGTTACCGTTTCAGGGATCCTACGTTAAGCTTCATGAACTAGGGAATTAAGATTCCGGTGGTTACATTCTCCCCCCTAATAAAATTTCGACCTTGAAATTGATACATTTTAATTAAACTATAGAATTCAAATATGTTCTATTCAAAAGTCAACAATCTTGGATAGATTATTTACCTGCAAATAATTGTGGATACTTCATTTTTATTTTCTCCTCAAGTTCCCAAGTAGCCTCCCTCTCAGAATGATTACTTCACTGTACCTTGATATAGGGAATGGTACGCCATCTCAGAACTTGATCCTTGCGGTCTATGATACGCACAGGATGCTCCTCATAAGATAAATCTTTCCTCAACTGAATAGGCTCATATTCTATTACATGGCTGAGGTCAGAAATATATTTCCTCAACATAGAGACATGAAACACATTGTGTATACCAGATAGAATCGGAGGCAGTGCCAGGCTGTATGCTACCTCTCCAATTCTGCTCAAGATCTTAAAAGGTCCAATATAATGTGGGCTTAGTTTTCCTCTAATCTCAAATCTCATCACATCTTTGGTTGGTGAAACCCTTAAGAATATATGGTCCCCAACCTGAAATTCCAATTTTCTCCTTCTAACATTAGCATACCTCTTCTGCCTGCTCTGAGCTATATGAAGATGCTCCCTAATTAAATGCACCTTATCAACTATCTGCTGAACCAGCTCAGGGCCTAGCAATTTCCTCTCTCCCACATCATCCCAACATAAAGAAGATCTGCACCTCCTACCATACAGAGCTTCAAATGGAGCCATCTGGATACTGGCCTGGTAACTGTTATTATATGCAAACTCCACTAAAGGTAAGTGGTTATCCCAAGCTCAACCCAAGTCCATCACACAGGCTCGCAACAATCTTTCAGAATCTGTATGGTCCTCTCTGATTGTCCATCTGACTGGGGATGATAGGCTGTACTGAAGTTTAATCTGGTTTCCAAAGCTTTATGAAGACTCTTCCAGAACCGGGGCACAAATCTAGTATCCCTATCTGATACAATAGATACAGGAACACCTTGAAGTCTCACAATCTGCTCAATATACAAACTAGCCAATCGTTCACTAGAGACCCCAACTCTGAAAGGTAGGAAATGAGCTGATTTTGTTAGTCTATCCACAATAACCCAAACAACATCATTACTCCTGGGAGTTTTGGGCAGACCAGTCACAAAGTCCATCGTGATCATTTTCCATTTCCACTGAGGAATCATCAGAGACTAAAGAGGTCCCGCAGGCCTTTGATGCTTGGCCTTCACTCGTTGACACACCAAGCACTTGGCCACATTCTGAGCAATCTCCCTCTTCATACCTTTCCACCAAAATTTTTTTATTAAGTCTCTATACATCTTAGTGCCACCCAGATGCACAGTATAGGGAGAGTAGTGAGCCTCCTTCAAAATTTCGGCCTTCATCTCCTCAATATTTGGCACACAAAGTCTTTCTTTAAATTTCAGGGATCCATCCTCCATTACATAAAATTCTTTCTGAACTCCTGACTGCACAGCTTCTTTAATCTTTTGTAAATCTGGATCTTCTATCTAGGAGGACTTGATTCTGCCAACTAGGGTTGGCTGGAGTACAAGTGCTGCAATAAGTCCATCAGACCGCTGTACTCTCAATCCAACTTTCCACCTCTCAAGGTCTCTCAATATGTGAGGCTGGGAAGTAATTATAGCAGCTAACTCAGAAGAGGATTTTCTGCTCAGGGCATCAGCTACTACATTGGCCTTCCCCGGATGTTAGTGTAGGGTCAAGTCATAATCCTTCAGTAGTTCCAACCACCTTCTCTGCCTCAAGTTCAGCTCCTTCTGTGTGAAGATGTATTTTAGACTCTTATGATCTGTATACACATCACACGACACTCCATATAGATAATGCCGCCAAATCTTCAGAGCAAAAATCACAGCAGCCAATTCCAGATTATGAGTAGGGTAATTTTGCTCATAAGGCTTTAGTTGTCTGGAGGCATAGGCTATCACCTTTTCATTCTGTATCAGAACGCATCCCAATCTTTTCCGAGAGGCATCAGTATATAGAGTAAAACCTTCAGATCCTATCGGAAGAACAAGAATGGGAGCTATCACTAGCGCTGCTTTAACTCCTAAAAACTTTTCTCACACTCCTTTGTCCAGTCAAACTTCACTTGCTTTTGGGTTAAGCGAGTTAAGGGCAAAGCGATGCGAGAGAAGTCCTTCACAAATTTACAGTAGTACACGGCTAGCCCCAAGAAACTTCTGATTTCAGCCACATTGGAAGGTCGGCTCTAGCTTATGATAGCCTCAATTTTTCGTGTCCACCGATATGCCGTCTTTGGATATTATAACCCAAGAAAGATACTTGATCCAACCAAAAATTACACTTATGCAGCTTGGCATAAAGTTTCTTCTCTCGAAGAATCTGAAGCACAATTCTCAGATGGTCCTCATGCTCCTTATGGCTCTTGGAATATATCAAGATGTCATCAATAAAAACCACCATGAATTGATCCAAGTATGGTTTAAAAATTCTGTTCATCAAATCCATGAATACTGCAGGGGCATTAGTTAACCCAAACGGCATCACCAAAAACTCATAGTGGCCATATCTGGTCCTAAATGCTGTCTTAGGCACATCCCCCTCCTTGACTTTGAGTTGGTGGTACCCTGACCTAAGATCAATCTTTGAGAATATCCGGGCTCCTTGGAGTTGATCAAATAAGTCATCAATCCTCGGTAGAGGGTACTTATTCCGTACTGTTACCTTATTGATTCCTCAGTAATCAATGCAGAGCCGAAGACTGCCATCCTTCGTCTTAACAAATAGAACTGGAGCACCCCAAGGAGAAACACTGGGTCTGATAAATCCTCAATCTAGGAGCTCCTGCAACTGATCCTTCAATTCCTTTAACTCGACCGGGGCCATGCGGTAAGGGGCCTTGGATATAGATCCAGTTTCAGGAACTAAATCAATGGAGAACTCGACTTCCCGGTCTGGGGGCAAATTAGACAATTCATCTGGAAAGACATCAGGGAATTCTCGAGCTATAGGGATATCCTCCAACTTGGTCTCTTTCTGCTGAAGATCCTTGACTACAGCAAGAAATCTTTGACCACCATTCATCAGATACTTTTCCGCATGTAGCGCTGATATGAACACTGAGGCTAAGTGTTTCTGATCATCAAAAAAACTGAATTCAGGCTGACTTGGAACTTTGAAGTTGACAATCTTCCTGAAGCAGTCTACTGAAGTATGATAGGAGGCCAACCAATCTATTCCAAGAATAACATCAAAGAACTTCAGTGGAAGGATAATTAGATCAACATTCAACCTCCTATCCTCCAAAACAATTGGGCAGGATTTGCATACTGTTTCAACCTTCATAATATCTCCATTTGGAAAAGCAATATGCAACTCTTGCTCCAGAAGAACAGGTGTCAATGATGCATTCTTGTCAAGATAGATGTCAGATATGAAAGAATGCGTGGCACCCAGGTCAATTAAAATTTGAGCATAAGCAGTGCCTACTTTAATCATTCCTGGACATAAGTGTAATTTATTTTTAACATTAAAGCATTAAAGATTTAACCTACTTCCCTAATTAACTTTCAATGTATTGCACTAAGAATGTAATGCTAGATATGAAGTTAAATGGTATACCTATCACCACATAATTAGAGGCGGCAGCATCCTGCTGAGTGAGGGTGAAGACCCTCCCCTGGGTTATTGGTGGCCGCTGCTGATGCTGCTGACTCATCCCTTGACTGGAAGAGGGTTGCTGATCCTTCCGAAGGGGACAGGTGGCCACCTTGTGATTATTCTTTCCACAGAGGAAGCATGCACCAGACATACCGCGGCAAGGCCTTCCTGGGTGGAACCACAGCGAAGGCAACGAGTCTCCTTGTTCCTTTGTCCTGGGGCCTGATGTGCATCCTTTTTCCTGGCCTGAGCTGGGGGTTGGCCAGAATTAGGCCATTTTCTCTTCCTCTGCTGTTCCCAATCCCTCTGAACAACATTCATATCCCTCTCAATCACTAAGGCCTTATTCACCACAGCACTGTAGGTGAGAAGCTCAAATGCATTGACTGCTTGCCTCAATTTGGGTCACAGTCCCTCAGTGAATCTGGTGATCTTGGCCATTTCATTGGTCACAATATTTGGAGCAAATCGGGCCAACCTGGTGAATTCACCTTCATACTGGGCCACAAAAAAATTTCTTTGCTCTAATTTGATAAACTCTGATTCCAACTATCTCTGCACACTCCTGGGGAAGTATTTGTCAAAAAAAGCCTCCCTAAACTCTCCCCGAGAGATAATCTGTTCACCCCGACGCTGCTCCTCAACTAACCACCAGTCATAAGCCTCTCCCTGGAGAAGATAGGTGGCAAATCTGATCCGCTCCATCTCCTGACTACCGTGGGTCGAAAAAGCCTTCTCCATGTCTCGCATCCACCGCTCAGCATCAACAGGATTGGTGGATTCAGAGAAAGGGGCAGGAGCAAACTTTTGAAATCTGCAAAGCTGCGGCCAATCCCTATCCAGGGTTGAGGTGAGTAGATTGGGTCAATGGTGCAGATTGAAAAGGTACGGTTGGCTGAGTTTATGGAGCAGGAGGGGTAGGCTGAGGTTGCGGAATGGTAGGGGCAGGCCGAGTCTATGGGGCAGTGGGAGCAAATTGAGTGGACAAGGCCTACAGAATATGATGCTGCATGTCCCGCATCGACTGTGCCATACCCGAGAGAACCTGAAGCATCTCGGTCTGGAGTCGCTGCTGATCAGCCCCGACTTGAGTGACAGGGCTAGTACCATCGGTAGCTTCCTAACCTCCCTGCTGACCAGTATTACCAACCTGGGAGTCTTCATCATTTTGTTGGCTCCTAGTGCGACGAGCCATTCCTATCTCCTGATAAATTAGTTTGTCATTAATATCATAATAAATTTTGCATTTCAGGCTTTCAAAACATACTACCTGAAATTCCTATAAGGTTATAATTGTCTCAATATCATCTTAGTATTTTGCCTAAAGTATCATTATGTAAGTATCTCTAAGGTCATAACTCATAACCTAGGCTCTGATACCACTAAAGCTGTCATGCATGCCCCAGACCCAAAATTTTGCGCTAAGGTGACAAACCGCTGCATGCCCGATATGCAAGGCATCCCGAATTATGACACATAAATCAATATAAGGCAATCATATATATATCCAAATCCAGAATTTAAAACAAACCATAATTATAGGGTTTGGGCTACAAGCCTTACACACAAGTATTACAGGGGTTACATCAACATAATGGAACTAATTTATTTAACTAGAAGCTCCATCACTCCTGAGGCTCTGAAAAACATTGTGAGATTTACATGAGCTCACACTCAATAAGTAAGCCTATTATAATGTAAAAATAATCATATATCATCATACATTTAAAGATATTTTCAAATCACATTCTCATGAAAAGCTTCAAATTTGCAAATACATTTATCATACTATCAGAACATGCTAACGAACATGTAAAATATAATTTGGGAAGCTTAAGTATACCATAAATACCAGCCTATACAATGTAACAAACCCACTGTTTATATATATATATATATATATTCACGTCTCATTATGTGTCCCACGGTCCTACAACACCCAACTATGTATTACTCTTAAATGTCCTCTAAGAAAAGGATCATGATACCAGCGTTATGCCATATATCATAATCCATCATAATACCTCCTCTAGATGTGTGTCCTCTACATATCTCCCTCTATGGAGGTGGGTCCCATATCACAATCCATCACAACACATCCTCTAGATGTGTGTCCTCAACATATCTACCCTATGGAGGTGGGTCACGTATCACTTGGCATTTCACATATATGAGAATCACGGCGACACATATAAGTATAATTTAATGTCATCATCATAATTGCATGTCACACATCATGCATCAATATAAGCATTAGTTCCTTTGAACATTTTTTTAACAATTGCATATAGATATATCAATAGTACTAATATATTTTGCAAAGTCAAATAAGCATATACTTCACCTTTTGCATAATTTATAAATCCACTACTTTGCAAAATAATAGCAGTTGTATATAACTATAGCAATTACTCATTTGTAAATTCATGGTACTATTCAAAATAGTCAATATAAATAAAATTCTATTTTTTTTTATTTCATAAATATACGTGCAACTATAAGTCCAACGATTTATAAAATAATTTATAAAATTATAATAATTGGCTTACTTACCTTAGTACGCAAATCCCAAATGGTAAACCAGCTAATTAGACATATGGGTACCTACAGCATCATTTTACATAATTAATTCTCTAAAATCTGAATAATAAAGTGACCCTTAAAACTCTATCCAGACTAATCCACGGGCCCAACTTTGGGCTCGAATATCTCTCTCTAATTTCCTCTCTATCACTCTCTTTCTCTCTCGAACATGGAAGGAAGCATATGACTACCTGGAGGAGATGAGCGCCGGGTTAAAGGAGGAAGTCACCCTCCAACTTAATATAAACCCCACGCGATGCCTCGGAAGACCCATTCGTTACGCTGAAATAGGAGTCTCAGGTGTCACCCAGATCCTACGTTAAGCCTCATGAACTTAAGAATTAAGATCCCGGGGGTTATAGGGAATTAAGATCCTGGGGGTTATAGTATCCAAGCAACCTAGGTAAACTGAGAGATAGACTTCAAAGCTTAAATGCTAAAGGATTTGTTTGGAAACTTCTATGTCGACAAGTCAGTTGTCTACAATGTTTTGAAAATCGGACTGGACAATAAATCGGCTTAACATTTGGGTCGCGGATCAATCGGTTCGACCGAATGAACCGATTTGGTCGAACAGGATAATATTATAATTAAATTTTAATTTAATAATATAAAATAATAAAATATAAATATACTTTAAATAAAAAAATAAAAAAATCTAAAAACCGGGTTGGACCAATTGAAACCCGGTCAGTTCAACGGGTTTTTTTTCGGTTTTTACTGGTTCATATAAAAGTCAACTTTAATAATAAAAATGGATCAAACTGATGATCAATTCCTAGTTGGATAGGCCGGTCTGGTTCGGTTTTCAAAACATTGGTTGTCTAGACTCCTCGATTGCAGCATGTAGCTAGCAGTTATGCGATAACAATAGTTCAACCTCCAAATATGGTGGTTGCCTGATGGTATTGCATTAAACTAGTGGCAGCTCATCACTATGGTTTGTCATACCTCTTCATCGCGGGTCCTCTCTTTTGAGTTACCCATGAGATTCACTTCTCATGGGCTTTGCTATGGTGGCATTGATTGTGCAAGTAACACCGATTATGTCGATCATGCCAACTAAAGGATTAAGATTTGAAATAATATGGTGAGTGCTTTGATTTGCTGTTATAGATGAATGAATTGCCTAGCTATGAGAAGCTCTAAAGGAGGCAGAGAGGAAGATTTGGTCCTATAGACTATTTTTATTTTATTTTTTTTTTTTTGTACAAAAAAGGGAAGGAGGGCAATGCCGACCCGTAGCTAGGTCCCATGCGGCCCCATTCCCCGCCAGGGTATGTTCCTGCACGACGCTTGAAATTTTTGCAGCCGTTCCCCGCCCGAAGGCGAGTTGGTCAACCTGGTCCCACCCAGGTGCTAGCAGTCAGAACAGGTGCTAGAGACTGTTTGAATGGCACTAACCTTACTAATAAAGGCTCTTTTGTTGGACTTGGATGGCATGACTTTTTCCTTTATTTTTTATAAATAATGCTAATCTAACGATATTAGGTTGCTATGCTGAGGATGATTTACAAATAACCAATAGCACATCAAATAGTAAGAGCCGAAGTATATACTAACACAACCTTCATTGAGAAGGAAAGAGCGTAAGGAAAGATGCTAGGGATTTTCCAAAGAGAGCTCTCCAATACTCAAGTCAATAAAGAGAAACAATGAGGATAACCAAGGGTGAACCATTTAGCCTATAAACTTATGAAGAAAATAAGGTGTGATAGAGATGAAGAGAAAGAGGAATGGAGTATCCCTTTATTAGAGGTTGGAGGTCAGTTGGAAAGGTCTATAGAAGAGGTTCCTTACCCTTCAAAGAGTCTTTTTTTTTATATATAAATAAGTTTTGTATCTATTGATAAGACTATATAAGTTACTCGAATATGAGGAACATACTTTGTCGCGATGAGTTTATCTTTTTAGATAGAACTATGCAAAGACATCATGGACTATATTCTTTGAAGGCATTCATTCTCATCAATCTGCCAAGAAATATGTGCAACTTCTCATGTTGGGCATGCATCATTTGCCGACCTGTCAACCATCTATATCCTATGGATTATGCTACTAGGTATTGACATATAGTAGTCTAATATATATCATGCTGATCGAGGTTGGAGAACTTTGGCTCATTTGTAAGTAGGGATAGAGGTATGTCTATGAGTAAGGGGCCAATCATTGTAGAAGCCCTATTGAGTTTTTATTGAAAGCGGAAGCAGAGTAGCAACAGTAATAGCAACAGTAGCAAGAAAGTCTTTATTTCTTTAATATTATCTCTAAAAAAAATTTAAGTATTATAATATATAATTGAAATAATACGATGAAGTTAAGTTTATATCAGTTACAAAAAAAGTGGTTTCATATTTAATCAAAATTTATACATCATATAATTTTATTATTTAATTCAAAATGACATTTTATGATTGATTATCTTTTACTTATACAATAATTTAGTAACATGTTATATAAAAAAAAGGCCTTTGCAAAAGAAAATGATAGGACCAAATTTTGGTTTTTCATATCAAAACTTTAAAAAATAATTTTAGTATTTTCAGAAGATGCACATCATGATGCAAAAAAAAAAAAATAAAACTGATTCTTAAATGAAGTTCATTGTGCTTTTTTTATAAAACCCAAGCTTATTGAGGTTCAATTTTTTTGAAGTTGAACTATCCAAAAAGTTTGTTTAGATAAATTTTTTATATTTATATTATAACATAACTTTTTATATCTATATTATTACATAAGCTAAAAAAATTTATTATAATTTAATTTTTTTAAGAATTTTTTTTTTTTTTTTTGGCTTCGTCACTGTCTGTCGGCATGAATATTGAATTTGATCCAGGAGTGCCTGATTGAAGTCAGCTAAATTTGTAATTCCCACCCCACCACTATTGATGGGGGCGATTGAATATTATGCAGGAGTGCATGATATTGAAGTCAAGCTAAGTTTGTAATTTCCATCCTAAAATTATTGATGTAAGACTTCGGCTTGTAGAAGAAAATGCTTTCCAGCTGTGCTTGGAGCCATTCTACCTAAACAATTTAGTCAAGTCTGGACGCTATTCTTGGAAAGCTTATTAGGTGAGGCCCTCACATTGCTACCAGACGAGACCCCTCCACCATTTTCCATGGACGGAATTTACTCGACAAAACAATCCACATCTCACGTTGCTGGTAGGTGCGATTCATCCTAGCTAGCTCTACTTATTGTTATCTCCGGGTGGGAACTAGCAAGATATACAGGCATGATGGATTAATTAATGGATTCATCAAGGCAAAAGCTGGCAAAAAATCATGCGTATATACTTGCATGCGTATGGTTGGTTGGTTCAGATATGATATAAGTTTTTCAAATTTAAATATATATATATATATATATGATTGTGAATCATGAATCAAGTAATTAATTAATAATCTTCATCTATTAACAATAGTCAATTAAATTAGCACTCCTCCTCCTCCTCCTCTTAAGTTACCATGATGGATCGATGAAGTAATTTATTTACATTCCAGGGACCGAAATCAACGTGCTGACCATGTCAAGGAGATTACTCCCCTGTATCCATCTTCTTACGGATAAGTGCCGACATATATAGTTAGTGAGGACTGAAGTCACCCAGAACGTACGGCTCCTACGTGACATCCAGTTAGTTTCGTAGATTGGTGTTAGCTTACCATGTCGTTATCCACGTATGGCCAATTATTCTCCGCTGCAGCCAAAAAGTCCAGTCCAAGAATATCGACATCACACTCGACTCGGGATTGGACATACGAAATTCATCGAACACCACTTGGTGTAGCTAAACTCTACGTCAAGCCAATACTAAAAGCAATGAGTCAAGAGTAGCCTAGACTTTCTCATTGATATATAAAAATGACCAGCTCCTAACCCTTCGCTTTCCAACAAAAATTAGGCAGCACAAACAGACGGCCAGCGCCGCCTGGATGGCCCCATCGGTTACCTGGTCATTCGATCCCATGGATCGATGCCTTTTGACAAAGTCTTCAGCTAGCTAGATCTTCCAATCCGTGGAAGGTTGGGTGAAACATCACATGATCAACTAATTAAGATTCCCTGATCATTAGTTCTTTCAACTGCAGGAGCCCGGATGGAGGAAGGTACACCACCTGATATTTGATACATATATTGACTTGTTAATTAGCTCCATAATAGGAACTCCAGCTTGGACCAATCAGTTTGTATGAAGAAAATATATAGTTGCTGATCGACAACGTATTTCATCCGAGTTTCATGAACTAGTTGAGGGTGAGAAGAGGATGCATGCTGTCTTCCTTTGTGGATTATATATAGAGAGCATTCGTACAGGTGCTCGGCTTAATTCCTCAGGATGGTCCTACTTGCACGTTGAAGATTTTTTTTTAACCATCTTATATATATATTGAAGGGCCCCAAATTAATGGAACTGGGGTACGTTGAGTCTATTAATTCCACAAGCCTAACTAGTTAGCAGGTATTGATAAAATTTGGAAACTGACTAGTTTTTACTGGCTATATATGCAACTACTGATCCGGACCACTTCCAAAGCATTAATTTGTAGAAGGAAAGAGACAGTACTCTTAATTAGAAGGATTTTTTCCTTCAGTTTGGGTTGCAGGGGCTTTATGACAAAACAGTGAAAATGGGAATATATATATATTGACTATTACACGACCAGAGTTTGTTTAGTGGACTGGAGAATTGCCACTCTTGATCTTATTACTGCAAAACATATGGCTTGTCTGGACGACAGGAGATCTTATATTCTTATTGCTAAACAAAGTGAAAGGAGGAGCCAGGAGGCGAGCAAGCTAATCAAATTATAACTGATCCCACCCGGACCCTTCTTAAAACAAAGAGATTAGTCGTCGTTGGCTTCTTGACTACTATTTGAGTCAGAATTTTAGGCTGTGTTTGAAATAAAAAATAAGAGAAGTTATCCAGAGAATATTTTCTTTTATTCTCAAAAATCATAATTATGAAGGATAGTTAGGAATAAAGTTAATCAGAGGGATAACCCATGATTAAGCACGGGTTATCTCCTCAATTTATTCCCTAGGAAATGCAGGAATAGCTGATTATCCCTTCAAATAAGAGTAAAAAAAAGTTATCGTATGGATTTATATTTTTGCATTTGATATGATCAATGGGATAGACAGGAAATATCCCTAGGAATAGCCAGGGGATAGACTCTATCCCATACACTTATCCAGGGATAGTGTTTTTTTTATCAAACACTACCTTAATGAATTTCAAACTAAAACTCTCTATCGGAAGATCTCCATGAGAAGATAAAATTTTTTGGATTCCGAACGGACCGTAGTTTCTTTTTTACCTTGTTATAAACTGATCAAACTCTATACCCCCCTCATACATCTAGAGTTTATAGGGACATTGGGTTGCAATTACAGAGGCAACAAGTTCCAATTTCATTAATATGTATCTCCACATGAAACATGCTTATATATATATATATATATATATATATATATATAGAGAGAGAGAGAGAGAGAGAGAGGAAGGAGTTGGGTTTAGTTACATGCACTTGTGGTCAAGTCTAAATTGATCATTTTTTCTATCATTAGATCAATCTTGAAACAAAAAAAAGTCTTCATTAATCATTATTTTTATTTTTAAAAAAAATCTAACAAAATAAATAAAAATATATACAAAATAAATAAAATAATAATAATAAATATAAATATGATAGAAGAAAATACTAAATACTTATTTTACAAAATAAACACTAACATATATAGAATAAATAGCTAGTCAAAACTAATAAACATTGAGAAATAAATAGAAACAATTGTACATGTGGTGCATTGCAAAAATTAAAAGACAAGATAGATGTGACATGTAGCTAATGCATTTGGTGCACCATATATCTAGCTTTCATGTGCCTCGTACCTTAGGATATGCAAAGCACTACATTTTGGCCTGATAATTTCTGTTTATTTCTATACATTTGTATTTTGCCATTTCGACTAGATGTTTATCGGTTTAGATTAATTGTTTATTTTGGACATATTGGTATTTATTCTGTAGGATAAGTATTTATCGTTACCTTCAAAATAGTTAGTGTTTACTTTCATTCTATTTCTATTTAATTTTTACATATTTCTATTTATTTTGTTATAACCGTTTCTCTAAACTAGGTAATTGTAGTTAATGAATGGCACTTTGATTTTGAAATTATGTAAATCTAATGATGAGAAGATGACTAGATTTGAACTTAATTATATTAATGTATCCAAGTTTGATCTCATGGTCACTCATAAAAATAACTTTAAACATTAACCCTATTTGGATGGAGAGAAAAGTGGGAGGAAAGAAAATTGAGAGGAGAGAAAAGTGGAACGAAAGAAAATTGAAGAGAAAATATTTTCTCTCCTTTTGTTTGGATGAGTGGAAAGAAAATAGAGAGAAAAAAAAGTTAATAATTTACAATGACAATAATATCCTTATTATAGATGATTAAAAAATACATCGGTTGTTTTTTTTGGAAGGATCAATATTGAATGGAAAAAAAATGAAAGAGCACTTTTGAGTTTTCTCTCCGAAGAGAAAACTTTTATGTGGGGCCCACCACTTTTTTTCCTATTTTTTCTCTCTAGTTTTCTTTCCTCCTACTTTTCTCTTCATCCAAACAAGATAAATTTTATTTTCTCTCTTGTTTTCTCTCCTAATTTTCTTTTCTCCCTAGTTTTCTCTCCATCCAAACAGAGAGTAAAGAGAAATGTCAATAGGCGGCAACCCGTGTTATCCTATTATGTTCCTATCATATTGAAAGCAGGGTATGGCATGATATGGCGGATATGGGCATGATTCGATTATAAAATACAACTCGCTTAATATAAACAAATATAATTCATTATATACTAAACCATCATTTTATTTTTTAATATAAATATATATATATATATCTTCCAATATAATGCTTAATTTATCATAATATTAAACTATTTAAATTAAACATAACTACAAAAATAAATAAAAAATATAATTAATTTTAAATTAATTAAATCATAACTATATGTTATTTCTGAATTAATGAAACAATATGAATACGATATAACTATTTAGCATTATATCCAACCTTGCCATTCTTAAATGTAAGCTGTGATTCTTCAATTTTTCTCGTTAATTATGGTCCATATTATTTTCTTTTGTTTGAATCATTCCTTTCTTTTTTTTTTTTTTTTCTCCTTCTGGTGCAGTTCTTCAAGCATAACAAGTAGAAGAAGCCAAGAGAGGGGGCCAAATGCTACCTTCTCTCTTAGTCTTAGACCAGGGACCGTACGCATGAGTTCTCCGGTGTTGACTAGCCGTGTCATCATCACGCATCTTCCATGAGAGCTATGGACCATCCGCAGGAAGACGTCAATCGCCTGGCCCTATAGCGGCAATGGGGCCCGGCCAATCGAATCGACTCCGTTCTTCCAAATTGCTATCATCCTGGTGGCATCCCCTTTATCGCCTCATTGTCATCGATGCCCCCACACGGTGTCCCGGAGACACCGCCTTGTTGACTCGGCACAGGCGCATCATCCCCTGGCATTCCATCTTGCATTTCAAAAATCTAAGCTAACCATGAAAAAATATTCCGGCAAGGCAAATAACAGAACGCCAGGTACGCATTCAACGTTGAACGGTTGCTCTTTTAGATAAAACGTGCTATGGATTGGAGCCCTGACAACCATCCAAGAGAAGGAATTCTACGCATGCACCTCACATAAATATATACCAGCAAACCTTTGTATGCAGTAAAAAATTTATGAAATCACTAAATTAGCTGTTGTAGACCCGTTTTAATTAGCGTGCATTTTGCTAGCATCCTAAAGAATTTTAGAGATAATTAGTTCAATTTATAGACTTGAGTACAATTTGGTTGAGCAGAGGCGGATCTGCGCGCAATAGGACAATTTTTTTTTTTAGATTTTAAAAAATTTCTTAACAACTTAATTTTTTTTATTTTTTTTTTAAATTTGAATGATAATTATGAAGTATAAGTAATATTTTTTAACCAAAAGTTTTGGTTATGGTACTGAAATAGAATTAGACTATATACCCATTCTAAGCTTTATGGTATATAATAAAAAATTTTATATTAAAAAATATATGTTTTTGGTACAGTATTAAAATATTTTTCATGATGCATGTTTGAATGCAGGGTTCAATCATCATAATTTTTTTCGAGAGGATCTTCATATCAGGCGATGTCTACTATGTACAGAAGAAGGAGACTATTGATCATGCCATTTTTACTTGTCCTATTTTGAGCGAGATTTGGTCGAGATGAGTTATGATTGCAGAGTGGATGATTCTGATTCCTTGTGTTTCCCTTTCCTTATTGCTCTCCGAAGGACCACTAGACAGCGCAGCGTCCTTTGGGCTATTATTACCTATCAGATCTGGCTGTCGTAGAACATGCTTATCTTTACTGATGAGACTATTTCCTCTCACAGTCTTGAGTGAAAGGTTAGATCTATGGCTGCTGAAAGTGCACTTCTTTTCATTGGTTATGATTCTTACAATCTTGGCCACTGGGGTTCCGTTGCTAGTACGGCAGTGAACCGTCGGACGGTTTATATCTCCTGGGAACCCCCCTCCAGGGTTTGTAAAATTAACTTTGATGGAAGTGTACGAGGGAGACTTGCGGGGTCTGCATTTATTATTCGAGGGACTGATGGAGCCTTAATGGCGGCGGATGATTTTGGCTCCCTTGATTCTTCTATCCCCATGGCTGAGCTCTATATGTATGTGCTGGTATTTCCCATGCTGCTAGACAGCTTCATGTGCATTGTCTGTTTATTGAGGGGGATTCTCTCTCAGTTATTCGATGGCTTCGCGCGGGATTCAGCGGCCATGGCCTTATCAACCCTATTTCAATGATATTAAGGTTGTTCTGCGGGGTGTCCACAATGTTCATATCCGTTACATCTACCGAGAAGCTAATTCTGGCAGATTGGATTGCGGCGGCTATGGCCCATTACGAAGTTTTTGGATATGGAAGCAGGTGTCCCTGCTTCTAAGCAGATATTGTAATATTTTTGGGCTCACTCGCATGAGATTGTGTGATCGTCATCTGTATAAAAAAAAAAAAAACCATCATAAATTTTTAATATTTTTAAAAAATTTAATTGCAACCTCATCATACTAAAAATCATTCAATTTGTTTAGGTCTTATCCAATGCCACTGGAGTACTGGGTCCCATCTATTCTTTCCCCTAAAAAAAAAAAAAAACCACGTTCTCTCCAATAAAACCCAAACGTTCTATTTAATTTTCCAATCTGCCACTCCCTTCGCTGATCCCACATGAGAGAATTTTTACGTGAAGACAGAAGCAAGGAAGAAACTTCCCTCCGTGCTAGAATCTAAAATAACCTTCCTCGCCTCTTTATAATCACTCGTCGCTCACTTTCTTCCATAACCATTCCCTCTCCTCAACGAAAAAAAAAAAAAAAAAAGCCTCCATTAATGCCTGCACTCTTTATAAACATTCATCGCTTTCTTCCATAACCATTCCCTCTCCTCAACGAAAAAAGAAAAACCCTCCATTAATGCCCTCGGCGTTTCACGCGGAGAATTACAAAGCCTGGGAGAAAGAGAGAGAGAGAGAGCGCTCAATAATAAATAAAACAGTCAAGGCGAGGTCTCTCCCAGCCCAGCCGTCCCTCCGGGTTTTCCGTTGCTCGGCCCTCCTCCCCTCCTTGCCTCGAGAAATACAAGGCAGTCTCCGGCTCCAACCTCATCCGGAACCGGCTGGTCCCAGCTCCCCTTCGGCGGAAAGAAAATAAAGATGAGTCCAGAGAGGCAGTTGAGCCTTCCCTTTTCCCATTAATATATCTCTTCTTTTTAATTCAGCCCCAACAAAGCGGCAGCTAGCTCCTCTAGCTTCTTCTATCAAAAAAAAGCACTAAAATCTAGTCGACGTACACCTTCCACCGCCGGCAGTAGTGAAGTGCCACGCCAAGCTGCATCCAAAAAGCAACGACCACATGAACTCCAAACCACCGTACTCTCCAATGAGGCCTCTTCCAGTGTTGGTCATTCTCTTCTCCCTTCTCTTCTCGTTGCAACGGGCTGGCTTCGCTTCGTGTCAGCCGTTAAGTTCCGCTGCCGAGCGCGCCGGGCTTTATAGCTTGCGCCTCACGCTCGGCCTCCGCCCGGGACTGGCCGCGGCGGGCTGACCCCTGCTCGTTATGGACCGGAGTCCGCTGCCAGTCCGGCCGGGTCGTGTCACTCAACCTCTCCGGCCTCCACCGCACCAAGTTCGCCCGGCACAACCCCCGGTTCGCCGTCGACGGCCTCTGGAACCTCACCCACCTCGTCCATTTTAATGCCTCCGGCTTCCCACTCCCCGGCCTCATCCCTGACTGGTTCGGCCGCCGCTTCCTGACCTCCCTCGCCACCCTCGACCTCAGCTCCGCCGCCATCTACGGCAACATCCCTACGGCTTTCGGGGCTCTCTCGAACCTCAAAACCCTAATCCTCTCCAACAATAACCTCACCGGATCGATTCCGCCGCAGCTCGGTAATCTCTCTCTCCTCGCCTCTCTCGATCTCAGCTTCAATTCCCTCTCAGGCGACATCCCTCGGTCTCTCTGGGCTCTCCCGAACATCAAAAACCTAATCCTCTCCAACAATAACCTCACCGGATCGATTCCGCAGCTCGGCAATGCTAATGCCAATGCCAGCGGCGGAGTGTTCAACCTCTCGAACAATCTTTTCTATGGATCGATCTCTTCTGGACTTGGTATTCTTTTCCAAAGATTCAAAATTGTCGACCTTTCGAATAATTATTTCGAAGGAACGGTGCCGGTCAGTGACTGGAGAACGAACGTCATTTACGCAGTAAATTGCTTTCGAAACGCCGCGATTCAGAAGAGCACAGCTGAGTGCGAAAAGTTCTACATGGGAAGAGGCATATTTTACGATGGCTCCGTGGCGAAAAGCAATAGGAATTGGAGATATATTTTGGAGGGGTGGTTGGTGGGCTAGCATTTGTCCTCGTCTTGGTTTCAATGTTTGTGCTATTCTTTGTGAGAAGAAGAACAAATTCGACCAAGAAGAAGTGCGTCCATGATAGTGGACCATCTTCTGTAGGGGTGACCCCGGAGCTGCCTTCCTCTGCGGTCTCAGTTAAATTTTCTGCCGTGGGGGATGCCTTCACATATGAGCAGTTGCTCCGGGCGACATCAGAGTTTAGTCCCTGAAACTGGTCAAGCATGGGCACTCCGGGGATCTATACTATGGTGTTTTAGAGGATGGGACTTCTGTGGTAGTGAAGAGGATTGATGTACAGACTTTGATCAGGGAAGCATATGTCTTGGAGTTGAATTTATTTGCCAAGGTTTCGCATGAGAGATTGGTCCCATTTGTTGGGCACTGTGTAGAGAGGGAGGATGAGAAGCTTCTTGTCTACAAGCATATGCCAAACAGGGATCTGTCTACTGCTTTGTATAGGAAACCTTTAACAGAAGAAGGGCTGCAGTCATTGGATTGGATAAAGAGGTTGAAGATTGCGATAGGGGTGGCTGAGGCCCTGTGTTTTCTTCATCATGAGTGTACTCCGGCTCTGGTTCATAGGTACAGCTTGATTTCTCTAAATGCTAACTCTATTACTCTTTTCCCCTCTCTGCTTTTCTTTTCTTGTAGAGATATCAAACAATCCTGAACAAGTTGCTAAGATGACATGATCTTATTTTATTTAATCCCTTCTTTTAGTTGAGTATCTCATGTTTTAAATAGCACTTCCTTATAAACAAAGATGCCTAAAAATAGAATACTTGGTGGAAAGCATCTCCTTTCTTTATGGGTTTGTCATTATAGGTCAAAGTTAATTCATCAAAATTGGGAGCCTTCTATCATTATTTTTCAGTTTTATTTTAACACCTTATAACATGGTGTTTAAATTCTGGTCAAGATAAATTTTGCATGACTATGGGGCCTGTCATGATATTAGAACCCTTGATACCTAATGATGGGAAGGGAAACACACATAACTTGGTTGTAGTTTGTGGTTATGAAACTGGAAGAAATGCTCCAAGAGTTCACAACTGATGGAAAGAATTTTGATGAATTTAAGAGTCAAAGGAACAAATAATATGTCAAAGTAGCAGTTTGATAGTCTTGTGTCTCTGTGACTACGTTTGGAATTCTCTGTTGCTCAGGTATCTCATCTATAGACTCTCATAACTTTAATATGAAACACAAACTTGATGGGATATGGTTAAATTGGGTGTGCTCGGAACCACACAGACCCATATGCACAGTTTGATGTGTCAAATCCAAACTCATAAACATGAGTGCTAATTTCTACCACTTAATGTTTCCAAACATAAGCACTCGTATGCACACCTAGCTAGTTTATGCACTGAATTTCCATTATGGTTGCAGATGTTCAAGCAAGCAGTATCCTTCTGGATGATAAATATGAAGTGCATCTTGGAAGTTTAAGTGAGGTATGCGCTCAGCAAGGAGATGGCCAGCACAAGGCCCTCACCAGGATATTGAGAACATCACAGTAAGTTTCTCTTACCAATTTCATGCTATGATATCGATGGCCTCTGCTCTTTTCTTTTTTCTTTTTTTTCAGAAAAAGAATGACATTTTCTTGTTGGTTGTTCCTTTATGTTGTCATGTCTCTTCAGACGTTAGTGATCTTGGTCCATCTGTCAATTCAGAACCCTTTCTTCTTGCTTTTGTCATTACAAATTTGTGTTGTGATGGATGTTATTGATTCTTTATTTATGCTCAGAAAACATTCTTAAAGGTCATAATCTTATTTTTTTTCTTTGTTTTTCTTTTTTTTTAGTTGCTAGATATCTCCAATCATCAATTATTTCTTGAATCACATAAAATTAATTGATCTTTTGCTTGATTTCTGCATGAACAACATAATAGATACAGCGATACAATGTTGAATAAAGAATCTAATAAGTCATAATGGAACACATCTGGTTGTCTGCACTTGCAGACCTCTATTTTGCATTAAAATCTTGTAATATTATTTCAAACCAAGCTGTCTAGCTATAGCTTTTATGTTAGAATGATAGAAACTTTGAAGGCCATGCAAGCAATAGACGAGTCTAAAGATTAAAGAAATAATGAGGCTGTGTTGGATATGTGGTGAAATTGTGCAAGGTGTTGAAAGTTTTGATACATGCGGTATGAGTCAAAGACTGCTCTGCTTGTGGGAGGGTCTTATTTTTGAATGATCTGGAAAGTAGAAGAGGTTTGCTGATAGGAATTTGATTGATGTTTTAATTGTCACTTCCCATATAGGAGGTTTACGCTTGGCTGGGAATTGCTTGCAATGTGGAATCTGCAAGTTCATCCCAAATAAATTGGCAAATAGAAAGGTGCTAAAGATTTGGTACAGACAAGAACTGTTAATTGAATTTATATGCTTAAAGATTTCTTTGAGATATTCTCAATACACTTTATGACTCAAACAAACATGCCAGCCCATGGAAAATGCAGCGGTCAATCTCTTATCCCGCTGCTTAAGATGTCTCTTATGTTTATGTTTAGGCATTTACTTTTCCTTGAACCTGCTGCTTAGGGTGTCTCTTATGTTTATGCTGCAGGCACTGACAGAACTTGCTTACCTTTGGGGCAATCATGGTAGGAAACTAATGTCACACTGTTTTTGAATCATGAAGTTTCACTGGCTTAATAACACTTGAGTCAAATAAATTGTCTGGAAATTTTAATGATCTTTTATTCTCCTTGGATTTAGTTTCTCTTTTACCTGGCATAATTTCCAAAAGCCAAACAATTCTCCATGATGAAAGATTATTCTCTATGAAGAAAGATTATGTTTTCCAGAACACTGCATTCCAAAACAATGAGAGATGCAATTCTTTCTTTCAGAGCACCCTACGGCTGAATCACAACTTCACAGTATTGGTGCTTACCATGTATATTTGCTTCGTTTGCACATGTTATGTTCTAGATCCCACAGATATGACATAAATTTAAATCGCTACTTTGTTTTATGTTATAGAACATTAAATTTGGAAGTTGGAAGAATAAAAAGGTTAATTTGGTATCCAAATGCTGGAGAAAAAAATTTATGACACATCTTCACATGAGATCTATTTCATGTTGGTATTCAAGTCTCAGTTACAAAAGAGAGAAGTGTTCTCCACTTCAGGATATTTAAAATTTTGATACACAAAATATGCAGACTTTCATATTCTGAATTTTGAGGTTTTCATACTTGGAATTTCAGGATGAAATAAAAGGTTAGGGTTCTCGAACACACACACACACACACACACACACACACACACACACACACAAACATGCAAAGAAGAACTTCAGGATCAATTGCCAGCAGTTCAGGAACTACTGTTAACAGAGTAGGAAAATATCTTGTGCTGATGCATGGAAGTACTGTATTTGGAAATTAGTATGTAATATCTTAAGATGGGTGTAGTATTTTTGCTGGTAGCCAAATGCATCTATTATTTTATTGCTTGAGACTTCTAATTTATTTTATTTGAGTTGATCATTGAAAAACTCAGAATAATGTCAATATAAGTTCTAACAATATCCTCTCTGTTTTCCTGGTGTGCAGGACATCTGAGAGAGGCGTTTCTGGTAGGTGCTTGCAGAAAATTCGAACATTATCCTTCTTGTTTGTGCTTGTTATTCTGTCTCTATCCAGATATAGCTGACTTCGTTATCTGTCTTCCTAATAAATATTCAGGCTCTCCCACTGCAACATGTTCCTATGATGTATACTGTTTCGGGAAGGTGCTTCTGGAGTTGGTTACAGGCAAGCTTGGTATCAGTGGTTCTGATAGCGCGGCCATGAACCAGTGGCTGGACCACACGCTAACTCACATAAATTTTCATGAGAGGGAGCAGGTGGCCAAGATCATGGACCCGACCCTTGTTGTGGATGAAGACCACCTGGAGGAGGTGCGGGCAATAGCTATTGTGGCAAAGTCCTGTCTGAACCCAAAGCCCTCCAAACGGCCACTTGCGAGGTACATCCTGAATGCTCTGGAGAATCCAGTGAAAGTTGTGAGGGAGGAGAGCTATTTAAACTCTTCTCGTCTTAGAACTACATCATCTCTGGCTTCATGGCGCAATGCCTTGTTTGGAAGCTGGCGACGCAGCTCATCAGACCTTGTGTCTGTGTCGGGAGCAACGAGGGAAGATCGTAGTCTGAAGTACTCAACCACGGGAAGGTCTCAAGAGAGTGGAGGAGACTGCTCGTTTTCATGCCGGAAGACATCAAGGGAGATTTTCCCAGAACCATCACGATTGGCAGAAGAGCTTGATGAACAATAGATGGCAAAGTTCTCTGTTGCGTCGAATGTCGGATGATATTAGATTGGTTGGCTGTCTATTCGAGTGCGAACCACCATTGGTGTTTGTTGTACGGTCCTTGCTCCAGGCATCTCGAAGGAGGCGTGGAGCGATTCATTGGATTGTGGAGCAATTTCTTCAGTTCCAACGTTATGTGCTGGAGGGAGTTCGCTTAGGTTGCACAGTTCAGAGACTGCGGCTGTATAATTAGCAGTAGCAGTGTGGTGTAGAGATACTGCTGGGTTCATTAAGTGCTGTCTACTTTGTTTCAAGGTGTTGCACAGTTCAGAGAATGCGGCTGTATAATTAGCAGTAGCAGTGTAGTGTAGAGATACTGCTGGGTTCATTAAGTGCTGTCTAGTTTGTTTCAAGTTGAAGAAGAAGCTGTTAACGTTCTGTAGCAATTTATCCTTCATTTATTTGGTTCTTGTGTGATGTAAAATCGGATGATTAAGTTGTTTTATCAATGATTTTCCCCTATCTTCTATTTTCACAGAAGAAAGATGAATATATGAACCTTCTTTCTCACTAACGATCCACCATTCATCTCGGAATGGTGCTTCTCTGTTTCCAAAATTGAATGCAAAGATATAAGCAAAAAAGCTTTTTTTATGTAAGAATAGTTAATATCCGACCCTTTCCTCTCCCTGACCACCAACCGTTGCAAAAAGTACAAGGGGAAAAAAAAGAAAAAAAAAAACAATGGAAAAATTTAAGGTCCCACCGAGATTTGAACTCGGGTTACTGGATTCAGAGTCCAATGTCCTAACACTAGACCATGGGACCATTTAAGAAATAAAGTATAAATTAAATAAATAATCATTGTTCACCGTCGCTGCGCCACCCTGGTTTCCGAAATTACTGGCGAGCCGAGGGCAGTCGCCTTCCTGGTCCGCTCCGCCGTCTCCATTGCGTCATCGAGAAGCACCGCCGTCACCAAGGAGATCGTCCCCTGCTTCCGCTTCTCCCGCTGCAGCTATACCTCCAGAACCTCCTTCGCTCTTCCACCATAAAGAATGAGAAATTGCGGGGACATTTAGTCCCATATCGGAAAGAATAAGAAAAGAAGGTTCACTTGTATGAAAACCACTTCTTTGAAGCTTAAGTTTCTTAGGCTCACCATAAGTGAAGAGCTTGAGGATGATGCATAGCATCACCCACGTGCACGCGCGTGTGCGAAGGGAGCAATGGGCGCTTTGTAGGCGCACTAGTCAACAGGATGGTTGGTGATAAGGCATCCGTCCGATCGTTGGTTGGTGATAAGGCACCCGTTCGATCGTCGATTGGAGATAAGTCAATGGTCCGATCATGAAAAGGCATATCAAAGACATGCAACTGCCTATCTGATAATGTGATCATCATATCACAATGATGAAAATGCTTATCAAGATAAGGATAGGCTTATCTGATCGACTGATCTTCAGATCACAGCCATGAAAGCTTATCCGACCGCCTGATCTGAAGATCATGATGTCTAAAGGGCATATCAAGGGTGATAAGCCTTAACCCTCACATCCTTTGATTTTAAAATTTAAATTAAATTAAATTCGTAGGGTTGCTTCCAAAGGGTACCTAAAAACCTATAAATAGGACCCTAGACCTAAGCATTTCATTCATCCCAAGCCATTCCGAATTGAGTTCAATTTGAATCAATTCTAGTCTTCTTCTCTTAGGCATTTGCATACTTTCTTAAGGATAGTATAGCAATAGTGCATTGAAAAGAGAGTAGCATTCTTGGTTCGAAAGTTTTGGTGAATTGTAGTGCTGCTTTCATCAAAAGGAGACTGTTGTATCTTGGGAGACAATCGTCATACTGACCGTAAGCACCCTTGCGGGACGAAATTGTCTTAAGGACATAGAGTAAAACTTTAGCCTCAGTCTGATTCATTTAGCCACCATCTGCCACATACACCACCAACATCCCCTGCTTCCGCTTCTCCCGCGCAGCTATACCTCCGAACCTCCTTCGCTCTTCCACCATCCGGTATCCCCCCTCTTTGTCCTTAACCTTCTGCTCTCTCTCTCTCTCTCTCTCTCTATCTCGCACACACCCGCGCACACATTCAAACTTGGTTCAGAGAGCTCGAATTTGATGGTTTACTATTTAACATTTTTCATCAATTGCCTTTGGTCTCATTAACCAATTAAGTACTTTGAGAGATTTATTTTGCAAATATTTACTAGTTCCCTCTAAACATTGCATTCTCCATGAACCATTAATTTGTATTTCTTTTTATCCCCTTTCATGATGGGCTTGTTTTCTTTGAGAATTATATGTAGTTTAGAATGTAAGCTCAGGTGTGGTACATCCAAAGTTTAGGAAAGTCACATAGATTTGAAAACTTAGGCTATATAAGTTCTCAGGTTCCTAAGTCATTTGGGTCGGCTTGTGACCAAGAATAGAGAGCATGTGAGTCATGGGTGTACATGGGCTCGGGTTTGAGTGCTTTCTTGCATGACTTAGAAGGGAGTTTTTTGAAAGAATGTTTAATAACCCAATCGTAGGTTATGGATCTTGGTCCAAAAGGATTGTGCTCAGATTTCTGGATAGACTTCCATATTTTAGGGAGTTTGTTAGGGAGTTAGTTACAAGCTGATGCGGATAAGTCTTATCATCCAAGATGGATGATTATTTAAGGCTCTATCTGAATGTAAGCGGAGTGAACGAAACCTCAAAAAATAAAGGCATTCTTTTTTTCTTCTATATCTGTCTATCTTCTTCTTCTCTATCTTCCCTCACGCGTCTAATCTCAGCGGAAGCTGCGCAACAAGTGGTATCAGAGCATCAGAGAGGTGCTTGGGAAGAGGAAGAGAAATCAGATCAAGTCCCAGTGCAACCAATCCCGGTGCAACTCCGTCCGAGATCGAAGAAAGATGGGAGTTCTTGGAGCGGCCACATCTCCAGCGGATCGCGTTAACGTAAGGCATTAATTCCACTAATTTCACGGAGGCCTTGTTTCACGATTTCTCCCAAGAAAACGTCCTAACGGAAGCCCAGGAGGAGATTCACGATTTCTTCCAGCATTAAAGACGGAGAGGAAGGCAATAGCGAAATTCTCGCACGTCTTCTTCGTAGAAACTCACGGACGGATTTCTCCCACGGAAGACGTCTTCGGTGGAAACGCCCACGAAGAGGAATTCATGGAAGACGCCTCACGGAAGGAAGCTTTGGTCAACAAGTCAAACTCCAAGGAGTTTGGGAATCCAAGGCATCAGAAGGAACTTGCAGCAGGATTTCTCCTAAGGAATTCTTGAAGATGCGGGAGGAAGCCTCACCGCTCTGGAGCAAAATCGCTAGAAAAAAAAAAAAAAAATAAATAAAATTCAAGAAATTAAAGGGGGCGATGGGTTTTGAACCAACAACAACCAAAGAAAAGAAGCACGAGGCAACTAACCCATGCAGCAATTTGTTTGATTGCAACAAGCATCTTATTCAAGGGAAGCGAAAACTTCTTGGAAGGGCTGCATGAGAGAATTTTAACCAGAATTTCATCTCTAGGTATTTTTTCTTAATTCATCTCTGTGATTACTGTTTGTGTCCTGAAACCATGAGTAGTGGAAGCAAAGTTGAGTTTGAAAAATTTAATGGAAAAGGGAGTTTTTCCATGTGGAAGGTGAGGGTTGAGGATTTATTAGTGCAGAATTTTTTTGATGTTGCTTTGGAATCAAAGCCTGAGGAGATGTCAGAAGTGATTGGTTGTCTCTTGAGAAAAGGGTATGTGCAGCGATCAGAGGGTGTCTTGCTGATTCCATTTTGTACAGTGTCCTAGATGAGAAGAAACCGAAGGGTCTTTGGGCCAAGTTGCATTCCTTATACATGGGCAAAAATATGTGCAATAAACTTATATTGAAGAAACAATTATATAGTCTTCGAATGCAGGAAGGCGGGATATTGTTCTTCATATTCAGAAGTATGATAGGATATGCAATGATTTAATGACTCTTGTGTTAAGATGGAGGAAGATGATAAATCTCTTCTCTTGTTATGTTCATTGCCTATATCTTATGATCCTCTTGTTACTACACTGCTTTATGGAAAAGAAACACTGCTTTATGAAGATATTGTGTTGTGTTGAGATCCAATGAGCAGTGGGGAAAGATAATAGGGGAAGGTGTACCTCAGGAGGGCCCCACGGTAGGAGAGAGAACCGGCAGAGGCAAGGAGGTCAGCAAGCATAGGGGCCGATCCAGGTCCAAGTCAAAGAAAGGCAAAGGCAAGTTCAGGTGTTACAAGTGTAATGGGATTGGACACATAAAGAAAATTGTCCTCTTTGGAAGAAACCTTAAGAAAGAAGAAAAGAAGGAATCTGTCAGTACTGTTGAAGATGTAGGGGTCGAGGAGGACCTCTTGGTGGTTTCAGATGCACACAAAAGTATAGCAGACAGTTGGTTACTTGATTCAGCCTGCTCACATCATTATACACCGCATTGGTCCTGGATTTGCAGATTATACTAAAATCAATGTGGGGAATGTGACATTAGGGGATAACCATTCTTGCAGGGTGGCAGGAGTTGGCACAGTTAGGATCAGAATGTTTGATGGGGTTGTGAGAACTCTTACTCATGTGAAGCATGTTCCTAACTTGAAGAAGAACCTAGTGTCCTTGGGGTACCTGAAGAGGAATGGATTTGGTTTCAATTGTCGTTCCGGAATGGTGTACTCAACGTCATGAAAGGTGCCATGGTTATGATGAGGGGAAGAGGCTAGAAAATAATTTGTATCAGATGGTTGGGTCTATGATGTGTGGAGGGTCTGAGACAGCAGAAGCAGTGCACAGTCAGCAGGATATGTACCGCATTGGCACTACCGTCTTGTCACATGGGAGAGCGGGGCATGAGGGTGCTGATGAAGGACAGGAGGATTCCAGCTTTGGATGAGGGTGTTGCAGAGGTCTGTAAGCCATGTCAGATGGGAAAGCAACACAAGGTAAAATTTTTTACCAGTTCAGCGCACAGTATAGGTCCCTTGGAGCTAGTACACAGTGATGTTTGGGATCCAGCTCCAGTTTTGGGCAGAAATGGGGCCAGATATTTCATGACTTTGATTGATGATTTTTAAGGAAGGTCTGGGTATATTTCTTGAAGGAAAAGTCAGAGGTCTTCTCCAAATTTCAAGCATGGCAGCCGAGGTGGAGAAGGAGACAGGAGATATGTAAAGGTGGTGCGGTCTGATAACGATGGAGAATTCATAAGTAAGGAGTTTCTGAAATTTTGCACAGACGAAGGCATTAAAAGGTAATTTTCAGTGGTTAGAACTCCTCAGCAAAATGGAGTGGCTGAGAGAATGAACCAAACTCTCATGGAGAAAGCTAGATGCATGAGATTGCAAGTAGGATTACCTAAAATATTTTGGGTGGACACAGTTGACACAACAACCTACTTGGTGAATAGGTCTCCTCATGTAAAGCTTGATCGGAGGTTACCAGAGGATGTATGGTCTAGATAGGTGGAGCTTAGCCATATCAGAGTTTTTGGATGTACAACATTTGTACATGTGGATGCTAGTCAGCGGACCAAGTTGGATGCCAAAGCCCAAAAAATGGTGTTCATTGGATATCCGCGAGGAGTCAAGGGATACAGGCTATGGGATCCCTTGGAGCAGAAGGCCACGATCAGCAGGGATGTGGTTTTTGATGAAAGCTCAGTCCTCAAGAAGTAGGAGGTGGTAGAGGTTCAGCCGGAGGCCCAGTGGACGCGGGTGGGCAGCAGGAGGCTCAGCAGGGCGCAGTTGAGCAAATAACCTCTTATGATATTTTACCTTTTGTAGGATCGCCAAGAGGACATGAGAATCAGGTGGAGCATACTCCAGATATGTCTTCACATGCGAGGACCAGCCAGATGCATGCTCACGACAGAGATGAGCAGAGGGAGGAGTCACATCCTGGGATAGGCATCGGCATTGCACTGCAAAGCCAAAGAGGGTCATTCGGCAACGGAGCGATATAGGTTTGGCGAGACCATATCATATGCATTGGTGGCTCCAGTGGAGGACCAGTTACCTACCAGGAGGCAATGACAAGCCAGAATAGAGACAGGTGGGTCCAGGCAATGGCGGAAGAGATGCAATCCCTGCAGAAGAATCAGACTTGGCGGTTGGTGTCACTGCCAAGTGGAAAGAAGCCCATTGGTTGTAAATGGGTATTTCAGTGCAAAGAAAAGCCATAGAGAAGGAGAAGATCAGGTATAAGGCCAGGTTAGTGGCCAAAGGATTTTCTCAGAAAGAAGGCATTGACTACAATGAGGTGTTCTCTCCAGTGGTACGACACACATCTATCAGGATGTTGCTGAGCATTGTAGCAATGCAGAATTTGAAACTGGAGCAAATGGATGTCAAGACGGCCTTCCTTCATGGGGATTTGGAGGAGATTTATATGGAGCAGCCAGAGGGGTTTATATAACCGGGGTCAGAAAGAAAGGTTTGTCGTTTGCAGAGATCCTTATATGGTTTAAAGCAGTCACGCGTCAGTGGTATCTGCGGTTTGATACCTTTGTGAGGAGCATCGGCATGTCTAGATGTGAGTATGATCCCTGTGTTTATTTTTGGATTTTAGAAGATAATTCAGATTATACTTGCTTTTGTATGTGGATGATATGTTAATTGCATGCAAAAGTAAAGCTGTTGTGGAGGATCTAAAGGCAGCATTGTCAGCTGAGTTTGAAATGAAGGATTTAGGTCCTGCTACATGGATTTTGGGATGAAAATTTTCAGGAACAGATACAGGAGGTTGCTTCATTTATCTCAGGGGACTTATATCAGGAGGATCTTGGAGAGGTACAGTATGGATAGTGCGAAACTAGCCGCATTACCATTGGCTGGTCACATTAAGCTCTCCAAGACTATGTCACCAAGTTCTAAGATAAAGGCCGAGGAGATGTCCAGAGTTCCTTATGCTTCAGGAGTTGGCAGCCTCATGTATGCTATGATGTGTTGTAGGCCTGACCTTGCATATGCTGTTAGCCAAGTTAGCAGATTCATGGCTAGTCCGGGTAAAGCACATTGGAGAGCTCTGAAAGGGATCTTCAAATATCTTATTGGCACAGTCAGTGTTGGTATATGCTATGGGTATAGTAGCATGGAGGATGGCACTAGACTGACCATGGAGGCTCAGGATCGGATAGCAGGTTTTGTTGATGCTGACTATGGAGGTGATTTGGATACCAGGAGGTCGATGACAGAGTATATCTTTATGTTGAATGATGGTCCAATATCATGGAGGTCAAGTCTGCAGCCAGTGACGGCTTTGTCTACTACAGAGTCAGAGTATATTGGTATTTCAGAGGCTGCAAAGGAGGCTATGTGGCTGAAAGGTCTTGCACTGGAGATGGGGATAGCACAGGGGGTGATCAGGGTATTTTCTAATAGCCAGAGTGCTTTATGTTTGGTCAGAATCAGTCTATCATGCTAGGACCAAACATATTGACATCAGATACCACAGGATCAGGGAGCTTGTGGAGGATGGTGAGTTGGAGCTTGTGAAAGTGTTTACTAAAGATAACACAGCGGATGCACTCACTAAGGTACTACCTTGGGATAGCTTCTTCAGATGTGGAGCACTGATGATTGATGGACCAGGTGGAGCTTACTGTAACTTTGATGCACCAAGGTGGAGATTGTAAGCTCAGGTGTGGCACATCCAAAGTTCAGGAGAGTCACACAGGTTTGAGAGCTTAGGTTACATAAGTTCTCAGGTTCCTAAGTCATTTGGGTCGGCTTGTGACCCAAGAATAGAGAGCATGTGAGTCATGGGTGTACATGGGCTCGGGTTTGAGTGCTTTCTTGCATGGCTTAGAAGGGAGTTTTTTGAGAGAATGTTTAATAACCTAATCGTAGGTTATGGATCTGGGTCCAGGAGGATTGGGCTCAGGTTTCTGGATAGACTTCATATTTTAGGGAGTTTGTTAGGGAGTTGGTTACAGGCTGATGCGGATAAGTCTTATCATCCAAGATGGATGGTTATTTAAGGCTCTATCTGAATGTAACCGGAGTGAACGAAACCTCAGAAAAATAAAGGCATTTTTTTTTTCTTTATATCAATCTATTCTTCTTCTTCTCTATCTTCCCTCATGTGTCTGATCTCAGCGGAAGCTGCGCAACATAGAACTCAGGATATTTTATCTTTTGTAAATTGCATTGGAGGCTAAGATTTTGTGCTTATAACCATCTGCTTGAGTCACCTTAGATGAGAATTCATTTTACATTTTTTTTTAAAGTTATTCCTTTCCTCTCCATGGGCTTATGTTTTGATGCATAAACTCTTTGAATTCCAGTTTCCCATAATTAAGTTTCCTAATGCGATATTTGATATTATATGTTGGTATAGGTGAGATGTCTCCTCATCTCGTTTCATATATTTTTCTTCATATTTTGCACACATGGACACACACTACTCCTCTTTGTATGATGCATTGTTTTAGAAACTCTCAATATATTTTTGTATGTTCTCTTTTCGACTGTCATGTTGTTCATGCAGTAGAAAAGCAACAATTTGTCTTTTTCATCTACATGTATTTTCTAACAATGAAAGGCAAGGATTCATTATGTTTTAGAAGTTTTACTTAATTGAACTCCAATAAACTTCCCACCATATTTGGAATGGGGAATCGTGGTGGCTGGTACCATTTTGATTTTCAAAAATGAGGCATCGAGGACCCAAATCTTGAAATTGCAGTATTTCTTTGGATTTTTTGAGTTGGAAAAGTAGCATGGACAACTAATGAAATGCCCTCATGGTGGAACAAAGATGGCATGTTGAACATGAATGAAGGCAAGTGTAAAGTTCGAGATAAAATTCAAGGCATCCACTTTATGATGAGGGATGACAAGGGAAATGGGAGGTTGAGAAAAGCTTGAGGATTTGCTTAGGTGGAAAGAGAAGAATTTGAGAGCAATCCAGTCTGTTTTTATTGTATATCCTATGTATCGACATGATGTTTTTTGTTGTATTTTTTCAGGTTAGACCTTGTTCATGCATATAGATCTTACAGTGTTTTTTCTTTTATGTATCAAATCAACTACATCTTCATGGACCGTGCATTATGTAAGTTAGAGGAACCTGTATATATGGCAATAGATGTTTGCATTTTTGCAAACCTCAACTTACTTGTTATAAAAGGCTACTTTGTAAATCAGTTATTAGTTTCATTTGTAAGTCATTTCTCATTAGGCAACACTTTTGTTTTAAATTTTGATGAATCCAAAGTGTCCTGTAGCAGATGCAATGAGGCAATTTCATGCTCATGTTAATGCTAAGCTTGCTAAGTGCTAAAATATGAATCGTCAGATCAAAATAATATGTGTTATCTTTTATATTTCAGGCGATGCTAAAACAGGGTAGGTGCCTAGTGGTACAATATGTTGGAACTGTCATTTTTCCTTCCCATATTTCCCATTTCCATCTTCTACATTGGTTGCATGTGCATAAATATGCATATTGACAAAGATAAGTGGGAATGGTAACTTTTACAACCATCTTAAATTTGTTTTTTTAGTGAAAAGCAGTATGACTTTTTTAGAACTTTTATCAATATGTTTCTTGTTCTAAAGATACTCTCTTCAAAAGTTAGGGATCTCATAGTACTTTGGTCATGTTATAGTTCATGACTGTTGGACAATAATAAGTTTTCTTTTGCATTGGTAATTTCTGTGTTTATCTAAAGATAAGATAAACCTTTTCTTCTCATATTTGGAATTTGATAACATGAACTAACTTGATGAATTTTACTTCAGAATAATATCCACTGATTATGGTTTTTATGCAGATAGCAAGAAACAACTACAGAAATTTGGTGAATTTATGACTTTTCATTTAGATTCTGACAACATAAATTAGGCATGATGTTCCATCCCTGCTTGATCTGGTGAAGAATAAATTCTACATTTTGGAGTCATCATTGTCATGTTGTGAGCTTGGCTCAAAAGGACATGTTGTAAGTGATTATCTTTTTTGTTGTCTATTTGTGGACTTGCATCTCTGAAATCATGTGGACCCTAGGTAGGTTCACAAGTCTGAATGACAATGTGCATATCTGTTGAACATGATTTATAAAGTAACTGTAGATTCCCAATGTTCATTTTTTACATGTATAACAATAACAACAACAACAATAAAGCCTTAATCTCAAACTAGTAAGGTCGGCTAACTTGTCATAATGTATCATTTATGTTTTAATGGATTTGATGTATCTTTTACATATGTGTATGTATGTATGTACATATGTATGTTTTAAAAATTGTAGGCTTGCTTCTATTGATATATTCATAGGCAAAGTTATCTTCCATTTATCTGATTATATAACTGATATATCTTCTGTTTGATTATTTCAAACAGACAGACATTCCAAAGAAAACACTTACTATTAGATGTTGTGATAACGTTGAACTATTTCCCGAACTATTTCCTTTGCATTGAAAAGATTTTACTCATTTTATTTAATTAATTTAATTTAAAACTGTGTTGAGTACAGAATGACAATAAGAATGTGTTCTCATTGCCATTTGTTAAAGAGATTCATTCCTACAAACTTATAGTTTTAAGCATTCCTTAAACAATATAAATTTGTCAAATGAAATTTTCTAGATTCAATTCGTTTCCAGTTCCCATCTTGAGTCATTCTGTTGAAACACAATAAATTGCTTGGCTTAATTTATTCAAAGAATGTATTTTGCTGCTTTGCAGCTTTTTAAGTTTTGGAACACCATCATTGGACTGACATTTTGTGCAGGTTCTAAATTATGATAAGGAATTTGATAGGTACCATCACGGGCCACTGCTGACATATTTATATTAGTAGAAAGTAGCAATTAGCTGATGAAGTGATCCAATGTGAATGTAGGTTATGCTCTGAATTTTCACACACACATTATGGTAAGTATTTAGTACTAGAAGTACTGCACACTGGTGGGCTGAAAGTTATGACCAAGGACTCTTTTCCCCCCTTACAGGTTCATGGAGGATGTTTCATGGTACAAGTGACTTTTAGGGAGATGCTGTCAATGATATTAGAGGGCCAAGGAAAAAATAGAAAATAATACATATTTTTTTGGTCCTATTGATGCATGGGCTATGGGTCTCAAAATTACATGATTGTAGCAATATAAACATATTGAAAATAGTAGATCACATCCAATGGTTTGAATCATTACTATGAGCCTTTCATCATTCAAATCTAAACATGATCATATTTGAATGGAGATCCTCTCAAGTATGGCCACTTCAAATAATAATATTATTATTATATTATTATATTATTATAGTATTATCTAAATTACAAGGACATCTTGGAGAAGGGAAGGAGTTGGAGTAGCAAGGGGCCTCTTCCAAAGGGCTTTCTTAGTTACGTAATCTTTGTAGTTGAAACTACAACTGATTCTAGTTGTAGTTTGAATTACGAGTTTTGGAACCTTTTTGTAGTTGAATTGCAACTTGCAGATGTAATTGCAAGTGTTTGAAAGTTTTAGATGCTTGCAATTCGGTCATAGCCTACTACAACTTTAGGTTGCTAATTTCAAGCAATCAAACCACCCCTAAATGTAAAGACCTAATTCAGGAACTAGTCTCTCTTGATTGGTGGTCTACCCTATACCGAAGACCTCACACAACCTTAGCAACATGAGGCCGCCATAAGGGAGGAGGCTTAGCATTGGGGTGCAGGCTTTAAAGTCGGCCCTTTCTCATAAACTGATGATAGCCCGAAACAACCACCAAAAATCCCTCTCCCTCTATTTTTTTAGCAACTCTTTCCCCCTCGGTATCTCTAGCAATCATGTCCTTGTCTCCTTCCATCTCTGATAGCCTCTACTAGTGATTAAGCTTGCCATGCCTTTGGATGCACCTTTGCACACCATCAACATGCTAAGAGGTAAGCGATCGCCTCCTATTGTTTGGACTATCTTTTTTTATGTGCCAAACAACCAATCAACCACCATCAAGTGGAAGCGAGGGTCGGGTGGGGAAGGTCATGCCCTCCCTTCCTCTTCTGCTTGGGCGTCGATGGTCAATTTGGCTTGGCTATCAATAGCCATATTCGGGATGCTAGGGAAGGCCCTCTTCCTCCGTATTTGGGGCAGTGATGGCTAGTAGAACAATGGGACCCAGTCGATTATTGAAGGCTCTTGACCAACTTTGGCAAGGGGAGTAGCCATAAGGTATGGGTGTTAGCTACTGACTACGTAATGGTACGAGGGAGACCCTCACTTTGCTGAGACTAAGATCCCTCCCTGCTTTGCAGTGGCAAGGGTCCTCTACCCAACATCATTGTGGGCCAAGGCCAATCAAGCCTTCGGTCTCATTCACCCCATCATGGGCCAAGCTAGTGGTTTGTTGGTTTAGATGCCGGCTAGGTTAGCAATTGGTCGGTCGTGGTGCCTAAGGAGTAGATAAATAACCCTTATCCTAGATTATCGGCCCATACACTAGACCCCAAAACCAACTTTAAATCCATAAAAAATTAAAATTTCTAAATGAAATTCTATGTTATAGGTGTAGGTAGCATCCTTTTAAGCTTGGGATGAGTGAATCTAGTTTGGATGATGGATTCTAGTAAGAATTCCTTTTTGCACAGTGTATATGTAAATTATTCCTATTCACATGCTTCTCATTATCCCTAATATATTTAATTTATGAATTTTATATGAAATCTCATTATGATAGAAGAATGTTATAAGTGTTGATGTGTATTTGTGGTATACATGATCTATGATGTGGATTGCATGCTATAGAATACTACATTACTTATCATGTGTTCTTTAATAAAATTCAATTTTATGGATAATGCAACGGAATTAGTAATGAGAGATACTAGACATGTGTCTTGATTGTTTTGAGGGATAGGCGTAATTATTCTAATTGTTTCAAGGGTAGGCCTAGTTATTCCAAGGGCAAGCCTGTTTAGTCTGGCTGTTTCAAGGGTAGGCCTGGCTTTGCTAAGGGTGTAGGCTTTGTTATTCTAGCCATTTCAAGGGTAAGCGTAGTTATTCTACTTATTTCAAGGATAGACTTGATTATTCTGGTTATCTTAGAGACATGCTTGGTTATTCAGTTGTTTCAAAGGTAGCTTGGTTATTTTGGTCATTTGAAGGGTAAGCCTGATTATTCTAATTGTCTTCAGGGCAAACTTGGTTTTCTATATGTTCCAAGGGTAGATTGGTTATTTTGGCTATCTTAGGGTTATATCTGGCTATTTGGCTTATTCTGGTTATCCCAAGTGTAAGCCTGGTTATTTTAGCTGTCCTAGTGGTAGGTCTGATTATTTTAGTTATCACGAAGGCAGGCCAAGTTATGCTATTCCAAGCATAGTTGTCAGAACCGAACCGAACCGACCAGTTGGACCGGTTGAACAGGGACCCGAAGGCCAAGCCGGTTCGGTTCCAACAAAAAACCAGATGTGTAAGTGATCCGGAATAACTCGATCAACCCATTCGGTTCATCCGTTCAACCTTATGGAATCACGGATGTAAGTGACCCAGAATCCATGGAGTGGCCTTAATATTGGAGGTGGTGTTGGGATGACAACCCTGGATTATTTTAGTTATCACGAAGGCAGGCCAAGTTATGCTATTTCAAGCATAGTTGTCAGAACCGAACCGAAGCTTCGACACAGTGAACTGGACCGGTTAGAACAGGGACCTGGATTGAAGGCCAAGCCAAGAAGTTCGGTTCCAACAACTAGAAACCAGATGTGTAAGTGATCCGGAATAACTCAATCAAGCCCATTACCGGATTCATCCGTGAACCGGTCAACCTAGCCTCGAACCGGATGGAATCACGGAGTCGTAAGTGACCCAGAATAGCCCACTTTCTATGTCTGGGATCCAGACGATGACTGATGATCATTCAATGACTTATAATCTGAAACACTTAATCAAAATCATTAGAGCCTCCATTAGTTATACTCAAATAGTTTTGTTAATCATCAAAATCATATTGGGTCAACAGGTGGAAATAAGTATATTCATTCACGCTATGCCCCCACCTCATCCCATCCCATCTGCACCCCATTAGCTTTGTATTTAAGTACTATGGCACTCTTATACATTTTCATATATACAAAGTTATCCTCATATATATTAATGTTTTTCTCATTTAAGAGAAATATTAAATTTATTAATATTCTAAGAAAATTTTAACTATATTCTTAATTTCATAATTTTTAGTAAAAAATCATATATATAAATATTATATATATCATTAGGGGTGTGGTAGGAGCTAGGATGGGGATTTATCATTCTTTATGGAGAAGGGATGGGGGGCTACTTTTTTTTGATGAAGATGGGGATGCGGATTGGGGTCTTTTGTCCAACCCCATCCTCTTGCTATCCCTAATCCACTATTTATCCAAATACAAGTTACGAAACTAATGTTGGTAATATGATAGAATGGGAATGCAATTGTAAGATGATGATTATGATGTTTTTATAATTGACCATGCATGTTATAATTTACTTGCAATAAATGCATAACTGATGATATTGTTTATTGTTGATTTAGATTTATTCAACTATGGTTAACTTATCATACCGAGACATGCTTAAATATATTGTTCACTTTTACTCATGCTATATGTTATAATGAAGATGAATGACTTTGGATAAGTTAATCTTGGATAAATTGCTTTGGAAATAGCATTGACCATATTGGGTTGTGATATTATTATACGGTTGCATGTTTTAACTCAATGCATTTATGTATGTATGTAAGTAGATGCTTGAGTGGGTACTATTACTAGGATTAGACTCATCATATTTCTTTTGCTTCTTTTTTTTCTTTAAATTTACAGAGCCTCAAGATATTTAGGATTAGGGATTTGTTTGGACTGTGAAGCAAGTAGCATATCATGCTATATCCTGTCATAGCATATCTCATGGATGTGTGTCATCCATATATTTCCTCTATGAAGGTAGGTCCTAATGAATCGAAGTCATGCAGCATATCATGCTGTATCCTGTCACAGCACATCCCAAAAATGTGTGTCCTTCACATATTCCCCCTGTAGAGGGGTCCCAATGTACTAGAGTCATGTAGCATATCATGTCGTATCCTGTTGCAGCACACCGAGGGATATGTCCTTCATATATTTTTTCTGTAGAGGATGGGTCCTAGAGTCATGTAACATATCATGTCATATAATGCCATGTCATAGCAAACCATAGTGGGACATATTACCATAGGCACAAAGTATTATTTTCATGTCACGTTTGCAAAATAGCATGTATTATTGCCAAAAGCATAACAACATACTTTCACATATATAATGATTTGAATATATCAAAATACACATGTACCCTTATATAAAACTTTTAGTAATTTCAAATATCATGTCAAATAATCATTTATATGTAAGGGTACCAAATAATGTATCAGAAATTTGCACTTTCAAATAACCATATAAAATAGTCATTTGCAGGTATACAGTACCAACTTCATTTTCTCATTTTTTAAATAATACACTATGTATCAGTATAGCATTTAAATCCATAATTTCTATACTTTAATAATTCATAAAAATCATGATAAATGGCTTACTTACCTTCTGGCGCTAATTCAAAAATGTGAATGAGCTATTTAGGCGCCTAGATACCTACGACATCATTTTTCAAATTTTTAATCTTCAAAATCAGCATATCATAATAACTAACTCTACACAGTTTAATCCTGGGGCCAACTTAGAACTTGAATATCTCCAAATATATAAATTCTAATTAAAAAATAAAAATTTTCTAAGAAATATGATTAACACTGATCCAAATCCTACCTTCCTTTTATTAGGCCCGACCCAATTTGAGACCCAAAAAATTGGCCCAAAGGGCTTACTGGGCTGGGCCGAACCCGGGCCCAGCACCCCCTTCCTCCCCCCCTCTCTCTCCCTAGTTCACCCGAACCAGGGAGGAAAAAGGAAATGGCTGGCGGCTTACGGCTGCCGCTGGCCCTTCCCAGCTTTTTTCCCGACCGCTGACGATCGGCCCAGTGCCAGTCGCCACCGGCAGCTTTCTCCTTCCTTTCCCTTTCACCCTTCTTTCTCTTCTTCTTTCGCCACCATCACTGTGGCGGTGGCATGACCGGCCAGGGGAGGTCGACCGGATCCCACCGAATGCCTCCCTACTGCCGGTGGGGGCTGGTGCCCGGAGCTAGGGCCCGATGAGCCGACGAGCATGCCACCAGGCCCGAACCAACATACGAGAGCCGGTTTGGCTCCCGTGTGAGGGGAGGGCCTTCGGCAGCCCCCCCCCCCCCCCCCCACATTCCGCCACGATGGGTGGCGCCGGTGGAGGAGGGACGTCAATGCAGCCGAGCTCCCTCCTCCCTCCTCTCTATCTCTGTCACTCTCGCTAACCTTGCTAGCATGGATCGCATGGTGGGAACTGGGATTGGGGTGGAGGGAAGGTTGGGATGGAGCACGACACGTCGAGCGGGTCGCCTGCGTGTTGCATGCGGGTATGATCGTAGTCAAAGTTATCAATTTCATTTCGGATTATGTTTCGTTTTAGCTTATAAAACGAAATATTTCGGTATCGGACCGTTTCAGTGCTTCGTTTCGATATATATATATATATATATATATATTTGTTCATAATTCATATTCTTCATAAATAATAATAACAACATAAAAATAAAAAGTTTAAGTTTTTGAGAGGTACGATCGTGTGACTGAAAGAAGAAGGGTAGGGTAACTAGGGTTTATTTTTTGACAATATATATATATTTTAAAATAGTCCTGAAAGGTTTAACAATTTACAAATTGATCTTCGAAATATATTTTGTCAAAATCGAAACATGCGAAAATGATCGAAACACGTTGAAACGTACCGAAATGGCCAAAAAATATTTTGAAGTGAAACGTAGGCCCATCTTTTCAAATAAGTCACCCAAACCAAACGTTTGGTCATAGTGGCTTTGCGCTGGCGTGCACGGTACGTTAGTCATTTTTTCATTGTTTCATTTAAAACGTGGGGATTACATTTAGCCTGCAATATAGTTTGATTTTTGTTATTATTTTCTTTGACTAATCTCTACTTTGCATTGTCATTTCACTTTTCTCAATCAATGCTTGTTCTGTCGATCATTTTAGTTCATCAGTTTAAGCTTTTCTACCTACTTACCACACCATAAATACTTAGTAGCCATGCAATAATAGAAAGTTTTTTTGGCTGAGACAGGAGCAATGACTCGCATAGTTGATCCATGAGTTGCGTGTTCAATTTTGTCCAATAAACAGTTGTCCTAATTAAGCAACGCTCTGCCACGTTTTGGAAGAAGAGCTGTGCCAGAGATTGCAGCTAGCTTTTACCAACGAATGGTTTTGGCCATAGAAAATGAGTGATTAGTAAAGCTTCCATCAAGATCAAATTCCAACGAATCTCAAATAAAACTCCTAAGCACTGATTATTATTTAAGAGATAGATAAAAAGGATGCATGATACACAGCACGCATCACAACATAGTACATCACACATCCAAGGCAAAGGAGACATACACACCACAACGACTTGATAACCCATCTTAATTAAAGCAGCTAGTTACTTGATCCAGAGATTCCAGACCATAGGCATAGATACAGAGCAACGGACACAACGTACGGTAGTCGAGTTGGCAGCGCTTCTACTCGACGTCGTTGAGTAGTAGCTTGGCGTTGCACTTGTTCTCGCAGAAGTTGGGGAGCCGGTCCTCGCACTGGTACAGCGGCGGGTAGATACGGATGGGGGACTGGACGCATTCTTTGCACTCAGGGTGGCAGGCCTTCGCTAGATCAAGGCACTGGCACAGCGGAGGGATGGACTTGGTGCACGAGCCGCAACTGTTGCAGCACGGCCATGGCACATCACCCGCATCATCTTTATCGCAAACCAAAAGAGATGAGAATAACGTCAGTATCTTTGCTGATGATATCGATCTCTTTAAGTATTATAGCTTCGAATGAAATCATGAAGAACTACTTAGAGAGAGAGAGAGAGAGAGAGAGAGAGAGAGGTTGGAGGTGCATTACCACACTCCTTGCCTTGGGCGAAGGAATTGTTGGGAAAGAAGACGATAGCCAGCAACACCGCCATTGCCATAAACACTGCACGGTTTCCCATCCTGCCTCCTCTTCTTGTTCTTCTCTCAGCGATCGCACTGCTTAATTAATTCTCTGTGCTCCATCCCCTCCCCTCTTCCCCTCTGTTTATAGGGAGCCAAAGCCAATGTGGAAAGGATTTTATAATTAACTTTTGATACGGAAAATGAGTTGGTAAGGAGAAAGGCAACCCGAAGCATGCATCATGTGTCATGACTGACTAATAATCCAATATTGTTTGCCAGTGGGTCTGTACGAGAGGCCTCAATGACATCAGCTATTTGCTTCTCTCTTTGGAATCACGAGCATCCGCTTTGGAGTAGGTGGATGCACGTGATTGCGATTGGCATTATCAATTATCATGTGGTGCAGCGTAGCTGCTTATCGATATTATCCTACTATTTTGAATGAGTGGTTGCGTTGATTCCACCGGGAAAGTTCACATTCAGCATGTGCCATAAATTATGGTGGAGGATTTCTGGATTATCCTTAGGTTGCGTTTCGTAGCCAGAAAGAAAGTTCAGCATGTGCCATAAATTATGGTGGAGGATGTCTGAATTATCCTTAGGTTGCTTTTCATAGCCAGTAATTTAAATGAAACCTATCCAATAATTATATTTGATATATTTTAAATAATAATTTATTTTATATTTTATAATAATAACTTAAATTATTTGATGAAAGATAATTATGAAATAATTAGAGGTATAATTCAGGCTCATGAAACTCAAGTTTTTCTTAACCCTAATCCTAATCCTATTTGTAAAATATCAACCCTAACCCTAACCCTAACCCTATTTGTAAAACCTCAACCCTAATCCTATTTTTAAAAATCGGGTTCGGGTTGAGTTTCGAATTGAAATTCGGGTTGATGAGAAAAAAAAAGCTTTTTTTAAAATAAATAAACACTGAATTATGGATTTCAAAGATGAAAAAATAAAATCCCTCGCCGAACGCATAAGCTGGACTCGGGGCTTTAACATTGTATTAAAAAAAAACCCTTACTTGAAACAAAGAAGAGGAGGAGGTGTCATAAACAAAGAAGACGAAAAGACG
>UESW01004483.1:0-33983 GCA_900491605.1 Calamus simplicifolius
TATTTAGGTTTTTCTTACCATACGCCGTTTGTGCTCCTGAATCGAAATGGAGCCCGAAGTATGGCGGGAGAGACCCATGCCAGGACCGCCCTTCTCAGATCGATGGTTCGTGCTGGCTGATGCGGACCTCCTGCGCCAGCCATCGGACTGCCAGGCCTGCTGGCCACTCGTGCCAAATACCCTCTGGCACGTGCGTAGGATGCTAACCCGATGACCTCCAACGATGAAGCATGTCGGAGTATCGGCATTCCGTCAGAGCCTCCCATGCTGCCCTAATGGCATCATGGCTGGCACGATCCCATATAAACTTTTTTTGCATTAAAATAAACATTAGTTTCTGAATTTATTAAGATTAAGAAATTTTATATCAGTGATAATTGTATTTAATAAGTTTACCTAAAACTCAGAAAAAAAAACTCCCTCGTAGCTGGAGATACGTGGCGCCAATCGTAGCCACTGGGATATGCACACCTCTGAAATACGGCGCTGATGTGGCTGGATACATGATGCTGCTCAATAAATCTTTAAAAAATTCATGTTTATAAGTAATTGACTTAAAAATATAAACATATATTTTTAATTAGTATATACTTACAGCCCCTGAGCATCAAGTCGAAGTACGGTGCGGCCGATGGTGGAAGAACTCTCGGAGGTATGTGCCGATCGGCTGGATGGTAATACTGCTGGAGAGATCGAAGGCTGTGCGACTGCTGGAGATCTAAACTCTCCATCTCCGACGCTCATGTGATCTGATGCAGCAGGGCTACGTCCCTGCTCACTCCGTCTGTCGTCGGTAGATCTACCTCTGCCCGTCATACTGAAAATACTAAAGATTCATACAATTAAATTACGATTAATGATTGACAATGTAAAAATTTAACACTTATAAAAAAAAGTTAAATTTTAAAAAACCTCTATGTTTAATTGGTGTCATTTGTTTTCGTGAAATGTTGGTTCAACATCCGATGTCGTATCGGACTGCGATTCAGTTTCATTATCATCGGAAGGGGGGTTTTCCCCACCCCCTGTAAAAGACTTTTTTTTATTTTTTTTTATGGCCTGGCCACGATAACGGCCGTGGCGGGAGAAGGTCAAGGGAGGGGGGCCTGTAACAGCCTTTTTTTTTTTTTACTGTGGCCTGGCCACCGTGGCCAGCCACTGCCGGCCACGGCAGCGGCCGTGGCCGGAGAAGAGAAAATGGGGGGGGGGGGGGGGGGTTTCCCCACCCCACCTGTAATAGCTAACAAATTTTTTTTTACTGTGGCCTGGCCACCGTGGCCAGGACACTGCCGGCCACGGCAGCGGCCGTGGCCGGAGAAGAGAAAATGGGGGGGGGGAAACCCCCCTGTTACAAATTTTTTTTTTTGACTGTGGCCTAGCCACCGTGGCCAGGCCACTGCCGGCCACAGCAGCGGCCGTTGTCGGAGAAGACGGCCACGACAGCGGCCGTGGCCGGCTTCTTCGGCCGCAGCCACGGCAGCGGCCGTGGCCGGATTCTTCGGCCGCAGCAACGACCATGGCCGGAGAAGACAAAATGGGGGGAGGGTTTCCCCACTCCCCCTGTTACAATTTTTTTTTTTTGACTGTGGCCTGGCCACCGTGGCCAGGCCACTGCCGGCCATGGCAGCGGCCGTGGCCAGAGAAGACGGCCACGGCAGCGGCCGTGGCCGGCTTCTCCGGCCGCGGCCACGGCCGTGGCCGGAGAAGACAAAATGGGGGGAGGTTTTCCCCACCCCTGTTACAATTTTTTTTTTTTTGACTATGACCTGGCCATCATGGCCAGGCCACTGCCGGCCACGACAGCGGCCGTGGTCGAAGAAGACAAAATGGGGGGGTTTCCCGCCCCCCCCCCCCCTGTCACAAGAAATCCGACAACCTCACCTTCGTGGCGGAAGCCGGCGCCATTCCGTTGCTTCTCCCCCTCCTCCGTTCGGAAGACCAAGGGCTCCAAGTTAACGCTGTTACAGCTTTGCTCAACCTCTCCATCCTGGAAGCCAACAAGAAGCGGATCATGCATGCGGAAGGCAGTGTCGACGGCATCATTGACGTGATGGCGAGCGGCGCCACGTGGCAGGCGAAGGAGAACGCGGCCGCCGCGATCCTGAGCTTGTCCTCCGTCCATGCTTACCGTAGGCGATTGGGCCGCTATCCACGTGTCATTGAGCAATTGGTCAGTCTCGTCCATGGGGGGCCAAGCAGCACGAAGAAAGATGCGCTCGCGGCGATCTTAATCCTGGCCGGGGACAGGGAGAATATTTCTCGGTTGGTGGAGAGCGGCGTGGTGGAGACGGCCTTGGAGACGGTCGGGTCGGCAGAAGCGGCGGAGGAGGCTGTGGCTGTTTCTCGCTGCGCAAGCGAAAGAGGGGCGGCGCGGAGGCGGTGGCGGAAGGGTCCATCACAATGTTGGTGCGGGTTTTCAGGCACGGGCCGGACTGGTCGAGGGAGAGCGCGGCGGCGACTCTGGTGGAGGTCTGCCGGTGAACTAGTGGCTCCGCGGTGGCAGAACTGGTGGCGACGCTGGGGATCGAGTGGGTGATATGGAGCTGATGGGATCGGGGACCGAGAGAACGAGGCGGAAGGCGGCCGCCCTCGGCCGGATCTGTCGGCGGTGGGCTGTGGCAGCGGAGGCTGAACGGACGGCCAGATTTCCTGCACCGACCATTACCGCGTCCACCCCGACGGCGGTCCAGCAGTCGTGATTAGTTTGGCGTCCTCTTGTACAGTATTATTTATATTGCCGCCAACTCACTTATGATGAACGTCGAATGGGCTAAGATCGTGGTGAGCGTAGAAAAGTCGCCGTCTTCCTTCTAGAACCTGCAAAAAATTCCCGGACCGATATTTTCGGTGGGGACCCTCCGATGCCCAAGTCAACGAGTCATGGAACAGGGAGATTATATCTAAGTGGAATTTTTAAAGAGGAAGCCAGAGAGAGAGTCCCCTTCGCATGTAGCTCGGGTCCTCTTTTTATACCTGTCTGGGATCCCGTTTACCTCGTTCTGTTGGAACCGTCGAATCTTCCCTGTTGTGATGTTTCATCGAATGGCAAGTCGTTGGGCTGTTACTGGATAAGGGCCGCTTATAGCGGTAACTTCCAATCGAGCTAACACTTGCTCGTAATTTCAGCGAGCGAGGTGCTCGGCAGTAGACCTTAGATCACGGGATCCGTTATATGAGACTGGTCATTATGCATGTGAAAGATGCTGAAGGCCGACGCTGGGAGTCGGAGCTGGAGGCCGGCGCTGGAGGCCGTCACTGGATATCAGCGCTGGAGGCCGGAGCCAGTCTCAGCACTGGGGGCCGACGCTGGAGGCCGTCACTGGATGCCAGCGCTGGAGGCCGGAGCCAGTCTCAGCGCTGGGTGCCGACGCTGGAGGCCGTCACTGGATGCCAGCGCTGGAGGCCGGAGCCAGTCTCAGCGCTGGGGCCCCGCGAATGGGGGTTTTGCTATCACATCATTGCTTTCAAAAACCGTGCAAATGATAATATCACCCAGAGGAAATGGCCAGCCGTATCAGATTCCCCCCCCCCCTGAGATGGGTGAGCGTTCACTTACCTGCGAAAGGGGTGTTAATATCCTCTAGGCGGCCGGTTTTCATGTCATTATTTCGCCTTTGTTGGGATTAAAGAGGATTTCCCTCAGGCAGCATTACAAAAAGGCGAGCGGTATCATTGTGATAAAGCTAATGCCTCCCTTTTTATCGATGGTCTTTTCAAGTTTTTCGCGCTGGCAGGCCGTCGAAATGCCTCCCAATTGAAGATGGACGCGTGGTCAGATCAGACGATTGTGGGGTGATCTGAAATGGCGTTATGAGGAAAAATCACCCTTATCTTTCCATCCTCCCCATTTCTTACGCTGCTGCCCCCTTTCGAGTCCGCAAGCGTCCATTTGTCTCCCATGTTCATTCTCTCCCCGTGCTCCGTTTTTAGCTCGAGTTTTCCAGGTTAGTTCCTATGGTTTCATCACCTTCTTGCTCCATCTCTGGTTATTGGGGAGGTTCCCACAACCCTTCTCAGACTTCCGATTCCTTATCAAGCCAATGGTCTACCCCTTCCTCTAACCGCTCTTCACCGGAGCAGCGGCCAGTCAGTCGTCCCCTAACCGGGAGCTGTCCGGCCGGCGGGCGGATTTCCGTCCAGAGCCATTCGATGGCTGCCGGTCTTCCAGGGTCGCCAAGGAGTCCCCCGAAGGGACTGCTTCCGCTATGTCAGCTCAAGACATAGTAAACCTAAAAGCCAAGTATAGCTTCCCGTCGGACCTTCATTTGTTCCACCCTGCCCCCAATGACAGGGTAACTTCTTTCCGTTCCAGAAGGGTTGCTTTGTACGGAGCCTTTTTTAAGGCCGGGCTTTGGTTGCCTATCCACCCTTTTATTCTCAATCTCCTGGACCGATACTCTTTGACACCCTCCCAGTTAGTTCTCAACTCAATCCGAACCATCGTTGGTTTTCTGGTACTCTGCCACCTGCAAGGCATTGAGGCCAGTATCTCTTTATTCCACAGCTTTTACACTCTTCGCAAGCAATCGGGTTGGTGGTCCTTCACCCCTAGGTCTAATAGGATCCTCAAATTGTGCCTTCCTACTTCCGTCAAAGGGTGGAAGGACAAATTCTTCTTTGCTGATATCAGTGGGGTTCGTGGAAGCTGGGGGATACCCAACATTGACGCTAATAGGGATCCCTCCATTCTTCCACGAGATCGGATGGCATTTGGGCAGCTTCTGACTGCCGACATCCCTCGGTGTAACATGCTTTAGCCGAGGAGAACCTTTGTCTTGCCGGTTTAATTCCCTCGAGGGGTGAGCACTTGATCACTCGCCTCTCTTCTTCCCCCTTTACTTTTCTTCTTTTTCTTTTCCTCTTCCTCTTTTTTTTTTTTTTTTAAACTACTCTTCACCTGTATAGGGATGGCGCCGTCGCTTCATGAGCTCAAGCAAGCGGCCACCAGGAAGAGGAAGGTTACAGGGGACGTGCCTCCTGCCCAAAGAAGGGCCATTGCTAAAGTCCCGAGGAGGGCCGATGCGGGGAGGGTTGATACAGAGAGGGCCGACGCTGGAGGGGCTAAAGTCGTGAAGCCCCTGCGTGCAAAGATTTTGAAAAGGGCGGCCCTAAAAGGGCCGACGCTGGTAAGATTGAGGCCAAGGGGGCCAGAACTGTGGAATCCTTGCACACGTGCGAGGCGGCCAGGGCCCAAGGCGACGAGCCCGCCATGACAGAAGTGGTAAGGGCCGAGACCGGCAAGGAGGTAGAACGGAGCCAACTAGAGGGAAGATCTTCAGCTTCAGCTCCTCCGGTTATCCTGCTCGACCCTTCTCCTGAGAGGATTGCAAGGGCGCCGTCGCCCTTGCCCAAAGCCGTAGAGACGGAACAAGTTCCGGCTGCAGTAGTGACGATTCCAGCAGCTATCCTGCCCCCCATGGGGGCAACAGCTGAAGCGCCTCCACCAGTCAAGGGGTCGGAGGCGGCAGGTTCAGAGGCGGAATCTGTCTCTGTAGGCCCAACGCCAAGGGGAGAGAGGGGCGTCGATCCTTCCTTCCAATCGCTGTTGGCGAACCACAGCCGCTGGGCTGAACGGACCTTGGAGGAAGCCACGGTGGTTGAGGTGCAAGAGTTTCTCCGGAGTCAGGGGAGAGTCACCTTCTTCCGCGAAGCATCAGTGGCGCATCTCTGGGTGAGCTTCTGCTCAATTATCATCTCTTTTTTTTTTTTTTTCTCACCTTGACATTTCCTTCAGGCATTGAACTCTCTAGTCGCCCTGAAGAACCTCTGGACCCTGAGCGACACCGCTATCGACCAAGCGCGGGAGGAGATGTTGTCCCTCCAAGTCAAGGCGGAAAAGGCGGAGATGGCTCTGGAGGATACTCGGGCCACCCTAAAGGGTGAAATCGATGTCATCCGGCTGAGAGCCGAGAAGGCTGAGTATGCGCTAGAAGTTGCCCAGCGCCGCGCAGCCAATGAGCTGGATAATGCTCAGGTGGCCGAGGAAAAAAGAAAGTTGCCGAGGAGAAGCAAAGGGCAGCCGAAGAGAAGCTGAAGGTGGCAGAATTGGAGGTGTGTGTTTTAAAGACCCAATTAAGTTCTGCCTCCATTGAGACAGATGCGGCCAAAGAGGCCACCCGCCAGTGCGTCACCAAAATTGCAGATCTGGAGGCGGCGGTGATAGAGGCCCAGAGGGGGGCCATTGAGTCCGAGAAAAGAGCTCTCGAGGCGGAAAAAAGAGTTGCCGAGGCCGTAGAGGATTTTAGAAAGTCCAAAGCCTTCGATAAGGAGGTGGCCGAGTCAGCGGCGTTTGCTTATGACGCCGGCTTTCAAGACTGCAAGGATAAAATCCAGGAACTCTACGACCTAGAGGATATTGAGGGACTGAAGCCTGATGACGTTCCTGAGGATGATGTCCCGCCCCGGATGACCTTTAATAGCTTTAGTTTTTCTTTTTGTATCGATCTGTGCCTGACTTGAGTCGGCAACTTTGTAGCCTTTTAGCTATCAATGAATTTTTTTTTTTGCTGTGCACCTTTGGTCATAATCAGCTTCAGCTGAGTCAGCTGTTATGAATCACCAACCAATGGTGTCTTGTCATTGATTACACAGAATGTGACTGAGCCACATATTGTCCCAGATACCAGCACAGGGAGCCAACTTTTAGTGCCGACGCAGGGCGCCAGTGTCTAATATGTCGACACAGAGCCAGTCTTTGGTGCCAACACGGAGTTGGTCTCTAATATGCCGACGTGGTGCCGGCCTTCAATATGCCGATACGGTGCCGGCTTCAATATGTCGACGCGGAGCCGGTCTTCAATATGCCGACGTGGAGCCGGTCTTTAGCGCCAACACGGAGTTGTCTTTAGCGCCAACGCGAAGTTGGTCTTTAGTGTGCCAACGCGGGTTGGTCTTTAGCGCCAACGCGGAGTTGGTCTTTAGTGCCAACGCGAAGTTGGTCTTTAGTGTGCCAACGCGGGGTTGGTCTTTAGTGCCAACACGGAGTTGGTCTTTAGTGTGCCAATGCGGAGTTGGTCTTTAGTGCCAATGCGAAGTTGGTCTTTAGTGTGCCAACGCGGGGTTGGTCTTTAGTGTGCCAACGCGGAGTTGGTCTTTAATATGCCGACGCGGAGCCGGTCTTCAATATGCCGACGCGGAGCCGGTCTTTAGTATGCCGACGCGGAGCCGGTCTTTGATATGCCGATGCGGAGCCGGTCTTTAGTATGTCGACGCGGAGCCGGTCTTTGCTGAACGTACTCATCCGAAAACAAGTGAACATGTTGAACATTCATTTATCAAATAGATTCAAATTAACGAAATAGCGTTCTATTGATAATACCGGCGTAAGTTGTCGGCGTTCCAAGTGCGAGGGAGCGGTTTCCCGCCTAGCTCTTCAACTTTGTACGCCCCATGGTGAAGTACCTCCTTGACACGTATGGTCCTTCCCATTTTGGTGCCAGCTTGCCCCCCTCTGTCGGCTTCGATACTTCGCTCTCCGCAGAACGAGGTCTCCAGGACGGAATGTCTTGGGCCGCACCCGAGCGTTGTAGTGCTTGGCCGCTCGCTGACGGAATGCTGCCATGCGAAGCTGTGCTTGGTCTCGCAATTCTTCCACCAAATCCAGATCGGCCCTCAGCTGGTTTGAGTTGCCTTCTTCGTGGTATAATTCCGTCCGGGGCTAGGAACTCCTATTTCCACCGGGATGACCGCCTCGGTCCCAAAGACCAGGCTGAAAGGGGTTTCCCCAGTAGGTGCTCGCGGCGTCGTGTGGTAAGCCCACAGTACACTGGAGAGTTCCTCCACCCAGCGTCCTTTGCAGCTATCTAGCCGAGCCCTGAGTCCTTGGAGGATGATGCGATTGGTCACCTCGGCTGCACCGTTGGTTTGGGGTGCCCTACTGAGGTGAATCGATGATGGATTCCTAGGCCGTCGCAGAATTCCTGGAAGGCCGTGTTGTCAAACTGTCGGCCGTTATCTGTAACGAGGGTGTGCGGTAGCCCGAACCGGCACACCACAGACTTCCAGAAGAAAGTCCTTATTTTGGCTTCCGTGATCTTAGCAAGAGCTTCCGCCTCGATCCACTTGGTAAAATGGTCGACGGCCACCACTAGGAACTTGCGTTGTCCGGAGGCAGGAGGGAACGGTCCCAGGATGTCCATGCCCCACTGTGCGAAGGGCCATGGTGCAGCTAGAGGGGTCAGCTGGGACGCCGGTTGATGTTGGATATTGGCATGACGCTGGCAGCTGTCACACCTTTTAACGAGTTCGGATGCATCCTCCTTCATTGTCAGCCAATAATACCCCTGCCGCAGGGCTTTATATGCAAGAGCCCTGCCCCCCAGATGGCTTCCACATATCCCTTCATGTATCTCCCGCAGAATATAATTGGCTTCGGTGGGACCGACACACCTGAGGATAGGGTATGAGAACGACCTTCGGTAGAGCTTTCCTCCATAATGAGAAACTTTGGGGCCCGTCTTTTAAGTTTCCTAGCTTCGGCAGGGTCTTCTGGGAGGTTACCCCCAGTAAGGTACCGGACATAGGCGTCCATCCAGGAGGGCTCCTGCTCCACTGGTAAGTTTCTCTTGATACGTCAATACTCGGGGCTTCTAAGTGCTCCACATAAGCTTTTCCCAACATCCCATCAGCTGAAGTGGCAAGACGGGATAGGGCGTCGGCTCTAGCATTCTCCTGTCGAGGAATGTAGCTGACGCTGAAGTGAGTGAAGGGGGAAACCAGCGAGTGCACCATATTTAAATAGCGAGCCATGATGGGATCCCTTGCCTCGTATTCCCGTGTAATCTGGCCAGCAACCAGTTGGGAGTCGGTGAATGCCCTAAGGCGTTTCACCCCAAGCTCTCGAGCTAATCTCACACCGGACAGCAAAGCTTCATATTCCGCCTGATTATTAGTGGCTGGAAAGAGGAAGCGAAGTGCACACTCGGTCACCACCCCATCCGAGTTGGCCAAGATGAGGCCTGCTCCGCTCCCTTGAGAATTCGATGCCCCGTCCACATGAAGGACCCATTCATCAGCACTGGTTCCGAGGGGCTGAGTGTCCGTAGGGGGTTCTTTAGGTTGCTCCATTCCCCAAGTACATTCGACCAAAAAATCTGCCAAGACTTGAGACTTCATGGCCGAACGGGGGCGGAAAGATAGATCGAATTCCCCCAGCTTGAGGGCCCACCTTGCCAGCCGGCCGGAAGTATCTGGGCGAGCAAGAACTGTCCTCAGAGGTTGGTCTGTGATCACCGCGATTGGGTGGGCTTGGAAGTACGGCCGCAGACGCTGGGCAGACACGATCAATGCAAAGATGATCTTTTCCATATTTGAATATCGGGTCTCGGCATCATGAAGCACCTTACTCGTGTAGTATACTGGCCTTTGCGTGCCATTGGTGTCCATGCGGACCAGCACAGAGCTAACAGCTTCAGGAGAGGCCGCAAGGTATAGAAGGAGTTCTTCTCCACCCGTCGGCTTGGCCAGCAGTGGCGGGGTAGATAAGAATTCCTTTAACCCTTCGAACGCCTCCTGGCATTCTTTCGTCCATTCAAACTCGTTGACTCTGCGAAGCGCCTTGAAGAAAGGTAGACACCTTTCAGCGGACTTGGACAGGAAGCGGCTTAGGGCGGCCACCCTTCCTGTCAGGCGCTGTACTTCCTTCTTATTGGCAGGAGGCCTCATGTCCAAGATGGCTTGGACTTTGTCCGGGTTCACTTCGATCCCCCTCCGGGTTACCATGAAGCCCAAGAACTTTCCGGCTGTCACCCCAAATGCACACTTACGAGGGTTCAGCTTCATCTGGTACCGACGAAGGTTGTCAAAAGTTTCCGTTAGGTCCGCAATATGGTCAGTGGCGTGAATGCTTTTTGTCAACATGTCATCCACGTACACTTCCATGTTACGTCCTATCTGGCCTTCAAAGACCTTGTTCATCAGTCTCTGGTAAGTGGCTCCCGCATTCTTTAACCCGAAAGGCATTACCTTGTAGCAGTATAACCCCTTCTCAGTTATGAAGGAGGTAGCTTCTTCGTCCGCCGGGTTCATCCGGATCTGGTTGTATCCAGAGAAAGCATCCATGAAGCTAAGGACTTCATGGCCGGATGTAGCGTCCACCAATTGATCGATTCGGGGCAGGGGAAAGCTGTCCTTAGGGCATGCCTTGTTGAGGTCGGTGAAATCTACACACATTCTCCAACTTCCGTTGGTCTTGCGGACTAGCACCACGTTAGCCAACCATTCGGGGTAATGGACTTCCCGAATATGGCCCGCAGCCATTAACTTGCGGACTTCCTCGTCGATAGCTTTCTGTCTGTCTGGGGCGAAGTTTCTTTTTTTCTGTCGGACCGGCCGACACTCTGGCTTGAGGTTGAGTCGATGGGTGATCACTCTTCGGGGACGCCCGGCATGTCTGAGGATGACCATGCGAAGGCGTCAATGTTGGCACGCAGGAAAGTAAGAAGTTGATGGCGTGCCTCCTCCGGAAGCAATGCCCCCACCTGAACAGTCCTGGCCAGGTCATCACCCAAGGGGAGGGTTAGAAGGTGCTCTGCCGGCTCTCCCCTTCTTCTCAGCTCCCGGGGATCGAGTGACTCAGAGACTGCCGCCGACGCCGCGTCCAGCGGGCTGGGAGACAAATGGTAGCAGGGCGGGAGCGGGCTTTGCTCCCCTTTCATTTCTCCGACTCCTTCGTTGGTGGGGAACCTTACCAATAATCTCTTGGTGGAGACTACGGCATCCAGCAGATTCAACCCTGGTCTTCCCAAGATAGCGTTGTAAGCCAGTGGGACCCGGACCACCAAGAAATTTATAACCACAGTGCTCTGACATGGAGGGGTTCCAGCCGTGACCGGGAGGGCAATTTCCCCTCGACACTCACTGAATCTCCCGTGAAGCCCATTAGCGGTGTGGCAACGGGTCGGAGTAAAGACCTTGACAAGTTCATCCGAACAAAAGCCTCATAGCTCAAGACATCCACAGAGCTCCCACTATCAATTAAAATTCTTTTTACAGGATGTTTGGCTATAGTCATGGACACCACGACGCTGTCGTCATGTTTATTAACCACCCCATCTAGATCCTTTCCAAAGAAAGGAATTACAGAATCTATTCCCCCTCGCTGCCTCTTCGAACCGCCACCCGCTCCCCAGGAAATCATAGCTATAGTTTTTTCAGTTGGAGCATTATCTACGCCAGTCGGACGACTCGGAGGCACCGGGGGGCCCGACGCAGGAGGGTTTCCCCTTCGAACAAATTTGCTTAGGTGGCCTTGCTGAACCAGCTCCTCAATGGCCTTTTTCAGATGGCGGCAATCCTCGGTGTCGTGACCGTAGTCTCGGTGGTACCGGCAATAAAACTCCTTGTTGCGGGGGGCCCCAGACTTCAAGGGAGTCGGACGCTTGAAATAAGGTTCCTCCTCTATCTCCAGCAGGATGTGAGAGATGGGAGCCATGAGGGGGGTGAATTGCTCCTTAGGAACCAGTGTCTGTGGTCGGCGATCTGGACGGCGTGGAGGCTCGGGCTTACGAGGTCGTGCACCGGCGTGATCAGTAGGCGGTGGTTTATTACTGATGTTCTTGTCAACTTCCCTCCTGGAAGAATCCGCCTCGTCGGCACGGATGTACTTTTGGGCTCGGCTCAGAAGCTCAGCATAGGAACTCGGAGGCTTCTTATCCAGGGAATACGCGAACCTGGATGGGCGAAGTCCTCGTTTCAGGGCCAAAGTGGCCACGGAATCTTCCAGGTTGTACACCTCCAACGCCGCCTCCTTAAATCGAGCGACGAAATCCTTCAAGGTCTCGCCACTCCTCTGCTGAACAGCAAAGAGGCTATCTGCCACTCGCGGGATCTTTCGACAGGCATCAAAGTGAGCCAGGAAAGATCGCTCGAGCTGCCGAAATGAGTTGATGCTGCGCGGGGCAAGCGGGAGTACCACGCGCGCGCCGCTTTCCGGAGAGTGGCCGGAAAGGCGACGCATAAAAGGGAGTCCGTCGCTCCCTGGACCTGCATAAGGACCTTGTAGCTCTCCAGGTGGTCAAGGGGATCCGTCGTCCCATCGTATGGATCCAGTTGGGGGAGACGGAACCGGGGCGGGACCGGTTCCTTCATGATATGACGGGAAAGCGGGGGACGGCGCTCATAAGCCGTCCCGTAAGGGTCGGTGATCCGCGGCTGAGCTCGTCCAACCGTCGGTGATACTCGTCGAGCCTTTGCTCGGCCCGACGGGTGGTTTTCCGGAGAGTGCCATCTTGGGATGAATCAGAGGAAGGAGCTGAAGAAGATCTCCGGCGCAAAGAACGCGCCCGCCTAGACTCTCTTTCCTCCGGCCGGTGGTGGGAACGACCGGAGTGGCGAGAAGGGGACCGCCGTCGCTTCGAGGTCCCTCGGTGATGAGGTTCGGGGGTGAGCGGTGGGAGACCTCAGGCGGGGTCCCACCTTGGTGAGACTGGACTGTTCCCCGCATTCCTTCGTCAAGCATAGGGGGTTGAGTTGCAGCAGCCAAATGATGCTCTTGCAGCCCCCGGACCATTGTCGTCAGATCCTGGACCTGGTGGGCCAGAGCTTCGAGCCGGTCAAGTTGGCTCATCTGCGCAGGGGGCGGAACATGGAGATTGGCCTCCGAATGCTCAGCCCGTGGAATGCGCCGGCTGCTTGACTGGAGGAAGCCTCCTGTGCTCGCGTGGTCACCATCGTTTCCCTTGCAAAATTGGTGGGGTCACAGGGAGAACTTTCGTCTTCCTCCCGTGTGAACTGCCCCCTTCCTGGCGCGCCAATCTGTTGCCGCCAACTCACTTATGATGAACGTCGAATGGGCTAAGATCATGGTGAGCGTAGAAAAGTCGCCGTCTTCCTTCTAGAGCCTGCAAAAAGTCCCGGACCGGTAGTTCCGGTGGGGACCCTCCGACGCCCAAGTCAGCGAGTCGTGGAACAGGGAGATTATATCTAAGTGGAATTTTTAAAGAGGAAGCCAGAGAGAGAGTCCCCTCGCATGAGCTCGGGTCCTCTTTTTATACCTGTCTGGGATCCCGTTTACCTCGTTCTGTTGGAACCGTCGAATCTTCCCTGTTGTGATGTTTCATCGAACGGCAAGTCGTTGGGCTGTTGCTGGATAAGGGCCGCTTATAGCGGTAACTGCCAATCGAGCTAACACTTGCCCGTGATTTCGGCGAGCGAGGTGCTCGGCAGTAGACCTTAGATCACGGGATCCGTTATATGAGACTGGTCATTGTGCATGTGAAAGATGCTGAAGGCCGACGCTGGGAGTCGGAGCTGGAGGCCGTCACTGGGAGCTGGAGGCCGGAGCCAGTCTCAGCGCTGGGGCCGACGCTGGAGGCCGTCACTGGATGCCAGCGCTGGAGGCCGGAGCCAGTCTCAGCGCTGGAGGCCGACGCTGGAGGCCGTCACTGGATGCCAGCGCTGGAAGCCGGAGCCAGTCTCAGCGCTGGGCCCCGCGAATGGGGTTTTGCTGTCACATCATTGCTTTCAAAAACCGTGCAAAAGATAATACCACCCAGAGGAAATGGCTAGCCGTATCAATTTAGTTGCTCTGTCATCGGACAGATGCGATTGATTGTCCAACTGTTGATATCGGAGTAATTTTTTTTTTAATTTACAATTTTACCTGCAATTGGATTGAATTCGATTTGTTCGGAAGTGATAAATGAAATAAATAAAGAAAGAAAAAGTATTCGTTTCTTTTTATTGACGCTGCTTGCAATCGAAACTTTAAGGGGCCGCAAAACGCAAGCAATCTCTCGAGTCTTCCCAGTCCGTGAACCGATTATTTTACGAAATAAAAAAGCTAGGGGAAACGGGATTCCCCGGGACCCTATGAACGGTTGGAGATCGTGGACCATCCGAACTGTGGGTTTCGTGGGGAGGTGCACCGAATCTTCGGGTGGCCATTTGGCATTATTAGTATACGGCGATATTTGTACCTAACGATAATGGAGATGATTATTCTTTTTTTTTTTTTGGTACAAACGAGCGATCACACTAGTCTAGCGCGAGTCAGCCCAGATAGATCAGAGTACAAAATTTGCTGCAAAGGAGCAGGGCAGGGGTCACCCGACGTCAAAATCCATGGACCAGAAAGCAGAGCCACTGAAGCAGCAATCCAGTCCGTCGCCGAGTTGGCTTCGCGATATATCTGACGGGTCTGGACGCAATCAATCTCCCGCAGAATAGCCCAAATGTCCAACAAAATCGGATTAGAATGAGCAGGAGGGCAATTCTGCATCTGAATCCAAGCAATGACCGACATGGAGTCGCCCTCAATACAAATCCTCTGAGCATGAAGAATCCGAGCAGCATAAGAAATACCCGCCCAAGTCGCGCGAAGTTCGGTCATGGGGACAGAGGAGTCGAGAGAACCAAAACCTCCCGCCGCCAAAAGGTCACCATGAGGACCTCGGATAATGAACGCTGACCCAGCAATTCTTCCACGGACACTCCCGTCAAAATTGACTTTGACAAACCCTGGAGGGGGGGGGTTCCCAAGAGATAAGAACCGTATGCCGGTTCGCTGCCGAAGCAGCAGGGGATCCCCAGTGGCCAGAGATATCAAACCCAATACGAGCACAGTCCGCCGCCAATAATCTGATCTTCCTAGCAATCTTATGAAGAGAGATAGTGTCATCAGAGAAAATAAACTGGTTCCTAGTTAGCCAAATCTGATAAGCAGTGACCGCCCAGAGACCTTTCTTATGCTGAGGGCACCTCCGAAGGTCCAGAAGGAAAGAAGAGTATAGGGAGCCTGAGTCATTCTGTCTGAACGAATAACCCATCATAAGCCAGACCCGTCTAGCTCTGGGGTAGATGAAAATAGCATGATCTATAGATTCCTCCTCTAAGCTGCATAACGGGCAGATCGACTGAATAGGGAGACCCCTCGATCCGAGATAGGAGAGCACAGGTAGGAAGAGAGCCCCACAGAAGTTTCCAGATAAATAACTGAACTCTGGGGATAGTAGGAAGCTTCCAATCCACGCAGCATCCTCCAGGTGCTGAGGCTGAGGTCTGAACATCATCATCAGATCCCTAGTCGGAGCCTTAGAGAGACAGGAACTCTGCCAGAGTCTAACATCAGAAGATCGACCAGGAAGAAGAGGCATCGATAAAATCCGCCGGGCAAGCTCCGCACCAAACAATCTGGTCACCGAGGGGATATGCCAAGCTGGAGGGTCAGAGGAGATCAAGTCCTTGACCCTTAGACTGGAAGGGGTCTCAATACTAATAAAGGAGGGCCACCGAGAGAGAGGAAGCTCTGAAATCCATGTATCCTGAATAACACTGACCGAAGAACCATCACCGATCATCCAAGAGAGATTGTCCAAGATAGCCTGACCATAGCGACAGATCTCCTTCCAATAGGAGGAGCTTCCCCGAGGTGGAGAAATATGCATGGCAGATGACCATTCTCCATACCTAATGCGCATCAGAGAGCTCCATAGACAATGTGGCTCAAGAAGAAATCTCGAAGCATGTCTGGCAATAAGGGCTTTTCTTCTAACAATCAAAGACTGGATACCGAGACCACCCTCAACGATAGGCATACAGACCAAATCCCAGGATAAGAGGTGAATCCCATGACCATCCTGCACAGAAGCCCATAGAAAATCACGAAAGCATCTCTCGATCCTTCTCAGGCAAGTAATTGGAATGGCTGCATTCGACAGGATATGCAGTGGAAGAGAGGAAAGAACTGATCAAATAATGATAACCCTAGCCATCATCGAAAGACCAGTCACCTGCCATCCCTCAATGCGCTGGCGCACCCGCCTCTCAATCTCGGAGAAATCATAGCAGCGGGGGCTTTGCCCCGTTATAGGGATCCCCAAATAAATAAATCTATCAGTCTGAGTGGTGATACCCGACAATCTGATGATGGCTTCTCTAGTGGATCTAGAGGTCTTCGGGCTAAAACAAATAGAAGACTTCAGAAAATTGACCTTCTGACCAGAAGCCTGGCAGTAGCTCTGAATAATAGAATGAAAAGAAGCCGCATTCTCAATAGAAGCATGGCCAAGGAGGATACAGTCATCAGCAAAGAGGAGGTGGGAGACAAAAGGGCCCTCAGGACCAGCCATAACTGGGGCAATCCGCCTGTCCTGCTGAGCCTGGCGTAAAGCGCGAGAAAGATCATCTGCAGCCAGGATGAACAGCAAAGGAGATAAGGGGCAACCCTGACGGAGACCAACACTAGAGTGGAAAAAATTAGTCGGGTTTCCATTGATAATTAGAGAAAAAGAGGGCTTATGGATGCAAGCCATAATCCATTCTATAAATAATTCATCAAACCCAAACTCCAGAAGAGAGGGTACATAAAAGCCCAGCTCAATCTATCATAAGCACGCTCCATATCGAGCTTAACAGCCATAAGACATCGTCTGACCGGAGCTCTATGAAGAACATGCATAAACTCCTGAGCAATAAGAACATTATCAGAAATAGACCTCCCTCTAATGAAAGCCCCCTGCTCCTCCGATATGAGGCGAGGAGTCACTAGACAAAGGCGACGAGCTAAAAGGCGAGCACAGACTTTATACAAGGTAGTACAGAGGCTAATGGGCCGAAAGTGCTGCGGGAGAGAAGCATCCACTCTCTTGGGCACCAAGGTAATGAAAGTCTGATTCCATTCAGAAGGAATGTATCTAGATCAGAAAACATCCTGAATAGCTTGAACAACCTCCTGACCAACAATGTCCCAATAGTGCTGAAAGAAAAAAGGCTGAAACCCATCAGGCCCAGGGCCTTATTCGGACCAAGCTCCCATAGGGCCGCCCTAATCTCGTCCGCCGAGATCGGCCTGATAAGCATATCGTTGTCCAGGGAGGAGACTTTCCTAGTAGACAGAACCTGAACAACCGGATCCCCATCACCAGTAGAGTCAGCCCATCTGGCCCGGAAGAAATGGAGAAGAAGGTCACTGATAGATTGGAAATCCTCCCTAATATGCCCCTCTTCATCCACTAACCTCCGAATCCGATTAGCAGCTCTCCGCTTCAGAGTGGCCTGATGGAAGAATCTGGTGTTACGATCCCCATCACAAATCCACTGAGCCTGAGATCTCTGCCACCAATACATCTCCTGCTGCCGTAAAAGGGAGTGGTGCCGAGCCAGCAACTCCCTAAGGAAAGAGAGGTCCGAGTCCGCCAAAAAACCTTCCTGATCCTCCTTAGCCTGCATGATATTAATATCATCTTCAACCTGCTCAACTTGTCTGACCAGATCCCCCACCTCAATCCTGTTCCATCTGGATAGTCTGTGTCTGGCCATCTTAAAATGATGAGATAACCGATAGACAACATTGCCCCTAACAGGAATATGCCAGATCTGAGAGATAATAGAACGAGCAGCTGAAAGGCCAGTCCAAAACTGCTCGAATCTGAACTGCTTCCGCATAAGCTGATCGGCCTCCGTAGAAATCAATATAGGGCAATGGTCAGAAGCAATCCTAGGAAGATGAGTGACAGTAACCATAGGGTATCTTTGGAGCCACTGGGGTGAATCCATGGCACGATCAAGTCTCTCCCAGACTCGAGCAGACCCCTGACGATTATTGCACCAAGTGAATTGGGATCCCGAATACCCCAAATCCAAAAGCCCTGAAGAACCAATAAAAGATCTGAATTCATTGATATTAGCTGAGCCAGAAACCCGTCTGCCTCCACGTTTTTCATTGGCCTCAGTGATACAATTGAAGTCCCCCGCAATGATAGACGGAATACCTAGAGCAAGGAGGGAAAGCAGTTCAGACCAAAGAACCCTTCTCTCCCGGTAGTCCGTGCTGGCGTAGACTGCCGAAAGAAGCCAGGGGTCAGAAGACCCCTCAAAGATCATGAGACCAATTTGCTGATTGCACTGATGGAAAGCATCAATTCTGACTGCAGAGGTACGCCATATAGCCAACATATCCTCCGACAGACCTTCAGCCTCCACAGCATAAGAAGACCAAGTACGGGCAATCTTCTATGAAAACGGAGAAGACTATCCCCCGAAAGCCTGGTCTCCAAGAGGACACATATATCAAAGTGGTGTAATTGCAATAATCTACTGAAGGAGGATCGAAAAGAAGGCTTTCGAGCTCCTCTAACATTCCATAGTAAGATCTTCATTTACAGGATGGCGGAGGATGGGACCCACCTTGATCCACTAACATATCACTATCGATCAGACCACCATTCAACAGGGAGCCATCGATAGGCTTCAGTAATGGATTGATCAGCAGTCCATCCGAACCAGGATCAGACTCACCTGAAGAGGAAGACTGTGCCTGAGTTAGGGAACCAGGGACCAATCCCATAGGTTCGCCAGAAGAATCAGCCAAAGGAAGATCAGCCCCTCCAACAGATTGGTCCCTCACCGCCTCCAGAGCACCAACCTGAAGACAAGGGACCTGATCCAACTGAATCGGAGAGCCGCAACTAACCTCTCTCTTTTTGGTGAAAGAAACCTTTCCTTTTTCCTTTTTCTTATCTGATTTGGATAAAATCCTAGGATCCTGAGAAACCTCCGGTCTAGCTCGCTTAAGGGGACCTGGACTAGCTTCCCTGCTACCCACAGGACCATCATAACTAACCACTGAAGCAAGAGAGGAGAAGGGGTTATGGATCAAAGTCGGGAGGTTCAGAACAGGATCCAGGGAACCAATCTTATCAATTGAATTAGAGTTCAGAGAAGATGATTATTCTTTTTAATGCGTGTCAGTCTAAGCAAGATGTATCTTATTTTATATACTTCGGATCCTAATAATTGACCCGGTTATTACTGAACCGGACAAAGTATGGGCGCGGAGACCAAGCCCATAATTTGGACCAAAAGGGCTGGGGACTAGGACAACACTGAAATATTGATCATGTTTGTTGATAATGTTTATGCCCACCTAATCATCATTGAGAGAGAGAAAAAAAAAGGGAACAGTTCAAACGTGATCGGCTGGAGAGATCGAATCCATGATTAGATTAATCTTGTGCTTCTCTCTCAAAGGGAAGAAATATTTTTTCTTCTTTCAGCCGGTACTCCATTTGATAACTGGTTTGATTTATTTGCTACAGTGATCGGTTGGTAAATTGGACGTGTAATGCATCTGCATGATAATAATTTTACGTATGCATGTATGTGTGGGTATAGTTTCTAGGGCTGACAAATATTGGATAGCCCAATGCTATTCATTGCTCTATTCTCATCCCATATAACAGCGAAGATTGAATGAATTTTTTGGAAATAGGCATTCATGAGTAAACTAGGAAACAACCTGTTATCAAATGTTAGATTTCCTGTTTCATATTGATGAGGATCATTAAATTGATTATGAATCACTTGACCCATTCATAAATAGGATGAGTCTACGAGCCACATGTGAGGCAAATTCACACAATAAAATTTTGAAAGGTATAGAATTCACATATGAAATATGTATGTATGCATGTGTGAATGATGCATTTATTTTTCTAAAGTAGATACTTTTTAAAATCTATGATATGCATTATCACTTTCACAATATCTATAGTCAATATGTAGAAATAAAATTTAAACAATATAATAAATGGGCCATAAAATGATATATCATTAATTTTTTCTTTCGTATATTTCATGTTATGGCCTCAAAATGGCTATGCGATCATAAAATGAAAACGTAAAATATGAGATTTATTTGGGATATTTAGCGTCCAGTTTTATTTTTCATCTTTTATATGTTAACTATATATATATATATATATATATATATATATATATATATATATATATATATATAAAATAATCAGAGATCTAGATATAATTAATAAACTATAGTTTACTTTTTTGTGTTTCAAGTAGTGAACTAATAATGATTTATAGATAGAATTTAGATTTCATTATCATCAATGAGAATCTAAGTAATTTCATTCAAATTTTATTTTTCATTTCTTATAATATTCTCCATCCTCAATGCAATCTTCTAATAGTTCTGAATTTTTCATGTCTATCCTAACTAACCTTCTTTGCATCCATCTAATAAATTTATTTTCCTATCACTTTTGATCTCCAACCAGCTTATCTATTTGCAATTATCTCCCTCTTTTATTTTTACTTTATATTTTTTTCTTTATTATTTTACGAGGCTCACATTATGCATAGTGTGTATATAAAGAGATAAATTTTGCTCTGCATGCAAAAGAGAACATCTACTTTTATCAACCTAAAATCAATAATAGAGATTAAAATATAAGATGTCTGCTACTAAAAATATTTAAAAATTAAAAAAACATATATTTTAAGGGCCTCTAATCTGTGCATCATACGTTATACATTGTTGTGAAAAAAATCAGAAACTCTAATCAACTTCTCAACTTCTCATGTGCTCAAGTTTTGATAACACAATGCATGTGAACACACTAATCTTGCCATATTATTGAGAAACCTTCTTCCAAATACATTTGGTTCCAACTCTCTACGTACCTATCTCAAAGGAATCATATTGCCAAGCTTCATATATAGATTTATCTGAGGAACAAGCTAGGTGCCTAAAAATAAATACTCATTCTACTAAAAAGAAGAGGAAAACAAAAACAAGGAAGAAGTCTAGCTTTACTGGCCGGGTCACACCACTGCGTCATTGCCCTCGGTGCTGGCCGTCTTGATGCTAACGACAGCCCTGCAAATTGGGCAAGTAGCAATCTTCTTCAGCCAATTGTCGATGCACTCGCTGTGGAAGGCGTCATGTTGGCACCCTGGAAGAATCCGGCACTTATCGCCGGCCTGGAATTCTTCCAAGCAGATGACGCAGGTGGAGGCGGCAGCTCCATCTTCGTGCCAGTTTAATACCGGGATCTTCTCTATATCTCCAGATGATAGTCCAGGGATCACACGGCCGGCCCGCAGTCGATAATAGAACCAGTACACAAGAAATACAAAGCAAACGAAGGACGCAACTTCAGCAATCTCGATGGCAACATCGATGACCAGAAAGACCGCTTCCGCTGGCTGAAGCATTGCGCAAGGAGGAACCAAAGGCAACAGACGAGTGAGTTTCGTAGAGTTTGAAGTCTTCTACCAACGAGAAGGATTTAAAAATAAGATCCAGTAGTACTACGCTTGCTTCTTGCGACTGCTTAGCATCGGCGAATTGCTAGCTCTGGGAGAAATCGATCCCTAGCTAGGAGAAACCTTAACTTTCCCGTATCCTTTCGATCGAGTCGACGGATCGAGGAACTTTAACTTTCGCCCGAGGGAGGAGAAAGCCTATCTCCAGCCGTTTCCCCAACCGGAAGGGATGATACGGCCTTGAAGTTGGAGACGTAGGCTAAAAAGACGTACGGAGGTTAATTCGGCCTTTTAGAATTTAGAGTTTGGGTTGTGTTGATCACGACGTCAAGAAGTAGGATTCTGAGAGTTCGTCTCCTACCAAAACAGTATTCCTCCTCTGATTAGAATTAGAATCGAATCAAGTGTGATTTAGCCATTAGGTCGTTAGTTTTCTCTCTCTAAAAGATAAAGCCATACCCTTGAATAAAAACCTATTAACGTACGTCATCGTTGTCTTTACTCGGCCAACGTTCCTTTAACCAAATAGAGGCTTCCAAAATCAGAATTCTTACGATATATTAATCTTACATTTTATAATTAAATTCCCATTAATTAAAAAAAAATACTATTTAATTCATAATAACAAAATATAATAATTAGTTTAATATAACTTTAAATTCTATTTAAATTTTGCGACAAATCTTTTTTTTTAACTTTTCTTAGTAGCTCTTTATTTTTTTTTGGATAGAATATAAAATATTTTGCTAAAAATTAAGTTTCTTTATAAGCTAATTTTAAAATATTTATATTTAATAAATATTAATGAATACTATATATAAAATAGTATATATATATATTATAATATATTTAAATAATTATTATATAATATATATTAATATATAATATATAAATAGATAGATTTAGCTATATTCGAATGTATTTAAGTTTATGGTCCAATATCTTTTTTATTCTTAAATTCATACATATATAGCCTTTTTTTTTTACTTTTTTATCTTTATAATTCGTGGGCTATATGAATTGAAAGATGAAAAAGATGATCGAATATAAGCTTTGCTACATTTGAATATAGCCAATCTACTATATATATATATATATATATATATATATTATATAATAATGTAATCTATAAAATAATAAATATTAATAATTTAAATTTAATATCTACATATTATTACATAAATATATATATATTTAAAATAATAAAATATTATATTATATATTTAATATTAAAATATATAATATTAAATATTTAGATATTATCTAGTATAAATAAATATATAATTAAATTAAGTATTATTAAATATTTATATGAAAGTTAAAATCATAATTTAAGATTACTATGTTCGCTAATCTTAAAAACCCATTTTTTATATGAGAATCAGATTATAATAATTTATGATAATTTTACCGTGTCCAACTGCTTGCCAAATATGATTCTCTTCATTATAATCTCAGATTATCAAGATGATTACCGTGATCAAATAGCTCCTAAGTTCAATCTTTGTGAGACATGTCCATGGCTTTTCTTCCACCTTTGTGATAATATCGAGCTACTTGCAGGTGAGCCCTAAGAGGATTATTGAGACAGCATGACCGGAGGAGTCTCTTCAGCTAATATTTAATTCTTCTAAAAAGGGTGGTCGTTCCATGTTAATAAAGTATCTGATGATAATGGTTTATATTGGTATTGGTATTGGATATTCCACGCTGGTGTTTTCCTTTTTGTTTTATTAGGCCTTCTATTACTTACTTTTGATTTTCATATACTGTGTTTTATAGTGTTGCGAAATATTAAAAACAATGCGTCCACTTTGTTTTCTCAGGGTTCTAGTCCAACATAGAGACGAACAGAAAAGAGATAAAGGATTCAAATTTTAGAGCAAGATATATATATTAGGGTCCGGCTTCAATTGCCTTGGAGGCGAGGCCGAATTAAAGCGCTCAAAGGCGAAAATTTTGTATATCCATTAAGCCTCCTGGTGTTATTGCATTGCCACATTGAAGAGAGCCAGCTTGGGAACTATATTTTTTTTTTATGAACAAATAATAAAATAATTTTAATTTTATTTAGGATTCCTGGTAATTGTTTATCCGTGCATGCATGCAATGGTTGGCAATTATGAGCATGCATCTTCATCAAAAATTAACAGATTCAAGCTTCTCAAAAAAGGAAAAAAATTACAGTGAAGGGGAGATTTGAGCTGAAGTGGCCTGAATTGAATGCTATTCTGCCTGTGGTTGGATATGTCATCATCAATCCTTCCTTCTTCAAGAGCTTGATGATAGCAGCGCAATGGTTAGGTTGATTGCATCTGTTCCTGGGCATCATATATACGGGTCCCAACTTGAAAACTGGGGCCATATGAAATTGCGAGGGGTCCTTGAAGAGTGAAGATTCGACAAAGAACTTTGTAAATTCCCACCTGCTTGCTAGTTTTCATCCCTTGGTTCAGTGGATGAGAGATGGTTGGCTGAGTTAGCAGTGACCATGTCATCAGGCATTTTAGATGACAGATCACCTCTGGGTCGGTCCTGGAAAACTACTTATATATAATCTGGTCAACAGTGGAGGATGTTGGATGCTCCCTAGAGGGTTATGCAGCCGAGAAAACAAATTAAAATAATAATAATAATAATAATTGCAGAGAGGAGTTTCTGAAAAAATAGTGGGCTGAATGGAAAGCGGACCATGAAGGCCGGTGTTGTTCAATGACTCGTATAAAAACATACATACACCATGGTTCTAGATTTTCAAGCACAGACAATCAGATATTGAAGCAGCCTTCTTTTGTATTACTGGATAATTAATTATTGCCGGTGCACAGGAAAGCCACCTCTCATGCCCTTTATCTAAAGTGCAATCACATGCTTTCAATGTTGGACTCTTATATGCTGACTATTGGACCCAATTAATTTCATACCAGGCCTTGATTAGCCCCACCAACTTTACTCAGAGGTCATGCTGGAATAAAGTCTTCTCAATAGCAGGTTTATACCAGCTCCACTCAAATTTAAGGGAGCTAATGTATACACCATAAAAATTAATCTCTGCATTTTAAAATTTTAAATTTTTTAAATTACTCTTCACAGCCATAAAATTTCTCTTTATACCCCCTAAAATTTTAAAAATTTTAAATTACCCTTACATACCATTTTTCTTTCTCTGTCCGCACTCTAAATTCTCTCCACACCCTTTCTTTTCATACTCATCCCCTTTCCAACCGAAGACTTCCCTTCCTCCCAACAAGAGGAGGAGGATAAAGTTAAAATTTTATCTTTTATCTAATAAGAAATAGAGTCAAATTATGAATAAATTAAATTTATATTTAATTTAATTTTAAATAAAAGAATTGAATAAAGAATATTATGTTAAAAAAGAGAGGAGGCGTTGCCGAGAACCAAACACTTTTGAATTGAATATGCTAATGCTGGGAATCGAACGCTTGAACCGAATTGAATATGCTAATGCTGGAAATCGAACGCACGAAATAGTCAGGGAATGTTTGGCTTGTCAAGCCAGTATATATATGTTCGGCCTGATTAGGTCAAACATGTATTAAGAGAAATGAAACGGTAAGGAAAAAGAGGGGGTGATTGAGGATGGGGGTGTTAGAGAAATTTTAGAGGGTATAAAGGTCATTACATAATGGGGTAAATTAGGTTTTTTTTTTAAAGTTTGAGTGTAGAGAGCAATTTTTGTGGTGTATATAGAAATTCTCCAAATATAGGTCAACGAAATTCATAAAAAATAATAAGTCAAGCTTGATTGATTCCGTATTCCAAGCTTGGCCTACTCATCTGATCTGTCGTCTCCTTTAGATATAAATTAATTATAATTTTTACTCTCTTGCAATACATTCTCGGTCATCGCTAGAATTTTGTACTTCTCAGCCATCCTGATCTCAATGTTCCGCGGTGAAAAAGTCGGCTACAATATTGTGACTGAGTAAAGAGTAATTAGCTAGCTTATAATTCTTTAAATATTGTTGGAGAGACTTGTTCTTATTGCGGAATATCAAACATGGATCCCTTATATTCACATGACAAGCATGCAATTAGAAAACAATATATAATAATTTATCCTTTTTTTAAAAAAAAAAGGTCAAGCAATTTACACGAAAGATTCATTAATAAAGACAGTGCAGAAGACCTCAATATGTCTCTTGTTGGAAGAATTGATCTTAGAAAACCTCGTTACCTAGGAGAATGATTACAGAAAATCAAAATTATGTCTTATTAGTTAGGAAATGATTACATTTAAGTGACCATTACGGTAGTTTCTGGGGTGAAAAGATATCCTAAACTTTTTGTTTTTGGTTCTCCTTAAATTAACCCCTCATTTCCATCGGTATAAGTTTTATTGCTATGCATGAGTACATGAATTGGAAGGTGGCATCACACAAAAATGGCGAAACCTCTTCAATAGGTTAATTATGATGTATCCTTTAGATTAAATTTTCACCAAGTTTTATCAGATTGGAAGTAACTAGAGTAGATGACACAGCCATGAAAAGTAGAAGTCAACAAAGAAATGTCGCTCATGTTATTAGAGTTTTAAAAATGTTGAGAAAAAAAAAAAAACCCTTTTTTCCAAAGATTGTTTACCCATGTTTATATAGGAAGTGACCATTGCAATGCATAGGAAGCATTCATTTCATATGAAGTTAGTTAATAATTTTCATTTCAAAGATATACTCAACTAATAAGAAAAGAAAGTATGAAACTTATGTTGAGAAATATAATAAATAATTTTTTTCATTTCCTATAAAAATAGGTGACAAATCAAATACAAATAACTAGAAAAAAGGTTTTTGTACACCGTTCTGATATAGGATGACCTACATTGGGCGCAGTCATTCGCCCATGTACGGGCTCACGCATCAGCGATGCAGACCCATGGGCGGGCTTCGTGGCGCAGGCCCATGCGCGAGGAAATGACCATGTCTGGTGCAGGCCTTTCTGCACCGGAAGTGGTATACAAAGATTTTTCATAACTAGAACACTACAAGGGGAAAAAATATTGCGACGCCCAAATGCGTCGCAATTGCATCGCTAAACATGCTATTGCGACGCAATAGCGACGCAATGACGGCGTCGCTCAGATGTCCGTCGCAATCCATTTGTCGCAATTGCGTCGCAATATTGCGACTCTCTGCGACGCAACAATGCGTCGCAATATTGCGACGCATCCAAATGCGTCGCTAAATTTAAAACTAATTTTTAATATTTAAAATTATTATTAAATATTGCGACGCATTCAATTGCGTCGCAATATTGCGACGCATTTAGTTGCGTCGCAATATTTAATAATAATATTTTAGATATAATAGCGACGCAATTTGAGTCGCTAATGCGTCGCTAAAAATTTTTTTTAAATATTGCGACGCAAGGTCATTGCGTCGCAATATTTAATAATAATATTTTAGATATAATAGCGACGCAATTTTAGTCGCTAATGCATCGCTATTAAATTTTTTTTTAAATTATTGCGACGCCAGGTCATTGCGTCGCAATATTTAATAATAATATTTTGAAAATATTAGCGATGCAATTTCAGTCGCTAATGCGTCGCTAATTAAATTTTTTTAAAAAAATAAAATATTAAAAATTAAAACGGTTAATACAATTTTCGTTACATTTAAATATTGATAGAAACATTCTTCACTCATATTGATCCAAACAATATCATTCAATTTCAAAAATAATTTATATATTAAAATTTTGAAGTTTTCATGTACAACATATAAAAAGAAAAAAAAATACATCAAGAATCTGAGCGATCACGTGGAGGCTGGAGACCTGCGACAAGCGGCTAACCATATCCGCAAATGATGCATCTCATCTCGCATGTCTGCAAGCTCCTGATCCCGGCCTCGCATACGCTGCTCGAACTCTGCTCGACCTCCTCTCCTGACGAACGTCCTGCCGAACCTCCTCCGCAATAGATCTCCGAATGTCGTCTAAACGCTCGGAATATCACCAGAAATCGCGAGCTGGAGGCCTGATGGGGAAAATATGTAGAAGCTCTAGTGCCCAGACCATAGACCCTGCGGTCTCGCGGCTGGGCACCAACAGCCTCCAAAAACACACGCCGACTCTCCTCTGCTGAGAGTTCGACGGGCGTCTCCCCATCAGTAGAGTCGACCTGCGATGCCTGGGAGCGAAGCTCCTCGACTCGTGTCTTTGAATTATAAAATCAACAATAAATGAGTTAATAAATTTCTGAAATAAAATTTTAGAAATTAAACAGATACTACATAAATCTAATTTCTTACCGCAACCTCCCGTGATCGCGTGTCGACCCAGGAACCGTCCCTCCTGGTGTGTGTCGCCCTGAATAGACGAAACTCACCAGGATCTCCGCCCTCCTGCTCAGACTATAACAATAAAAAAATTGATATTAATACAAATATTTGTAAATAACTAAATAGTAATTAAATATTTATGTTTTCTTACCATACGCCGTCTGTGCTCCTGAATCGAAATGGAGCCCGAAGTATGGCGGGAGAGACCCGTGCCAGGACCGCCCTTCTCAGATCGGCGGTTCGTGCTGGCTGATGCGGACCTCCTGCGCCAGCCATCGGACTGCCAGGCCTGCTGCCACTCGTGCCAAATACCCTCTGGCACATGCGCAGGACGCTGACCCGATGACCTCCAACGATGAAGCATGTCGGAGTATCGGCGTCCCGTCAGAGCCTCCCATGCTGCCCTAATGGCATCATGGCTGGCAGGATCCCACGTAAACTTTTTCTGCATTAAAATAAACAGTTAGTTTCAGAATTTATTAAGATTAAGAAATTTTATATCAGTGATAAATTGTATTTAATAAGTTTACCTGAAACTCAGAAAAATAAAACTCCCTCGTGGCTGGAGATACGTGGCGCCAATCGTAGCCACTGGGATCTGCACGCCTCTGAAATACGGCGCTGATGTGGCTGGATACATGATGCTGCTCAATAAATCTGTTAAAAAAATGCATGTTTATAAGTAATTGACTTAAAAACATAAACATATATTTTTAATTAGTATATACTTACAGCCCTGAGCATCAAGTCGAAGTACGGTGCGGCCGATGGTGGAAGAACTCTCGGAGGTATGTGCCGATCGGCTGGATGGTAATACCAATGCAGGATACTGCTGGAGAGATCGAAGGCTGTGCGATGTGTGGAGATCCAAACTCTCCATCTCCGAAGCTCATGTGATCTGATGCAGCAGGGCTACGTCCCTGCTCACTCCGTATGTCGTCGGTAGATCTACCTCTGCCCGTCATACTGAAAATACTAAAGATTCATGCAATTAAATTACGATTAATGATTGACTATGTAAAAATTTAACACTTATAAAAAAAGTTAAATTTAAAAAACCTCTATGTTTAATCGGTGTCATTTGTTTCGTGAAATGTTGGTTCAACATCCGATGCCGTATCGGACTGCGATTCAGTTTCATTATCATCGGAAGGAAACCGAACATTTGCATCCGCAATTTCTTGGACATCACCATTTGGATCTCTAAGTGATGTTTCAGGAGCCCTTGTGTCATCCTCAATTGCATGCATTTCCATCTCATCCTCTTGAAATGCAGGGCACTCGGCTGATTGACTTGATGAACTCTCCTCTAATACGATTGTTGAACGTGGGACGATTTTAGAAACGGCCCACCAATCTCGCTTGTCGTTGCGCAAACTTGGATATCCGCAGTAAAAGACTTGCTGAGCTTGGGATGCAAGGATGAATGGGTCATATTTCTGCAATCTTCGTCGATGGTTCACTTCAACCAAATTGTAGTCGTTATGAACCCTTTTGCCCACAGGAACTATCGGATCGAACCAATCACAACGAAACAATACGGTTCGTTTCATAGGCCAACCGGGATATTCAACTTCAACCACCTCTACTAACTTTCCATAATAATCCTGCATATTTGCTCCAACACTTTCTCCTTTACACACACGCCCCAGTTCTGCGTGCCTCTTGAAGCTGCTAATCGTTCAATCTGAAATTTGTACCCATTTACAAAATAGCCAGTAGAGGTGTTACGGTCTTCAATGGCCATTGCGATAGACATTTAATGAAAATATTGTCGGTTGTGGACCATGGACCGTTTACCTATAAATTAATAAGCTATTCACAACCAATTCAAAAAATAAAGCCATTATGAAATTGATTGAGTGATACTACTCACAAATTCATAAAACCAGTAAGCAAACTCCGTTTCTAATTTCTGCCCAATTGCAACTTGACTGATGTCGGGATTCATCTGTCGTTGTCTATCACAAACATCCTTATGGGATGAAAGGATTAAAACTATGTTAGCAATTAAATATTAGCATTTCCCATCGTTACGACCAAGATTTCGGCTCCTCGTGTGGACGTGACCCTCAAAGTAATGCGAGGCAAAAGCTGAAACTTCTTCGACCAAGTGTGCATTGCATATAGAACCTTCAACCCTTGCCTTATTACGCACATTATTTTTTAACTTCTTAAGATACCTATATGTAAAGTTGAACAAAAAATTAACCAATTTTCTGCAATGAAATAATATTTGAAATGTCAACATATCTTAATGATGTATATATTTACCTCTCGAAAGGATACATCCAGCGATACTGCACGGGACCAGCTATGCTCGCTTCGTATGGCAAGTGAACCGGTAAATGCTCCATTGAGTCAAAAAAACTGGGAGGAAATATTCGCTCAAGCTTGCATAAAATAATTGGAATTTCCTCCTCAAGCCTTGCCATGGATGCAGAAGTAATGACTGCGGCAGATAACTCCTTGAAGAACAAGCTGAGCTCCGTAATTGCCTTCCAGACATGTTGCGGAAGCAACTCACGAAAAGCTATAGGTAATAACCGTTGCATGAAAACATGGCAGTCGTGACTCTTCATGCCGAACAACTTGAGCTTATGCATGTCCACACACCTACCGATATTTGAGGCATAACCATCTGGAAATTTTAACCCTCTAAGCCAGTTACATAAAACTTCTCGTGAATTTCTGTCAAGAGTGTAACAGGCTTTAGGATAGGTCCCATCGGCACTCCTTCTCAAATCACCTCTTCTGCAGTACTGATTAAGTTCTTCTCTTGACTTTGCAGTATCTTTTGTTTTTCCCGGGATGTTTAGCACCGTGTTAAATATGTTATCAAAAATTTTTCTCGATATGCATAACATCCAAGTTGTGCCGGATGAGATTTGTGCTCCAATAAGGCAAATCCCAAAATATACTCGCTTCTTCCAGTTATGTTCTTTACATATACGGCCATTTATTCTATCTGCATCTGGTTCCCATGCATACATCAACCCCAAATGCTCTATAGTATCAAATATATCCGTGCCGGACCTAACCGGTTCGGCAAATTTTGTGACTGCTTTGTTCTTCCGGAAGGCGATCAAGTTACGCCTGTAAGGATGATTTGGGGGCAAGAACTTCCTATGGTTATCAAACCATGACTGCTTACCACTCTTCTGCAATGTAAATGCATCCGAATCATACATGCAATGAGGGCATGCCAGACGTCCAGCAGTGCTCCAACCAGACAACATTGCATATGCCGGGAATCACTTATTGTCCACATCAAAGCAGCTCTCATGATGAAATTCTGTTTCATAGAAATGTCGTAGGCTACGACTCCTGTTTCCCACAACATTTTCAATTCGGCCACCAACGGTTGCAGGAAGACATCAATCTTTTCCTTTGGATTTGATGGTCCTGGAACCAAAACGGTTAAAAACATTGCAGTATCTTTCATGCACTTCCATGGAGGAAGGTTATATACAGTCAGTATCACAGGCCAACATGAATACTGTTGCCCCGCTTGACCAAATGGTTGGAAGCCATCGGTACAAAGACCTAATCTCACATTCCTTATATCTTCAGCGAAATCAGGATGATTTTCATTGAAATGCTTCCAAGCCTTTGAATCTGATGGATGCCGCATTTCATCCTCTTTAGATTCATGTTCGGCATGCCATCTCATATCAGCAGCTGTTGCCTCAGATCTGTATAATCTCTGCAGGCGTGGGGTAAGAGGAAAGTAATGCATCCTCTTGTAAGGCACACTTTTCCTCCTACTTGTACTAGCTCCTCCTTCGTGTTTTTGTACCTCGATTGCCCACAAATCTTACACCATCTCAGCTCTGAGTCTTCACCCCAAATATCATACAATTGTTCAAGCAACAATCGATCTTATTAACGGGAGCCCAAGCCCACGCAACAACTTCTTTGTTGCGTAAAAACTGTCTGCTACAACATTATCATTTGGCAAAATTTCTTTGATTAACCCAGCTACAGAATTGAACGCCTTTTCTGATAATCGATGTTCTGCCTTAATATTCAACATTCGAGCAGCTGTAGACAACTGGGAATGACCCTCACAACCAGGATACAATTCTTGATTTGCAGCACGCAACATATCATAAAATTGCTGTGCATCTGGATTTGGTTCTTCCATAAATGTATTCTGATTGAATTCATTACCCGATGCATTCATCACCATTTGTTCATATGTGTTTAAATTCACAAATGGTTCATCTACGGGAATTGACTCTTGTTGGCCTATAACAGCTGCTGGAATATCCTCTGGTTCACCATGACAGTACCAAACATAGTAATCAGGAACAAACCCCTTCTTACACAAATGCACCTTAACAGTTTCCACATCTCTGTAGGCTTTATTCTGACACCTGTGGAAGTTGCATGGGCACCTAATCCTAGGCCCATCCATCCATTCAGGTTGGCTACATGCAAATGCGATAAATTCTTCCAATCCATTCAGAAAATCTGGATTAAGCAAGCCATCTTTTATCCTTGCATACATCCACGAGCGAGCCCCGCTCATTTTTGACCGACTTATACAAAGTCTGGTAAACCATTAAAGGAAACCACAAAATAAAACTATATTAGTATTACTAAATATATAACTAAATTATTTCTTTTACACAACTAAGGTTAATAACAACCATTTAAATCATTTATAACTAAACCAATTTTTTTTAGCAACTAAGGTCCCTACCATGCAAGGCGAGCCACGGCTACGATCCTTGGCGTGCTAGCAAGGACCGAGGCACAGGTTCATGGCTAATGCTAGGGCTTGAGTTCGGGTCGGGCCGCAAGGCGGTCCGTTTAATCATGAGACTTCACAAGCATTCAAGTGTCCTAAATTAATTCTACCTTCACTCCATGTCTAAAAGGTAAGGCCCTATCCCATTCAAGAATATTTTTTGTGATATGTTATTCTGCTATTAATTATCATCGATCGGTTACGTTGAAATTTCGGCAGCATTTCCCCATATGTTCTCCTAAATGTGTGGCATATAGCCACACTAGGAGAACGTATGAGCAAATACAAACCGCAATCTCACCCAACGATGATTAATAGCAGACTAACATATCGCAAAAATATTCTCAAACTGTCCACCAGGACAATTTGAGAATTTGCAAGACTAAGGCTTACAAATTCTCAAACGGGTCTAAAGGTTATAGTGCTGTGATTAATAATATGGAAATCCGAAGACAATCGAACTTATGCTTGTTATTCTTAACTTCTTGTCAATTATACATATATAGGAATAGTGTTCTATATATATAGTCACTGACTTCTTAAGATTATTATGTCGAATAATGTTTGTGAAGACTAAAATATAAATCATTGAAACTACTAATTTGTTGCTGAAAATTAAATAATAATACAACAAGACTTTCTATCTAGCATTACATAATTTAATGCATCATTCAATTTGAAGCAGAATGTAAATAATCAAGACATAACAATTGTAAATAACTACAAATGCACAAATATTATTGCATAAACAGCTATAAAGAAATGAAAAGCTACGACTGCAATTTTGAAATTAGCTAATCTAAAGAGTTATGGTTAATGAGCTAAATTAGTTGACCTAAATAGCTAAGCTAATTCAGCTCGACCTATCTAAAGAGTTTTGATTGATGATCTAAAGAGATAAGGTTGATGGTCTAAAATCAGCTTACAAGTTAAAACTGATAAGCTAAATTAATTGACCTAAATAGCTACGATTTATGAGTTTAATCAGTTGATTTAAAGAGTCATGATTGATGAGCTAAATCAGTCTATCCAAAGAGCTCCGACTAATGACATAAATTAATTAATTTATAACTAATCTAATAAAAAATTAGATTAGTAGTCACATTTTTTTTTAACTATTTGTCATCAAATTAAAAAATATTTTAAAAATAATAAAATATGATAGAATCTAATTTTTTTGTGTTAATTTTTTTTCATGAGTGTTAATTTTTTTAATTGAAGGGGGGGGGGTGGGGAAAACCCCCCTAGCTGTTACTTTTTTTTTAAAAAAAATTAAGTTGCCCATGTTTTAAAAATATATTTATATTTTTTTATATTTTTCATCAAATTATTTGAAAATATTTTTAAAAATAATAAAATATAATAGAATCTAATTTTTTGTGTTAATTTTTTTCAAGAGTGTTAATTTTTTTTTTGAAGGGGCCGGGGGTGGGGAAAACCCCCCTAGCTGTTACTTTTTTTAAAAAAATAAGTTGCCCATGTTTTAAAAATATATTTATATTTTTTATATTTGTCATCAAATTATTTGAAAATATTTTTAAAAAATAAAATATGATAGAATCTAATTTTTTTTGTTAATTTTTTTTGAGTGTAATTTTTTTTAATTGAAGGGGCCGGGGTGGGGAAAACCCCCCTAGCTGTTTTTTTTTTGGCCTGGCCACCGTGGCCAGGCCATGGCCGGCCACGGCAGCGGCCGTGGAGAAGACGAACGGGAGGGGGGTGGGGAAAACCCCCCCCATAACTTTTTTTTTTTGTGGCCTGGCCACCATGGCCAGGCCACGGCCGGCCACGGCAGTGGCCGTGGCCGGAGAAGAAGACGGAAGGGGGGTGGGGAAAACCCCCCCCCCCAAACTGTAATTTTTTTTTGGTGGCCTAGCCACCGTGGCCAGGCCACGAGGCCATGGCCAGAGATGACG